>JAZKJV010002938.1:0-315571 GCA_037367405.1 Ottelia alismoides
TTATCCATTCAAAGCATAACATACATAAAGTCCATGGTGGATCATGGAAATAACCCCAAAAATCGCGTGGGACTGCACGTGAGTTCACATACAGAGGACCAAAATGCAAATATGGAAAATAACAAGGGTCTAACTGCAAAAATATCCATACTATTTTATACTACGATAAATATTTATAAGACTAAATAATAAAACATGAAAATTTGAGGAGAAAAACAAAATATACCCCAACCGGGACAGGTGGCACACGTTGGAGGGGTCGTGATCGTACGGCTCTGATCACTACAACGGGTACATCTGATAGTGCAGAGGCTATCGCGGATGTGTGGTTGGATCTGACTTGTCAGCGCTGATCTAACGGCTGCAGTAGCCTTTTTATGGGGCAGTTGTGATGCAAACTAGCAGGAGGGCCCCCATCCGACGACGAAGAAGGTGACAGCAAGAATAGGAGCCCGACGAGTTTCACCTGAGCGTTAGCGGGAATCCGACGCTCAGATGAAGGATCGGAGGGCCCAATAGCTTCGTGAAGGTGATCCGCTTCTGATGGAGTGCTCCGATGGAAGCGGCAACGACTAGATGATCGTGACGGTGAAGTGCTACTTGGGGTTGCTCCTCCTGAGCAGTTGGGAGCTCTAGGGACCTCCTTCACGCGAACCGGTTCCTGCAGAAGGTGGAGACTTGAGGCATGGCTCCGGTCGACTTTATTGCAAGGAGAGAGAAGGGAAGCACGGGAAATGGAATTTGGGTCTCTGGCATAGATGGAGGGAGGAGACCCGACCTTAATCTCTACCTGGGGGTCGAGGCTAAAGATGATCAGGTTGCGGTGTGAGATGTAGGGCAAAGTGTAGAGTCGATCTGAACGGGTGAGAGGGTGTAGCGGAGCTCCGCCCAGCTGGACAGAGCATGGAGACAGCGGCGGTGACGTAATGGAAAGATTGAATGAAACTGGGAAATGGAGGCGAAATGATATGTAGCTGAAGGTTTGGAGGTGTTCCTCTGCTTCAGATGAAGAAGATGGTCGGGGTCGTGGCCTCAACCGTGCTGCGACGAGCAGGGAGGCTGAACGTGGTGGAGAGCTCCGGCCATGTAGCTGAGCTGCAGCTACAAGCCACCAAACTCCGATCCAAAGACACCCTCCGGCCGCTATCACTCAGCTAAAGGTTTCTAGGGGTGAAGGAAGGGGCGAGGCACGAGCTGCGGTGCCATGAGGGGGGAGAAGATAATTTATAGGTCACTCGAGGGTCCAGAAAGATTGGCGAAAAGTGCGGAGTCCTAGAGCGATCCGGATCGGCCAAGGGACCCACGAGGATGTCAGGTGTACGAGGATTATCGGGTCCAAATTTCGAGGCAAAAGGAGCTCGGAGTCAGGCTGGAGAAATTCAAGAAGGAGCTCCAACGAGCGATATACGGGTTTGACCCGGCAAGGAGGAGGCGTTGACCGGGGGTCAAATAACGGTCTGAACCAATCAGAAAATTCGGATATATAAAATATTTATAAATTCAATAAAAATAATAAATGATTTTAAATTAAAAGTGTATAAACTAAAAAGTGTTTATTATTTTTCAAAGAATTTTTTATGGTTTTTAATTATTTTTATGAAAAATTTAGTGTATATACAATATATAGTATTATATATTTTAGGAGTACAAAATAATTTTTATTTTATTTTTATGAATTATTTACAGGTATTACATAAATAGTGAATGTAATGTATATACATGTGCCGTGTACAATTGAAAGGAGGATTTTATTTTCAATTTTTATTTTTATTTAATGATTTTATTTTTATTATTATTTCTAGAAATATATGCAAGGAGGTAAATAATAATAATTTTATTTTATTTTGTTAAAAATAATTATATACAAATATAGGTAGTGTGTATAACAAAAAGTAGGCTCTATCTTTTTCTACTTATTTTATTTTCGATCAGGTCAAGGCTTGACCTTCTCTTGCGGTTCAGGTCACTCTGTATTTATTCTAAATACCTCCCTCCTTTTTCTTTATTCTTTTATTTTTGTACAAAAACATGCTAAAAATGCAATATTAACAACTGCATGTAGAATGGTATGTTATTGTATTTACAAGTATTTACAGGATGCTTTGCTAAGATAAATAACTAAAATAAAATAATAAAGAGTGAGAATCAAGAATTCATCACCCCCACCTCCTTCAGGCCCCTGCATTGTCCCCTCCTCCCCATCCTACCTCCACCACCCAAATCCCTCTTGTCGCCCACCTCCTCTGAGCCCCTCACCCCCAACCCTACTTGCTCCATTCCCCTCCACGTCGACCCCCTTCTCCTCAGCCCCCACCTCTTCCAACCTACCCATCTGCCACCCCTACCTCTTCCAACACCCACCTCCTCCGCCCCACCTCTTCCATCTCCTTCCACAGTCACCCACACCTCCTCCTGTCCCTTTCTCTGTCGCCCCAACCTCCTCTGCCACCCCCACCTCCTACAAGACCCTCCTCCCTCACCTCCTCCAGCCCCCTCCACCTTTGACCACCAGCAAGCATCCACTCTAGAGCCTCTTCACCGAACTTCCCCACCTGTAGACTAATGAAGCTCACCTCCATGGATGCGATTGAGGACCTTCTCTGGAGTAATATCTCTTTACTCCATTCCATCAAGCATGAAGAAGGAACTTCTTTGAAGCTGCAAGGTCGTAGTCAGGTCTACCGGTGTGGGCGTCAGAGGAGGAGGTCGGGGCAAAGGAGGAGGGAGAGGTGGGTTGATTTTGTCAATTTTGTCCCTCTTATCCACACCATGGTTTCAAGAAACCATTGTTTAGTTCAACTCATTGACATTAAAAACTAATGGAAGGGCATGAGATATAACAATGTAAGAAGTTAGGGGAACAACTGATATTTCAAAAAAGTGATGGGTGTAATTGATAATCCAATATCTTAAAAGGGCATAAGTAATAAAAATCCTAAAGTTATTGAAAGATGCAACAACCATAGGCATGCAATCACTAAACATCGGGAAACATCACATCATCCACATCAGCACAAAGAGTTTACACAAATTTACAATCAAATAAAAGATGCAACAACCATGGGTATGGAATGATAACACCCACTACAGTCCTCATCCGCAACATCCACGTCCGCCCACAGACAGACCACACGTCCACATACGTCCACCCATAACCACCCACACGAAGACCACACATAGCTAGGGATGAAAACGGATACGGATATATCCGAATATCCACTTACCATATTCGAAAAATTACTAGATACGGATATATGTATCCGAATATTAATCAAATACGGATCGAATATGGATATTGATTGTAAAATATTTCCGAATAGGGATACATATATGGTAATGCCTTGAATATCCGGATCCGGATATCCGAACACAACATATAAATATTGTTTTCTATATTAGTTAATATAATAGAAGCTACACCTCATGTTATTATATTAGTATATACATAATATAATACAACATATTAATGATATTGCTTTGAGATGTACACGAATAACGGTTACGAAACCCAATCTCCCTTTTTACTTCCGATCAAGAACACATGTCACCTCATTGCACTCTTTTATCATGATTCAACTTATTTATATTTCATTGTCAGTTTTTTAAAATCATAATGAACTTTGATAAAAAAAAAATTCAATTCGTATTCGTATATGGTCATTATTCGACCCGTATTCGGATTCCATGTTTATTAGATACATATTTAGATTTCACTCTTTATTCGATTCATACTTGGATTAGCTCTTTATTAGATCCGTATTCAGGTCCGTTCTTTATTCGATCAATATTCGAATGCGATAAATATCCGATTCGAATTTCTTATTTTTAAGAACATGATTTCCTTAATGCATATTCGAATCATATCCATATCCGTATTCGTATTCAATAGAGATGTATCTTATCTGTTTTCATCCCTACACATAGCCACCCACAACTACCCAATTACAATCAGACCAACCATAGACAGACCACACACAACCACCCACCAACATCCAGACCACGCACAACCACCCACCAGCAGCCGCACCACTCAATCACCCACCAAAAATTACTACACGCAGTCCCCCACAACCCCCACGTGTAGCAAACCCACACCACTCCAAGCCCCTATTACCCACAGCCCCCACCCATAGCCCCCACCCCCACCCCCTAACCACAACCACCCACCCGCAGATACTATTACACAACTACCCACCCATAAACAACAACACCCACAATTCACATCTGAGTCCCCTATCCGCAACACCCACAGCCAACCTCCGGTCAGAGCACACAGGCACCACACACCCAACCACAACCATCAACCTAGACCACCCACTTGCAGCCACGTACAACCCCCACAGGCAGCCATGTACGGTCCCCACCGGCAGCCCATGCAAGAAAATCATAGATGAATAAACTTCATTAAAAAATACTTCATAAGGTATAACATATCAAACAAGAGAACATTGAAATAGTATATATCATACATGAATAATATCAAAGAGAGAAATACCTAAATTCCGACGTAGGTTGGAAGCAGATGTAGAGAGCTTCGGCGGTGAGGACCAAGGTTGGAAGAGCTCTGGCGATGAGAGAGCGTGGGGAGAGAGGGGGGGGGCATCAGAAAGTGAAAAATCGACCTTCTTTGACAATTTTTTTATATAAAAAAAATTGTCGTTTGTTCTCAAATCCTAGTAGAAAGCTTATGTCTTCGATTATGTGGTTGACAACGGTTACAAGAGCCTCAACAAATATTTTAATATAACATTTTTAGAATTCAAAATAATCGTATGCATTACTAATCGATAGTGATCACTATCGATTATCATGATTTATATAAGACTAACGTGAAATACTATCCATGGCGATTCAGATATACTTCACGATGGTCCCAGAACTGCCATCATATGTGAATAGTCGTTATATATTTGCAACCGGTGTTGGGAAAAAATTGCCCGATGGTTCTGCAAATGTAAGGACAAGTTGCGAAACCATGGAAGGTAACGACTAGCAACGGTGATTTACAGACTGCCAATTCTCGGTTTAGAGAAGCGTCGGTGGTTCATTGAGATGCCAAGTAACGACTAGCATTTTTATTAACCACTGACGATGGTTTCGATGCCAAGTAACGACAATAGATGCCTTTTACCTCGAAGGATGTTATCCATTGAGATAGTGACATAACCGCTGATGAAAGTTCTTTACAAGAGGTCTTCCACACTGCTGTAGTAACCATCGAGGTTGGTTTGCATTATCATCAATGATTGTATCTAGAAAGATCGATTATATGTCATATTGTCAACGTTGATTGACAACCGTCAAGGGTATACCGCAGTCGATTGACATTTTTGTAGTAGTCTGTACAATACCCCGAAAAAGGTTGTTTTGTTTTTCACATCATTATTTTCTTCTTTACTCATAAAAAACTGAATTTTCTTGATTTTTTGTTTTTTTATTTTTAATTTCATATAATGTGTTGTTGTGCCGTTGTTCTTGTGGTTTTATATAATGTTATCCTCATAACATGCTCGCATCACAATGATGTATGGTTATCCTTTTTTGTATTACTTGTGGTTGGCCAAATAGCGGAAGGTCGACGATACCTCAATCAGATGGTGTGGTCACATGCTTGGGACTGCTTCTCTTAAACGTGTTGTCCTATGTGCCGCATCACCACTCTGTATGACAGAGTGGATTGTATGTTGTGGTGTTGTGCCTGTTGTAATCGCTTGAGCCGTTCGATCTTGATATAGCGGTTCTCCCGATTTTACACGATATGGACCCATAAAAAATGTAAAATCCATTGAACCGCTCGATCAAGATCGAGCAGCTCTAGCGGTTACTGCAGACTCTGTTGCAGTTCCCTTTACAACAGACGGTCCATCCTCCTCTATATGGTGACGTGATAAATTTGTGATTCATCATTTTTATTCTTTCATTTTGGTCAAAATCTTTGTAAAATACATGTAAATATTCACTAACTCTCAATAATTAATATTCTAACCATATTTATTAATATTATATATTTAACATTTATTTTATCTAAAATAAAATAATAAAGACAAAAGGAAAAATGAAAAATAAAAGAAAAAAAGGACGTATATAAAATATATACAGACTGATCCTAACCCCGAGATCAAGTCAATATTGACTTGGTCGACAAAATAAATAAGTAGGAGGAGATAAGGATCTTAATTCATAAAAATGTCAGAAAATCTAGATCATAAATGTACATAAACACATTTTCCACATTGTAAATTTTTCAACTATATTATTTATCATCGTGAACATTTCAAATTAAAATATTTTCTTCATGAAAGTTATTCATAAAAATATAAACTAATTTATAAAAATATCAGAAAAAATATTTAATGGATAAATAAGTAATTATGATGAATCGAAAAAGACATAAAAGCCGACTTCCAAGGTTCATAACAATTTACAGAAAACTCCAAATTGACCAAACTCACTTTTAAACTTCATGTTATAACTAATACTATTTAATAAAAAATCAAAAAATATTAGAATAAAAAGGATGAGTTTTGACATTTGGGTCCTTTTGTATATATGTACTATATGTATAAACCTCTATAATTTCTAAATATTTTTTCTTAGCTCTGTTTAACTAAATTCTTTTTCTAATGTATTTCTAAAAATTAGTAGAAAATATAAAATATTATTTATTAAAAATGCTCATAAATCTCGAAGCCACGAAGCTATGACTTAAAATTCTCGGACCTCATAACTCGGTCATATGGACTCCGAATTAGGCGTACTCACTTTTAAAGTTCATTTTATAGAATTATCTATCAAATAAAACTAATTTTGCTAAAATCGGAGTTAATATGCAAAAAATAACTTTTGGGATCCTATTGGTATACATGTACAATGTATATTAATTTTATCTTATTAATATACATCATTTCTTATATTTATATACTTTATTAATAATTTATTATTGACGTAAAATCAATAAATTTTGTTTATTTATTTAATAATTTAATTAATTAATGTTATTTCCTTAAATTTTTTAATTTTTCGTTTAAGTAGTAATTAATTTAATTACCTAGATTATTAAGATAATTCATTTAATCAATTACTAATTATTTATTTATAATTAATTTATTATTTTTTATTTCTTTTTCTTCTCTTCTTTTTCTCTCTCCTACTTTCCCTTTCTCCCCTTTCTTCCTCTACCGCCCGTCGCCCCCTACTTCTTCTCCCCGCACCGCCCAATGCCCATCTCCCTTTTCTCCTCTCCTATGGCTAACCAACCTGACGACCAATCATTGGTCATTAGGCTGGTAGGCTAACTACCTTCCCCTCTTCCGCGCCTATAAATAGGACCAGTACCCTCTTCGTCCAGATCCATCCGCCATTTCACCACTTCTTCTCCACCTTCAAGCTCCGAGAGAGGAGACAGCTCCCGCCATTGAGCGTCAAGAGAAGGGAGGCGTCGAGATCACTCCGCCGGTGTGTAAACTCAGCTCAACCGCACGATCTAGCCTCCGGCTATGCCAACTATCGAAGCAAGTACCTGGAGGTTCTCAACCTCCGATCCCCAAGCGAATCCACTCAATTTCAAGGTTAGACCTTCTATTTCCCTTCTCCTATCTCACATCCTATCTTCATACTTCTCATTCCCTTCTCTTCTCAATCCCTCTGTTCATCCTTAATTTCATCGATTTTGATATCCCAAAACCATCCGATCATCCATCTCACCTCTAAATCTTCACTCCTTCACGTTCATTATCACATCTCTAACCATCTCTGATCACAATCGGTGATTGGAGCTTTGCTCCTTCTCCATCATCTGCGATAGGGGCAGTCCATCCACTTTTCTCTCACAATCAGCCGAGATCTGCCATCTCGAACCACTAAATCACATGCAGGTCAGGAACTTGGAGCACCTCGATATAGACTGCTTCTGAACTGCAAATGAGGGATTGAGTGTCATAGAGCATCTTCCTTGATTGAGCAACGACATGCTTTAATAACCGAGGCCCCTGTGTTCTTCGCTCGGGTCCGTCACACTTCTAGGATCACCATCTCAAGCTAAGTGCCGCCGGAAGATCAGCCATTTGTATTCATCCGTGAAGCTTCATAGCAGAACAATTGACGACTTCTATTTTGCATCTCAGCCTTCACGCCGCTGCATGTTAGAATCACCTGAAGGTGGAGTACATCAACCAGAAGATCGACTCTGTCGCCATCGGAAGAGCAATCGCGTAGAGTTCTCTAATCACCGATAGAAACCATCGTCACTTTAGAGAACTGCTCATTGCCATCGCATGTCGCGAATTGGGGAAGAACAAGGAACCATCATCGTGATCCAAAACAACCGAAGCCCAAGTCATATTTGGGGGTTTTATTCCAGCCATCCGATTAAACTCTAATTAGACGGACCTCGCCTTGCCACATGTCACCACCATCTTAACCGCACTGCCCCACCACTTTGTTTCCTCGCGTTCAAGGCACGTGAGGGTTTGGGATTTTGTAAAAGGTATCCCGATAGTTTGGTGTATTACAAACAGGTCCTCTGCAGCCGGTAGCACGTGGAAACCACGTGACTATCTGGTCTTTTCTGCGAGAACGCCCTTTACTTCTGCCATTTTCATGCGTGCGCCGCTAAAACTTCCCAAACATTATATATATACCCTTGTATTTATATATCATCTAATACATACTATATACATATAAATAAAATACAAAATATAATACATATTAAATAAAAATCCGTATTAATAATATATATTTTACATATACACTATCAAATCATATTTTGAATAAAAAATAAAAATATATATTTTCCATTCTTAATAATTCATTTAAAAATACTAAAAAATATAACAAACTATAAAATACATTAAAAAATAAAAATACTTTCAAAAATCTACAAAATTATCTACAGTATATTTTTACCATATTTTACATATTAATTCAAAACCATAATAAAAATTAAATATTAAAACCAATTTCCTAGATTTTTATTAAAAATAAAATAAAAATATTTTCTTCCTTTCTATTATTTTTAAAATCAAAAATAAAATTCTATTTTAGATAAAAAAATAGTTTCAACTTTAAAAACCAAATAAAAATTACAAAATATTTTCTAAAAACTACAAAAAATATAAAATACTTAAAACAAATAAAAACTTTAAAATAAAAATCAAATATAAAAATATAAAATCTATACCTATATTTTTATATAGGTATATAAAATCATAAAATAATATAAAATTCATAAAATCAAATTAATATCCAGAAAAATACTATAAATAAATAAAACTTAAGAAACCCTTATACCTTTGTTTTCTATTATTTTACCTTAGTTTTAAATAGTTTGCCTCCTTGAGTTCGACACTCTCGTACTATCACTATACACACATAGTTTAGGAGTATAAATAAAGAATATAACAATTTCTGTGAATCTCGATTGATCATTACAACGACAGTGGTTTACTTTTAGACCACTCGATCGGTCGTGTTTCATGACATCTACTAATTCAGAATTTTATTCGAAAGACATTTTTTATAATTGGACATTTTTAGGTTGTTACTATTTCTTTAGTTCCTTTAATAATTACTATACATGATGTATTGTTTCTTGAATTATATATAAGTGGTATTAAGCTCTTATTTTTGCAAATTTAGTTGCGTATAGGTGAATCCGTGTTAACTGTACAATACACTGCAAACTAAGAATAACCCAAGAATGATCCAGAAGGTTCAAAATTTTACATTTTCTTTTTGACCACCCATCAAGGAATTCGTTTATGAGCTACTTTGGTTGATATATTGGGACAAAGAATGCACTTATGATGGTGCTCCCCAAAATTGACATCTAATCAATATGCAAGTCTCCTCATAGGAAATTGTGATTTTCGTGGTGCTAAAAGTGTGTTTTTACTTTTCGTTGTGTACACGCACGAAAATTGAGAGATTTTAGATAATTTCTATTCAGCTACAAGCCAATGAATATTAAAATAAGCATAAGACAGGTAGAGAATCGATCCACAAGGAATCAAACATTTTACACGATTTTTTATATTTACACATGCATTTTTAACTTTATTAATTCAAATCCAAAATTTCTTTTTTAACGACATTAAAATGAGTTGAAATCTATGTAAATGTATTCTAGACATCATCAGGATTGCTTAGGCATTTTCAAGAAAAATTTCAGATTTTTATATTATTTTTTTTTTGTTTTGTGAATGCAAGGGGCATTTGTGTAAGTTTCATAAAAGTTTTGGAGCTTGGATGTAAATAGAAATAAACCTAAAGAGTATTGCAGTTAAATAAAAGAGCATGGATAAAGATGAAAATTTATTAATTTATTTGTTTCGTGGACAAATTTCAGAGACTAAAATAGAGATAAGAAAACTTGAACGTAAAAAGATCAAATTTTACTGGATAAAAAATTCAGAATTATGAAAACTGCAGAGCGTAATAAAAGAGTTTCCAAAATTGCATGAAGATCCAAAAGAAGTAAAAAATACTGAAAATAAGGTAATTGCAAAAAAAAAGCCTTTGATCTACAAGAAGAAGGGCTGAGGTCGCAGCGGAGGAGCACGTTGGGCGGATACGGTTGTCGGCCAAGGTAGGAGGAGGCGGGCGGACAAAGAGGCTCGACGACAAGTGGAGGAGAAGAGGAAGAACAACGGAAGGGC
Source organism: Ottelia alismoides (assembly GCA_037367405.1). NCBI lineage: Eukaryota > Viridiplantae > Streptophyta > Magnoliopsida > Alismatales > Hydrocharitaceae > Ottelia > Ottelia alismoides. The sequence goes on from JAZKJV010002938.1 coordinate 10,656, forward strand.
AGCGGCGGAGATCGGCGACACGGCTATCACCCGTGTCGGAGAAGAGGGCGGCGAGCGGTGGAGGATGGTGGTTTCAGCCTGGATGCGAATCTAGGGCTTGAAGGCCAAAGGAGTCCCCCCTTAAGCTGCAGATGGCGAGTCTTCTTATAGCTCCGCGACCGTTACATGGAAGTGGTGGCGGGCAAGTTCGATGGTGTAACGGTTGGAGAAGTAGATGGACCAGTGGTGATCAACATGGACGAGCGGAGACGCGAGGAAGCTCCGTCAGAGAAGTTGGTCTGTTACATGCTCGTGAAGAAGATGAACAGTGGTATCCGCGTCGTGTACCAAAATAAATCACGTTAAAAAGGCACGGGTCCCCTGGCAACTGTCACGTACGAATGGGACAAAATAAAGATATGTCTTATTAAAAGTTGTTTGAGATAAAAAGTGGGTGGTCTTAATTATTTGTGGTGACTCCTAAACGATGATGAGGTGAATTGTATTGAATGAGAGAGACGGGGAGGTCGGCGTGGGAATAAATGGGATGTGCACGGAAAGATAGAAAAGTGGGACCCGGTGGGTAAATATAGCAATGGAGAATAAGGAGTAATAGGGAAATGGGGAATTGGAATTTTGATGGAAATAAATGGATAGGGAGAGGGGCAATGTAATTTGGAGGGTTGATTAGATGGTAATGGGAGGAGAGTTAGTGAATTTTTTAGTTGAGAGATAGGAAAGAATAGTGGAGTAGATAAGGTGTGCGGGGGGGGGGGGGGGATGGAAAGGAATGTTTTTATAAGTTTTTATGCAAATTGCGTGGGGAGAGTGATGAATCTTATGCATAAAAAGAGGTCAAATAGATAGGAAACAAGATCTAAATCACTAAAATTTCGTTTGATTACATCGAAATAGGAGACAAGCGAGCAACAAGTTGTATCGCTAGTTCTTTTGTGAATTGCAAAACTAATCTTTCTAAACACTACATCCATAAACTTATGAACCAAACATTACTGTTTATGACTTTTTGAATCATCTTCAAAAGCTAAACAACTTCTGCTGTTAAGAAACCAAAAGTATCAAAATCAAAAAGAATAAAGGCATGTTGATTCTTAGTGCATGCTTTCTCATGCTTCACCACTTTTCTTGAAACAGTTTTAAGGGCAGCATGCTTTACTGTGAAGGTATCATTGTTCAATCCCACCAATGGAGAAACTTCTGTTAAGTCTACACAAGAATGTTTCCCTCTAACCCAACCAAAAATCAAAATATTAGCAGGTCTACGTGTGGATCTTCCCTCCCTGCGGATCAGTTAAAAAGTTCACAGGCGCTTCGTTCTTAGCAACAACACCGACACGTCTGAGGTTAAATGAAATGTTTAATCACATAATTTTGCTTAATTTAGTTTATTGACATGATGAACTATCGATTCATCACTACATATATGTAGAAAAGGATAGGCTGATTTTCTTAAGAAGAAATCTTTCTATGATTATATCTGAATCCAAGTAATGCATGAACAACCTCTGTAAGATCCTATAGAATAAGAGATTCAACATCGTCGAGGGGTGTCATACCTATTACATTTCTTCGTAAGCTGCATTCATTTCTTTTGCATTGATATGGATCTTAACGTATTAATCATATGCAACAAATGATTATTACAGCCAATGACTATGAATATTTTACTAACATGATTAATACATTCTTTCATGGGTGTGCTTGTGTATCATTTTGAGTATAATAGTTATTGGTTTCATGTGTGTGCATATGTATCATGTGTGTGCTTGTGCATTATTTTCAGCGTGCCTCTGTTACGAGACAAGCGTGGTGACCAGAGAGCTCCTCTGATCGTCCTCGGTAAGTTGAGCCATATTTCTTCGAACTCAAAGACCGACTCGATTGAGCTCACGAGACGAGTTTGTGTTGGATGGGTTCCCCTCCTTGTGGGAACCTATTCCATATATATAGGACATTGGTAATTCTAGTTGGAAAAGGAAAAATCAATTATTGATTGGAGAATGAGATCAATTACCTTTTAGGATTAGGAGTTATTTTTTCCTAATCCTATTGGAAGTAGGAGTCCAGGTTTCCTTATTTGCTCATCCCCATGGAGTATAAATAGGGGGTATGAGGTGCATACCAGGATCATCCCAATACAAGCTCTCCTAGCACAAGAAAGAAATAAGAGAGAGGAAGAAGAAAGAAAGTCCGTGACCACGGAGTTTGGAGGGAATAACCTTTGGAGCAGTTCTTCTCCAGCATTCTTCCTTACAGTTTGGCGATGGATTTACCATTGGGTGATATTTCTCCTCTCTATTATTCTTCATTGTTTGGTGATTTCTAGCACCGTATTGAGGGTCGGCCTTTTGTAAGACCCTCACGGGAGATTACTTCGAATATAGTGCTTGATTTTGAGTTGCGATCAACCCCGTGGTTTTTTTCCTTCACATTGAGGGTTTTCCACGTTAAAAATTCTCTGTGCATCTGTGGTTGATTTGTTTTGTGGTTGAGATAATATCTTGTTGTTGATATATCGTGTAGGATCTGCCTACCGACTTTGGTTATTTTTCTGCAATTTACTTTGTACAGGGAATCTGTTCAAAACAAGTGGTATCAGAGCAAGCTTCAATGGTAGATTACAAGATGGATTTTGGTTCGAGCGGGATAATTAGTCTTAATGGGACTAACTAAAATTTGTGGAAGAGCAAGATGAAGGATCTTTTATATGTGAAGGCTATGCACCTTCCGTTGATCTCCATGCAAAAGCCTAAAAACCAAAATAGATAAGGAATGGGAGTTTGAACACGAGCAGGTTTGTGGCTTCATAAGACAGTTTATGATGAGAATGTCTACAACCATATCCAAGATGAAAGTCACACTAGAAGCTTGTGGTTGAAGTTAGAAAATCTTTACGCCTCCAAGACGGGAAGTAACAAACCGTTTCTTCTCAAGAAACTAGTGAACTTGAGGTTCAAGGAAGGCAACTCTATATAGATTTTCTGAATGAGTTCCATGGAATTAGTAGCCAGTTGACGAGCATGAGGATAAAATTTAAAGATGAGATGTTGGGATTGTTACTGCTAGGGTTGATTATCGGGTCGGGCGGGCCGGGCTGGGCATCGGCCCGAACCCGAGCCTGTTTATTTTTTCGGGTTTTGGGTCGATCCGAGCCCCAAAAATATGTATGGGAAAACTCAAACCCAAACCCAACCCAAACTTAAACAGGTCGGGCCGACTGTTGTTCACGAAAAATTAGGGGTCTTTGATTTTTTATTTTATATTTATATCCCCGGCAATGGCAATGTCGTTTTGTTGTTAGCGATTCTTGAAGGGATTGGATAAATTATTGAAGATAAAAATAGTTGTTGTCGTTGTTATCCCTAAAATCTCATGACAACAAGAAATATATATATTTTTTATTTTTGCTACTTGTTAACCTGTATAATGAACATGATCGAACTCAGGGAGGCAACAAATTCCGAGGGTTATTCAATTAATCGAAAATCAATTAAGAGAAAACAAGACTCTCAAAGGGAAACTATCCTTGGTTTTTGTGCTTTTTTATCTTTTTAATTTTTTTATTTCTAATTTTTTTATATTTCCTGATTTTTAAATTTTTAGTGATTTTAATTTTGCAATTTTTTTATTTTTCAAAAATAACAAAAAGCAATATGCACAAGATCAAAAATACGAACACCAACTTTTTTGTAATTTTTCAATTTATCAAAAATACTTAGAAAAATCCAGAGAAAATATTTTTGGGTTTTAAAAGTTTTGAAATATTTTTGAGAATTTTTGTGGAATTTTCAGATGTTTTTTGTATTTTTCTAAAAATCAAATAGTGAGAAAATGTGAAAATGTGCACAGCTTGGAGTAATTTGCAACTTAAAAATATTTTAAGTACCCAAAACTTATGACAATTATTTTTAAACAAAATAAAAGCAAATATCTACAATCAGGAACTGAAATCACAATTTTTGAATTTTTATAGAATTTTCTATGATTTTTAGAAGATTTATGGTATTTTTTAATTTTTTGAGTTTTCTAAATAAATATGTGAAAATTGGTCAGAAATTAAAAAATAGTGAAATACAACTAATCTAATTTTTTTGGAATTTTTGGAACAATATTTGAATTTTTATGAATTTTGGAATTTCAAACAGAGAAAAATGACATGTTTTTTTATTTTTTAATAATAATAAACGAAATCAATATGCTATGAAAATTTTACGCTAGATGGATATGCACATCAGGAACATAGCATAATTTTCTTAGAATTTTTGGACTAATATAAACATTGATTTCAATAGAATAATCATGCAATGTCTGAGAACATGGACTAAAATGTAAATAAGCTTTGTTTTTGCTAATAAATAATAAAAATAAATCACAAGAGAGAATGCGTAATTTTACCAATATACCATATGCATGGCATGTGCTGGAGGCTGGCAGGGACTTATTCACAATTTCTGAAAACTCCCAGAGGTGTGTGCGTAATTTGCCCTGTTTTTTTAACTTCAAAACCCTAGATGGGTCTCTTCTTTTGTTTCTTGAACCAACATGGGACGACAAGGGTCGCCGCCCCTTGCTTCTTCTCCACGCAACGGGGGTGGCGAGGCGATGGACGCACGATCGATGAGGCACGTCAGGGAGCACGGGCGCGCGACGCTGGTAGGATCTATGCGTACGGTCGAGCGGGGCCTGACGGGGACGGCTGTTGGAGGTCGGCGTTCGGAGGAGGGCGCGGCGCCGCGGGGAGGATCTGAGGTCGGTGCCATGGGCGCTACGGGCGGTCACGGGGGGCGGCGCTGCGGGTCTTCGCGGCGGTGGAGGTTGACAGTGCGGGACGCGGCGCCGCGTGGCGCGGCTGAAGAGGAATGGCAAGCAGGACCTGGATGCAGGTGCGACGGCGGTGCGAGATGCGCGTGGGTTGCGTTGTAGCGGAGGCGGAGGGCTTGACGCGCGGCTGCGCTGTCGAGCTGGAAGTCGGCAACGGGTCGACGGGGGTGTGCTGCCTCATGGAGCGAGGAGGAGTCCCACGCGCGGTCGAGCGCGGCTGGAGGTGCCACGGTGCCACGAGGATAAAGACTTTTTTTTTATTTTATATGATCCTGCAAAACAAACGTTATAGAACAAAAAGAAATAATTCTTTTATGTATTTATAAATCGAAAAAAAATGAATGAAGATTCAACGGAAATGAGTGATTCGAATCCGATATCCGACCACCGTACGCGGCCAGAGCTGAGAGATCGTGGACGAGAGAAATAGAATGCGTGGAGATCGAGAAAGTGAGATGAAAAATCGAGTCGGTAGCGGAATAAATCGTGGTGGATTTTAAGATCTAGATAAAAAATGACAACAAGAGAAAAAAATACGACAAAATAAACTACGATTAATCTAGATAAAAAAAGAAAAATTTGGATCTCACCTTAGGAGCGAAAAAGGATCGTGATCGCCTCAACAAGGCTGACTCGCTGTCACCGGATGGCTCAGAGGTTAGGTACAATTCTCGATGAAATTTCTCTCGGAGATCGGGCTTCTCTCTCATAAGATTGATCAAGTTGAAATGAGGGAGAAGGAGCCATATAAATAAAAAATATAGAATGAAATTTGAATTTTTGAATTTTTTTTGGATAAAGGGAGATGAAAATTGAAATGAATTTTTGAATTTTTTGGATAAAGAGAGATGAAAATTGAAATGAATTTTTGATTTTTTTGGTGGAAGAGATAAGAGAGATGAAATGAGATAAAATAAAAAAGATAAAAATATTTATAAAATTATCTATTTTTTGAATTTTCGTCACTTTATTTATTTGAATTAAAAATGTTTTTTTTTTATTTTTATGGTGGTCAATTAAAAATATCAACTATATACATATATTATATACATATATGACATTAAATACAAGGGTAAATGAGGAAATTAGCATTTTTGTTTTTAAAGAATTCTATTTTTTTATTTTTATTTAAAAAATTAGTAAGAATATTTACAAATATATACAAATACAGTATTTACAAAATACATGGGAAAATTGCACAAACCACCCAGAAAATCGACTTTTCAACCGTAACTCCAAAAATTATGAAAATACTACCATTTTGAAGATAATTTAATTTAGAATGCAATGGAAATGATATTGGTTAAATTTGAATTCATATGGAGCCGGAATTGATCTTTTAATTAGTGCTTAGTGGCTTTTTCCAAGTGTGGCTACTTTTATTCTGTAAATGATTTAATTGTGCAATATTTTTTATTAATTAAGACACATTTTTATTTACAACGTTGTTTTTGAAAATTATTCGATTTGAGGTCAATTAAGGCACAAATAAATTAGTGACAGTTTTACAGATATACACGGAATAGGTGAGAAGTATTTACAACAACATACACACAATTTTTTTGATTTCTTGCTTAAGGACCCTATCTCCCCCTACTTTATTCCTGGTTGATCAGGTTAAGTCTTGACCTTCTCTTGGGATTCAGGTCAGCCTGTATACAATCTTCCCTTTTTTTATTTTCTTTATTTTTCCTTTCTTTCTTTATTAATTTATTTTAGGTTAAAATTAGTAAGAAGTGTATAATATTTACACACAAATGCAAGTTAGTAAGAATATGGAGTTAGTGTTATATGCAGGTGTTTTATAAGGGATTTTAAGCTAAAATAAATGAATAAAGATGAAGAATCGCATATTCATCATCCCCCTATGATTTACCTTTGCTAGTCCCTTAGCAAACACTTATTTGAAAGAATAAGTGAAGAAAAAAGGAAAAGAAAGGGAAAATAAAGAAAGTAGAACAATATTGAGTATTAAACTTATCTTCATAAAATTGTAGTTTGGAGCTCTGTCGGACCTTTGGATTATTAGTGTGTCGGAACTTCTGTGAGACTTAGAATTTTAAAATCAAAGCCTTCCAGTTCTACAAATCATTGTCACAGTTTCGGCTCTGAAGTCATCTTAGATCAATCCTCTTCCCAAAGTATACCCTATGAACATTGAATAATCGACTCATGTGTGTGAAAGGTTTTAGCTCTTCCCATCCAGAATGTCGGACTACCATGCAAATCTCCTCTCCAGTAACTCATCCTCGGGGAGTCAGGTATTTCCTTCTAAAGTCTGTCATGCTGTGTTCACAATCGAATTGGGGGAGAAGTTAGAAGAAGGAGAAAAGGACTGGAGGGTGACCAGTGTAGTCACCTCTCTTTATGAAGCTGACTAGTGTAGCCGAGTCTCCACCAAGATCTGCAGGTTTTCTTGAAGCTTGGACCTTTTTGGTCAGATATTTATTTGGTAGTGGCTTCTTTGTATTTGGATTTTTGGTGATTCTGCTTGAATCTTGTTGTGCCCCTACGGATATAAAATCTTTTTATTTACGTACATTTTTTGGGGTCTTGGAAAAAATTGTGCCCAACCGTCCATCCCTTTTCCGAAGCTTTATTTCAACCCGTACTCCGATCTTTAGATTTCTATGCTACCAGAACAGAAACTCACATAGTCTTCCAACATCCCGTCTGAGTTGAGCTAAGTGCGTAGTGCGAGAGTACAAATTAATTCCCTATTCCAGAGTTGTACCCAGAATGAAGAGACCAGGTTAGACACTAAGAGTCAAACGCTGCACATTGTCATGTGGAACTCAAAGAATTAAGTCAAAGACCTGAAGCTTCTAAAATCCTATTTCTCGGTGAAGTTCCTCTGAAAATTGGGTGGATTAAGGTTCAACTAAGCTCTATTCTTCAATTTTATTCCAGACATATTTTAAATGTCAATACTATCCTGAAAAATGAACAATGCAAGGGTTTTATTTTAAAATGAATGATGCACATGTGAAAAGAACACAATTTTTTAAAAATAATTTTCTAATTTTAACTTTTTATGGATTTTTGGAGGAAAATGCATATGCAAATTTTTATAGATTTTTGATTTTGTTGTTTTTTAAAGGAAAAAAAGGTTAGTAAAATATGTACAAGTATATACAAGATTTTTTTTTGTTTTGTTTGTTTTTGTTTGTTTGTTTGTTTCATTTTGTGTTGTTTTTTTGTTTGTTTTATTTTTGTTTTTGTTGTTTTTTATTGTTTTTGTTTTTTTTGTTTTTTTACACACATGGATTTTACAAACTTATACACATAACCCCCCAAATACATGTATTTAAAAGTACGAGTTATGTCTAAAGTATATATATAATATATACGACACTCCCCTGTACTTAGCTCGAACTATGTTCTCATAGTGATCAGAGAGCGAAAAAGGAAGACATAACTCGTGCTAAGTATAGAAAAATGAAAAGAACTCCTATGCTACAACGACTAAAAGAAAAGATAAAAAAGAAGAGAAGTTGGTGATCCCCCCCATACTTAGGATCAAGTAATCCTAAGTACAATAGAGTGTACAAAAGGGGAAAACTGATGAAGAGAATGTACAGACTCAAAAATAAAAAGACACGATATGAACAACATCACCCCCCTATACTTAGGGTAGAGTATCCCTAAGTATAGGCAACAACAAGAGTGATGAACAGGACGAATACGAACAACACAAATCATTCACCCCCCCTATACTTAGGATAAAGCACATCCTAAGTATAGCATATACACACACGGAAAAGGGGTGGATGATAAAATGGGAGAAGAAAGAGTGAAACGAAAGGATATACAAGAGGAGTGGATGTACAAAGGTCAAGAAGGTTGAAAATGAACCTTCTTGCAGGACCGCTAAGGTATGGATTTGACAAGGTGTAGGTCGATATTGGGATCATCATTAGACATAAACTGAGTAGGATCGACCAAGAATGTATCCTCATCGGTTTCAGATTGTGCAGGCCTAAACCGGTTATTGGAAGTAGTATGGTCATGTCCGGCCTGGGAAGTCTCGCAAATATCAAAGTAAAAAGGCTCAAATTCATTATCCGAAAAAGTAGGATCAATTTCAGCCTGGCGAGCCTCTACTGGATCATCATCTTTTCTAAAAGGCCCAAATTCCTTTATAAAAGCAATCAAATCAAATTTGGTCTGATTAGTCTCATTTGAATTAGGGTGAATAGGAATGGACTCATCAGTGAAAGTAGTCGAATCATGTCCGTCCTGTCTAGTCTCAGAATTTGCCTTCCGCTCTAGGGTGTCTATCGTGTAAATTTCGCAGATGTCATCAATGCATCTCCACATACCAGAAGGGGGAATTCCAAGGTCTATGATTTCCGAGTCTTCCGCCTTCAAGAGGAATTCTTGGTTTTCATTATCATCCAACATATGACAAGAATCTCTGATATTATCATCGAGGTCAAATTCCTTGGGGTTGGCTAACATGGGCGGGCACTCATGGGATGCAGGTTTCTGGACAGTAGTGGGTGTAGTGATAGACACATCGCTCCCTACATCATAACGGAAGCGAATCTCTCCTGAACCATAATCAATAACGGCTCTTGCCGAGGCGAGGAAAGGCTGTCCCAGGATGATTGGAGGGTGCTCCACAGGGGCGGAGGTCTCCATGGGCATTGCAACAAAATCTGAAATGAAATTCATACCCTGAATACGAATGACAACGTTTTCTAGAATACCCATCGGCCTCTTGATAGATCCATCAGCAAATTGAACTATCATCCTGGTTTTCTTGAGAGGCCCAAGATGGAGAGACTGTACCATAAAGAAGGGTATTATGTTGATTGATGAACCACTGTCAAGGAGAGTGTTATCACAAGAATAGTCAGATATGGAGCAACTCACAAGAGGTGTGGCAGTGTTCCCTTTCTTAAAATATGGACAATGAGAGATGGCGTAGGCAGTGACCATGGTCAAGATGTGACGCTCAGATCTTCTCCTTCGCTTTTTCTTCTTGTGTCGAGGAGTAGATAAATCATTCATGGCATGTTGAAGTGGGGCTTTAATAATCTCGTGAATAATGGCCAACATTTCGGGTTTAGTCAACATTTTTTTGAATTTTTGGACCTCCTCCATACAAGGGAGGAGGTCAGAATCAGCATTTACACAAGGATTGCCAAGAGCATTCTGTATAATGGAATCCTCAGGGTCAAGGTTGGGACATGATGTGAATAGATGTGTGGGTAAATGATCGAGCATTTGGGTCCTCTCCTCACAAAGTGAATCGACAATGTGTCTCCCATAATCTTTTTGGATTTTTAAAATTTTCTCTTTTTTGTATTTTGGGCGATTGCAAGCTCTAATGATTATCCTCAAGTGAGTCCATATCCTCAAATAGTGGAGCAGCGTTCTGGCTCTTATTTATGTTAAATAGATCGGAAATCCTCGAATTCATATGCTCCATCATCTGGTTCAGTATCTTAAGTGTGGAAATCAAGAAAGGTGACCCCAAAATCTTAGGATCGGGTGGGTTAAATGAGGGTGGGTGAAAATCATCATCTGGTTCCTGAAATAATGGGTTAGGCGGATATGCACAAAAATGAAAAGTCCTCATGGAAAAAGGAAGGTAGATCATCTGGAGAGTACGAGGTATCCGCGAAGATCGGATTGAAATAACTCCAGTCGGCCATCTCCGAAACAAAAGACGGGATCGGGAGAGCACGAGTGGTCAAGTCAAAAGATATGGAGAAAAAGCCGCAAATGCAGAGAAGGATCTAGCAAGCACACAAGCAATCAAACACAATACAAACCCCCAGTTCACCAACTCAACTCAAAGTGAAGGCCGTGAAGGTTCGGTTAATTATCTTATCAAAATTAGGGTTTGGTGACAATACAATATATCAGAGAAGTTAAAGAGCGCTGTTAGGAACCCAATGCTCTTAGAAGACTGGCCCAATCCCAAAGTTAGATCTTTCCCATCCAGTATGAATTGCGGACCGTTTACCGGCTACCCGATCAATTCAATCTGTTAAAGACATCACGGGCCGCTTTACCGGCTATCGGAGAGATCCTCACTGGAGAACGACTAACCCAAGATAGTAGTCTGAAAAGAGTTCGGGCGTGGCTCTATCTTAGTGTGCGGGTCACTCTCTCACTCAAGCAAACCAAATAATGAGGGGGTTACTCTCCCCAAAACAATGATTTTTTCTTGTAATTTTTAGGGTCGAGTTTTCTTTAGCAGTCCCGATTTTAGCAGTTATCACATAGTTAAAAATATTTTCAAATAATCACCTACCGAGTGTCCAATTTTCTTTTTAACTTATGTGAGTGAAAACAAGGAAGGAGATCAGAAATGCCAATCCGCGATTAAAAACAATGATGCATGCAAGGGTTAGAGATGCGTATCTTGTCGCCAGCACTCTACATGCAAGTGATCCACGTAGAATTTAAATAAACTATCCTATTTACAAATGCAAGTGAACCGTCCTAGATGATAGCTTCTATTAACGAGCAAGAACAAGTTAATTTAACTAAGTCCAAGTTACGCTCTACTCTATGGGCACATAAATGTCTTGTTTAGGGTGTTTGGACCTAATTAATTACCTGGCTCAAGCAAATTATTTAAAGCAATCAAGAGGTAGCTCACGAAATCCGAGGGAAACAGAGAAAAATAAGGCGATGAAAACAAAACCGGTAAGGTCCCCCAAGTGCACTGGCACTTGGCGAAACAGACCCCGCAACAAGTTAATGTCCTTTTACAGAGTTCAAATGGAAAAGAAAAACTCTCTCTCTCTTTTAATTAATTTTTTCATCTCCTTCTATTCTTTTTCTCCTCTTCTCATGCTATCATGTGGCTTGGTGAAGAATCAAGCTGCCTCCACATCGCTTGGGTGCTTCGGCTCTCCTAGGATCGCCTCCTTCGCTTCGCGGGCCCTCGCAAGAAAAAGAAAAGAGAATGTGTAAGAAATACAATTATCAAATATGAGAGAAAAAATGAACAAATGCAGTGATATGAACAATGGAATGAATGGAAAAAATGTAACAAATATTTAGAGCCAAGAATAGTAGGTCAAAAGAGAAACCTGACTACCCTTGCCGTGATTCCCCGGCAACGGTGCCATTTTTTGCTCACGAAAAATTGGGGGTCTTTGATTTTTTAATTTTATATTTATATCCCCGGCAACGACAATGTCGTTTTGTTGTTAGTGATTCTTGAGGGGATCGGATAAATTATTGATAATAAAAATAGTTGTTGTCATTGTTATCCCTAAAATCCCGTGACAACAAAAAATATTTTTTAAATTTTTACTACTTATTAACCTGTATAGCGGACAAGTCGAACTCAGGGAGGCTACAAATCCCGAGGGTTATTCAATTGATCGAAAATCAATTAAGAGAAAACAAGACTCTAAAAGGACAACTATCCATGGTTTTTATGATTTTTTTATCTTTTTAATTTTTTTATTTTTTATTTCTATTTTTTTATAATTTTTGATTTTTAAATTTTTAGTGATTTTGATTTTACAATTTTTTATTTTTCAAAAATAACACAAAGTAATATGCACAAGATCAAAAATATGCACACCAACTCTTTTTTATGGTTTTTCAATTTATAAAAAATGCACAGCAAAATCCAGAGAAAATATTTTTGGGTTTTAAAAGTTTTGAAATATTTTTGAGAATTTTTGTGGAATTTTCAGATGTTTTTATATTTTTCTAAAAATTAAATAGTGAGAAAATGTGAAAATGTGCACAGCCTGGAGTAATTTGCAACTTAAAAATATTTTAATTGCCCAAAGCTCCGGGAAATTATTTTTAAAACAATCTAGAAGCAAATATCTACAAACAGGAACTGAAATCACAATTTTTGGATTTTTGTAGAATTTTCTTTGTTTTTTAGAAGATTTTTGATATTTTTCAATTTTGTGGTTTTCTAAATAATTAATGTGTGAAAATTGGTTAGAAATTTAAAAACAATGAAATACAAATAATATAATTTTTTTGGAATTTTTGGAACAATATTTGAATTTTTATGAATTTTGGAATTTCAAACAGAGAAAAATGACATGTTTTTTATTTTTTAATAATAATAAACGAAACCAAAATTCTATGAAAATTTTATGCTAGAAGGATATGCACATAAGGAACATAGCATAATTTTCTCAGAATTTTTGGACTAATAAAAACATTGATTTCAATAGAAGAATCATGTAATGTCTGAGAACAGGGACTAAAACGTAAATAAGTTTTGTTTTTGCATCAATAAATAATAAAAATAAATCACAAGAGAGAATGCGCAATTTTACCAATATACCACATGCATGGCATGTGCTGGAGGCCGACATGGACTTATTCGCAATTTCTGAAAACTCCTAGAGGTGTGTAAGTAATTTGCCCATTTTTTTAACTTCAAAACCCTAGATGGGTCTCTTCTTTCGTTTCTTGAACCAACATGGGACGACAAGGGCTGTCGCCCCTTGCTTCTTCTCCAGGCAAGGGGGGCGGCGAGGCGGTGGACGCGCAGCCGATGAGGCACGTCAGGAGCACGGGCGCGCGACGCTGGTAGGATCTAGGCGTACGGTCGGGCGGCACCTGACAGGGGCGGCTGCTGGAGGTCGGCGCTCGGAGGAGGTCGCGGTGCTGCGGTGGCGCAGGGCGGATCTCAGGTCGCTGCCTTGGGCGCTACGGGCGGTCCCGGGGGGCGGCGTTGCGGGTCTTCGCGGCAGTGGAGGTTGACAATGCGGGACGCGGCGCCGTGTGGCGCGGCTGAAGCGAAATGGCAGACACGATCTGGATGGAGGTGCGGCGATGACGCAAGATGCACGCGAGCTGCGCTGTAGCGGAGGCGTAGGGCTTGATGCACGGCTGCGCCGTCGGGCTGGAGTCAGCGGCGGGTCGGCGGGGGTGCGCCGTCGCCTGGAGCGAGGAGGGGTACCGCGCACGGCCGAGCGTGGATGGAGGTGCCGCGATGGCTTCAGGCGGTCGATGGGCCACTGGGAGGACCTGTCCCTTTTTTTGTTTTTTTTTGTTTTTTTTTGTTTTTTATGCTTGCAATGTAAACAGTGAATAATTTTTTTAAATTTTTTCTGTAAATCTGAAAAACAAGAAATAAAAAGGATAAAGAATTTTTTTATTTTTTATTTTTATATGATCCTGCAAAACAAACGTTAGAGAACAAAAGGAAACAATTTTTTTATGTATTTACAAATCGGAAAAAAAATGAACGGAGATTCGACGGAGATGAGGGATTCGAATCCGATCTCCAGCCACCGTACGCAGCCAGAGTTGAGAGATCGTGGACGAGAGAAATAGAATGCGTGGAGATCAAGAAAGTGAGATGAAAAATTGAGTCGGTAGCGGAATAAATCATGGCGGATTTTAAGATCTAGATAAAAAATGATAACGAGAGAAAAAATGAGATAAAATAAACTTTGATTAATCTAGATAAAAATAAGAAAAATTTGGTTCTCACCTTAGGAGCGGAGAAGGACCGTGATCACCTCGATAAGGCCGACTCGCTGTCACCTGACTGCTTGGAGGCTACGCACAATTCTCGACGAAATTTCTCTCGGAGATCAGGCTCCTCTCTCTAAAGATTGATCAAGTAGAAATGAGGGAGAAGGAGCCATATAAATAGAAAAGATAGAATGAAATTTGAATTTTTGAATTTTTTTTGGATAAAGGGAGATGAAAATTGAAATGAATTTTTGATTTTTTTGGATAAAGAGAGATGAAGATTGAAATGAATTTTTGAATTTTTTGGTGGAAGAGATAAGAGAGATGAAATGAGATAAAATAAAAAGGGATATTTACACCGATAACCTTGAGTAATTCCGTAATTACCCCAGAAACCCTACGTAATCACGAATTACATGAGAAACCTCGGATACTTACTCCGTCTCACACCCATAACCTTCCGTTAGTTTCAACCTTTAACTCAAACACATCATCGAGTTAATCTAACCTAACATCGATCAAATGGTTAATATTAAATAAAAAAGAAAAAAGTCAAGGAGGACAGGCGATGGAGGAGGGATGATTGCCACGGTGGAGGTTTCGTCGGAAGCTTGCGGTCATGGAAGGGGGGGGGGGTCGAGAGATACCGAGAAATTGCAGGTGGGGGCCTTGTTGGAGGGCGGTACGGAGGGGATGCAGGTGGACGACGGGGTTTCGGCTGGAGGGCGACAAGGGGGGACGCAGGTGGGCGACGGGGGTCCGGCTGGAGGGTGGCACAGGGGGGGGGGGGTAGGCCCGGGGGTGGGGGGGCTTCAAGTAGCTAGTGGGGGCGGGTGGGACTTCCATTGGTGGCTGGTCTTCGTGCAGGTGCAGGTCGAGGCGAGTGGGATTTCCAGTAGCGAGTCGGGGCAGGTGGGACTTCGTGGGCGGCTGGTCTTCGTGCAGGTGCAGGTCGGGGCAGGTGGGACTTCCGTGGCCTCGAGCAGGGGCGCAGGCGAGTGGGCGTGGAGCTGCAGCTGGAGGGGCAACTGTGAGCGAAATTGGAGGTCGGTGCACAATCTGTGCGTGAGGAAGAAGGGCTCGCAGGGGCGGCCTGGCCTGGAGGTGGCAAAGCATGGAGGTGTGGTAGACTCAAGGTCGACACACAACCTTGATCTCCATTGGTGGAGCTACAAGTCGGACTCGGATCATGGAGGTCAGTGATGCGAATGGAGCTGCAAGGTAGAGGTCTACGTTGCCCAAGTAGTGAATCTCCAGGTGATGCAGCCGACTAGAGGTGGAGCGTGAGGTCGGCCGCTTGGAGCTTTGTCCTGGCATCAAAGGGAAGCTCTAAGGAGGTGCGGTGGAAGTGAAGGCAAAGGCAGAGGCGAGCATGCGGCGGACGATCGTGAAGGTGGTGCGGCAATGAAAAGAGGATGCGAGGAGGTGGCGAAGTGTGAGGTGGAGCTTCGGCTCCGGTTGAGGTTGAGAAGAACGAAAGTTTAGCTGGGGAGAAGTCATCTTGGAGGAGGGCATGATGGTCCTCAGATCATCGCATGCACGCTCGACAGGAGGCGGAGTCTCAGTGGGCGATGGAAGCCTTGTGACACGGTGAGTAACACCATGGATCTGGCCAGAGGAGGAGGAGGAGTCGCGGTTGGGTCATTGTCACCAGCCCAAACCGCCCTTCTTCCTCACGCACAGATCATGGTCACATGGAACGGGTCGAGTGCGCCTTAGGTCCTCGAGGTGGTGCTGTTGGCCTGGTGATTCTTGAGGGTCCACAGCTTCTTGGCCATGTCGTTGGAGGCGTAGCTCTGCCTACGGGGGTGGGGGGTTGTTGGAGGGCCATGCGGTGGGGTTGGGGGGCATGGATTCGTTGGGGGATTGCAGGCAGAGGAGGTGTCGGTGAAGGGAGGAAGAGGTCAATAGAGAAGGTCGACGAGGGGACAGGTTTGGGGGTGGGGGATTGATGACGCGCCTGGCAACTCGGGTAAAGGTAATCAAGGGTCGTTGCGACCCAAGTCACCAAGCGCGGTCGATCAAGAAAAATCAGACCACCAAACAAAGGCAAAAATCAAAGTAAGCTCAAGTAGCGGTCCTGGCTATTAGATTAGCCTGGTATAGCGACCAGGGTCGGACTCAGGGAGCACGTGATGGCCTTGCGGCCTACAAAGTAGTCTAAAATAAAATAAAATAAAATAAAAGGCTTTTTTGGTGGATTTTTAATGTTTTTATATTTTTTGGATTTTTAATTTAATAAAGAAAATAAGAAAGCAAATAAACAAGCAACTTGGGTGAATTATGTAACTACTCAAAATACACCCAAAAATTCAAACAAAAATGTTTTTATGTTTTTTAGAGTTTTTACTATTTTTGGTTAATTTTTGGTAATTTTTTTAATTTTTAGGGAATTTTATAAAAATTAAACAAGGAAGAAAAACCAAGGTACTGTCCAGTCAGACTTGGAGGGGCAATTTAAAATGCAAAATGGCCCTGTCAAGGTCTGAAGGTAATTTTTCTGTATAGTATGAAAATCAAGGAAAATTTACGCACCAGAATTATTAATTTTTGATTTTTCAATTATTTATTAGAATTTTTATGGGTTTTATGGGGTTTTGTAATTTTTATAGGTTTTATAAAGCCAAAAATGACCAATTTTGGTCAGAAAATCAAACAAGGCAAAATAATCATTGTATAATTTTTTTGTAATTTTTAGAAGTGTTTTAATATTTTTTTGTGATTTTTAAAGTTAGATAGTAACAAAAATATGTGTTTTTGAATTTTAAAAAATATCAAAAAGTATAAAAAATGTCTCCAAAATTTGTAGAAAATTTTACACCATGGCAGGAGCCATGTTTCCAATTTTCATCGAATTTGGACTTGGTTTACTATTTTATTAAAATCAAAAACAAAGGTACAGTGTATAGGGACCTGTACACAATTAATAAAAGTTCCTGGGGGTCAGGTGCAATTTCTCCAAAAAACCATGCATGAGGCGTGTGACACGGGCACTCAGGGACCTAATTGCAAGAAAACTTAAGTTCCTGGGCTGTTTAGTAACACGTACTAAAAGTCCAGGGGCTCAAGTGTAAATTACCCACGAAATATCGCACATGCGCATATAAAACACTCACAGGGGTATTTCTGCAATTACTAAAAACTTAATTCCATTCATTAACACCCTGAAACAACCACCCCATATATGCAATTAACCCATAAAAGCACGTGTCGAAGCACGTGTTCCACTACAAACAGGGGTATAAAAGTAAATACAGTAAACAACAGGGTTCGAAGTGCAAATGTACCAAAATAAAAACAACTATATGCGATATTTACAGGACTAACTAATAACAAAAACAAACAGAGGGGCCTACAAGAAATTTACCCCTTATTATATCCGAAGGACAGATGATCGCCACGTGGAGATCGGACGGGTGAGAAGCAGCGTGGCTAACCCTCGACGATCGGACGACGATGGCTGCTCCTGGCGTGGACGGCTACGATCTAAACTGGAGCTGGAGGACGATCGGACAGCTGCGGAGGATGCTCGATGAACAGGCGGTCGGTGAACTTCGCCGGCCTCGTGCGCGTATGACGGAGCTCCTCGGAGGCTGCTGAAGATCGGAGATGCTGCGCCTTGGCCTCCCGCATCGAATGGTACCCTCCGATGGTGGCGAGGAGCTCTGGAGAGCTCCGGTAGCACTGGAGGAGGAGGAGCTGCTGCTCCAAAGAGATGATCCCTTAGATGGACTCGTTTGGACCTGAAAAGCACGGAAACAGACTCGCGGGTCGAGGGCAAAGTGCCTCGACCCTGTAAGCGGAGGTGAAGGTGCACGGTGCGGCGGGGCATAGGGGCTCCGGCGAAGCGACGGTGAAGGAGCCCCAATCCCAGCTCCTGCGCGAGCTGGGTTGGATGAGTAGGTGGAGAAGGTGCGCGGAGAGAAGGCGGATATGTGGGTCGACTCCAATGGTCGAACGGATGGCTAAGGTGGTCGGAATCGGCTATGAACAGCGACAGGACGAATTGGGTGAAATGCAAAATTAAAGAAATAGAGAGGGAAAGAGAGCTACCTACTGGATGGAGTCGACTGGGGAGGAGCTGGAGATGCTACAGGTCCTTGCCTCAAGGGCCGTCGGTGCCCGAGGCTCGAGCGTCACCTCCAGGTGGCGCACGGCGGCGCGTAGCTGCCGGATCAGTGGTCCGGTCTCCCTTTCCTCGCTGCGACACGGCCGAGAGCGAGCTGTCACTCTCGCAAAGGCTGTGGAGGTCCTGGGGTGGAGAGAAACGATCCAAAGATGAGTGAGAAAGGAGGCGGAGCTCGGACTAAATACCTCTAGGGGTCCGGCTATCGGGGAGTCAGGCGAGCAACTTGAAGCGCGGATCCCGAAAATCCACCCCAGGCGTGGATAAGGGATGATCAAGATCAGATTAGGACTCGGGGTTAACGGATTTGGTTGTCGGATCGAGCATAGGTAATTTTGAGAAATCGGGTTGGAGGCTCAGATCCGAAACCCTGTGGTCCAAGGGAGGGAGTTGACCAGGGTGTCAACATCCCCCGTGGACCAATGGGAGCTGGCCATGTGGAAAAGTTTTGGAAATTCATTTAAAAATAGAGGATGGTCGAATTATTAAAAAATTAAAACATAAAAAATGTTTGTTTTATTTTTTTCTATTTTTTTGTGATTTTTAATTAATTTTATGAAATAAAAATAGGTTATGTACACTATAGTGCTATACATAGGTATATTTACAATATTGATTTTTAATTTTTGATTTTTAATTTATTATTTTTGTACAATTTTATTCCCATTTTATATTTTAATTATTTATAGCATAAAATTAGGAATAAAAGGGTATTTTTATGTTATTTTTCTTATTTATATATAAGGGTAAAATAAATAGCTATATACAAGTATATACATGGTATATGTACAATGTTCTTTTTGATTTTTAATTTTGTTATTTTTATTTTAGTTTTTGTTTTTATGGTTTTTATTTTATTTATTCACAACATGAAATATGGAGTATATACAAATTTTTAGGGATTTTAATTTATTTATTTACAAGGTTCAATAAATATAGGTGTAGGTGTATGTACATGGTGAATATGTACAAGTAAAGTTATTTTTATTTTCTTTTTAATTTTTCTATTTTTATGGTGTTTTGTATTTACAAATATATACAAGTATCTACAAGCCCCTTTTATTCTATTTTTAGAGGAAAATATTTTTATTATATTTACAGGTATATTTACGCACATGAGCTCCCTATCTCTCTCTACTTTGGCTTTTATGCGGTCAGGCCCATGCTGAGCCCTCCCTTGGGATTAGGTTGCTCAATATTTATTCTAAATATTTCCTCTTTTTCTTTTAATTCTTTATTCTTTTATTTTTGCACAAAAACATGCTAATTATTACTTTTTACACAATACATGCCTTTGGGTAATTATTTGTATTTACAAACATATACATGCATCTGCAAAGGTTTTTGTAGCTAAAATATAAGAATAAAGAGTGATGAATGAGTATTCATCACCCCCGTATACTTAACTTTGCTAGTCCCTTAGCAAACACTTATTTGAAAAAGAAGTGAAGAAGAGAAAGAAAAAGAAAAAGAGGAGAATGTGCATGGATCAAGGTTGAATATTAAACTTGCCTTCATTAAATTGAATTATGGAGCTCTATCAGATCTTTGGATTATTAATGTGTCGGAACCTTAATTAGCCATAGGTTTAAAACTCAACAGCCTCTAAGTTCCACCAATCTATAATCAAGACTCCTCAACAATCCAGATCACAACAAGTCATCAAACACAAACCCTCAAGACCAGTACTGTGAATGCGATGTATAAGCTCTCCACCTCAGAAATGGCAACTTGACAACCCTCCCCAACAAGGTAACTCTATGACCCCAATCTGGCCACTCTTTCCTCGAGGAGCGGGGTATTCCCTTCTAAGTTCAAGTTCAACCGGCTCAAGAAGAGGGGGAAGAAGAGAATAGACCATGGCCAGTGTAACCATGTATCCTTGGGAGCTCGACCAGTGTAGCCAAGTCTCCCTGCTGCAAGCTACATAAGGTGGGACATGAATCTCAAGCTTGGCTTATTTGCACTATATACATACTCTGGTGGGATTATCATTTTCTATCAGACCCGCCACTTTTTTTTGGAGTTATTTTCTTTTTGCATTTTTTTCAAGTGCATCTATACAACATATACATGTGTAGCATATATACAAGGAGTTTTTCCTCTTGAGCCAGTAGACTATCCCTCTTTTGAAGCATTATTGCAACCCACACTCCTGTCGTTAGACCTCATGGCAACCAAACCAAGTTGAGACGCACTTCCTTCACTAAAAGAAGAAGAGAGGTTCTGCCTAGAAGTACTACCCTCATATGCTACCCCAAGTCATGGAAGACTGCCTCCTCACCACCTCATCCGCAGAGAGCTCGGTGCAAGTGTTGTGTCCAAGTAAAGCCATTGTCTATATGAGTCATGTGTGTGTTGTTAAGTGCTCTACTTAGGCTCATTGAGATGACATGTGATCATAGCCTAGTGGACTCAAAGAATTAAGTCTCCATGGACCTGAAAAGCCTTAACCCTAAGCCCTATAAGGTTCCTCTTTTAAATTAAGTGGATTAAGATCTTAATCAAGCTCCATTTCCCAATTTAATTCCAGGCTAGTTTAAATGCCAACTATAATCTAGAAAAACTATATACATATATACAAAGATGCTATTTATACAATTTTTACAAAAATGTAAAATTTTGAAAAATGTTTAGAAATCATTGATGGATGAATGCATGAATGCAAGTTTTGCAAAAGTATTTACACACATTTACCCAAGATTTTTGCAAACTTTTGATTTTCAAAACATTTTGGAAAAATTTTGTACTATATATATAATTTTGATAAGAAAATATTTACACAAACTTTACACCAAAAGATTTTTGAAAACATTTTTACAAAAATAATTTGTACACTAGCTATGTATGTGCAAAAAATGAATGATTATTTACAGGAAAAATTTTTAATTTTTGTGGTTTTTAAGGTTTTTAGCCATTTTTATTTATTAACACACTCACACGAAGTACGAGTTATGGCTAAAGTATATATGAAATATATACACACCCCCTATACTTAGCTCGAACGATGTCCTCAGAGTCAAGAGCGATGAAGAAGACATAACTCGTGCTTAGTATAGGGAAGTGAAAAGGAAGGCTATATACAAAGAAGAATGAATGAATAGAAAATCAAGAGGGTCTCGGCTTTTCCCCCTATACTTAGGATCAAGAAATCCTAAGTATAGCAGGCTGTACACAAAGGGAAAACCAAGTGGAGAATGTACAGGGTCTACCCCCCTATACTTAGGGTCAAATATCCCTAAGTATAGGCAGCAAACCAGGGATAGAAAGAATCAAAAGAAATACCCAAAGGTCCTACATCCCCCCTATACTTAGGGTAAAGTACACCCTAAGTATAGCATAATCAAAAGATGAATAAAGGGACGTGGGACTAAAGAATGTGATGATATGGACATCTGGATCTATACAGGTCGAAAGAACAGTGATAATCAGGCGTGAGATGCAATAGATGTGAGTCACAAGACCACATCTCACGCAAAATGAATAGGGGCAACATCAACGACCCGTGGCTCATGATCTAGAAATGGCTTGAGCCGCTGGCCGTTCACTCGAAAGGTACTCTCAGAAGACAACTCGGATATGTCAATGCTACCGTTGTCGTGCACCTTTCTCACCAAGTAAGGTCCCTTCCATTTGATCTGTAGCTTCCCTAGAAATAGACGAAGCCTAGCATCAAACAGCCATACTCTCTGTCCAGGCTCAAAATGCTTGTGGCTGATATGAGAATCATGCCACTCCTTCACTCTCTCCTTATACTGTAGGATGTTTGAGAAGGCGGTATCTCTAAGCTCCTCCAAGGCTGCTAACTCTGCCCTCCTCTGGTCTCCTACACTATCTGGATCAACAAGTATCTCAGTGACTGCCCAAAGTGACCTGTGTCTCAGCTCAACTTGATCTCAATGTCGAACTCCTGGAGTAGAAGGATCCATCTAGTCAGTCTGGCCTTGGCATCCTTCTTTGCCATAAGGTATCGGATGGCGGTATGATCAGTAAACAGGGTCGCTCTAGATCCAATAATGTATGATCTGAACTTATCTAGGGCGAACACTACGACTAGCATCTCCTTCTCTGTCACTGTGTAGTTCCGCTGCGCGGAATCCAATGTGCGGCTAGCGTAGG
Organism: Ottelia alismoides; assembly: GCA_037367405.1. Lineage (NCBI taxonomy): Eukaryota > Viridiplantae > Streptophyta > Magnoliopsida > Alismatales > Hydrocharitaceae > Ottelia > Ottelia alismoides. The sequence goes on from JAZKJV010002938.1 coordinate 33,151, forward strand.
GATAGCAAATGAGACTCCATCCCTCCTCAGTCCCAACACGGCCCCCACGGCAAAATCGGAGGCATCCGTCATGATCTCAAATGGGAGAGACCAATCAGGCGGCTGGAGAACAGGAGCCTCTATAACACACTGCTTGAGAGTCTCGAAGGACGAAAGACACTTGTCATCGACAAGGAACTCGGTGTCTTTCATCAACAGGTCAGTCAACGGCCGGGCAATCCTATTGAAATCATGAATGAATCGTCGGTAGAAACCGACGTGCCCTAGGAATGACCGTAACTGCCGCAAATTGGACGGCGGTGCGAGTTTTCTAATGACATCTACCTTGGCCGGATCAACCTCCATGCCCCTATTGGAGATGATGTGGCCAAGCACCGTCCCTTGAGTCATCATGAAGTGACTCTTCTCCCAAGATAACACCAAGTGAACCTCTATATATCGCTGAAGGACTCGGTCTAGGCAGTCAAGACAGGAGTTGAATCCGTCGCCGTAAACCAAAGAAATCATCCATGAAGACCTCCAAGCACTCCCCTACCATGTCCGAAAAGATCGACAGCATGCATCTCTGAAAGGTCGCAGGGGCATTGCACAGCCCAAATGGCATGCTTCGGAAGGCGTATGTGCCGAAGGGACAGGTAAAGGTGGTCTTGTCCTAGTTCTTGGGAGCGATGGCCACCTTGTTGTAGCCCGAGTACCCATCCAGAAAACAATAGTAGCTCTTCCCTGCCAGTCTCTCAATGATCTGATCAATAAAGGGCAGGGGAAATGATACTTCTTAGTGGCCTGGTTGAGTCTCCTGTAGTCAAAGCAGACCCGCCAAGAAGTGGGTACCCGTGTAGCAATCTCCTCTCCAGACTCACTGACCACTGTAGTGATGCCCGTCTTTTTGGGCACCACATGCAAAGGACTGACCCACTTGGAGTCGGAGATGGGGTAGATAAAATCGGCGCTCCACCATTTCGAGATCTCCTTCATGACAACCTCTCTCAGATTCGGGTTCAGCCGCCGCTGGAACTCACGCGACGGCTTCGCCTCATCCTCGAGATAGATATGGTAGGAGCACAGGGCCGGACTTATCCCCTGGAGATCTGCTATGCTCCATCCTATCGCCTTGCGGTTCTTTTCAAGAACACCCATCAGACGGGATTCCCGCTCTCCAGTCAAATCGGCGGAGATAATGACTGGGTACATCTCATGCTCACCCGCAAGGAATCTGTACTTCAGCGAAGTAGGAAGCGGCTTCAGCTCTGGGCAGCTGGGTGCTGGTGGATCTGGCCTCTGGAAAGTTTGCGTGAATGCTGCCAAATCCGCATGGGAGAACTGAAGCTCTCTGTCAATCTCAGAAACTGGAGAAGGCTGCCCTGATGGACTGTCTCTGCTCTGCTCGGCATCTACCTCCTCCTCAGCTGTAGGCTCAGTGGAAATCAGGTCTGGCATGTAATCCTCACAATCTGCCCAATCAGACTCTGACTCCAAGGGATCTGTGTCATCCAAGGTGGCATCAGCACCACCAACATCACAAGAATCTGTCTCACGGTCGCAAACCGGCTCTGCTGCCTCTGAAGTATCCTGGACCAGGAATGTGCTCTCCAAGCTCTCCTCTGCTGTCATCTCTGCATCAGCGGAATCTGAAAATGAGAGGATGGCCTGTGCTGCTGGGTCTGCCCAAACTGCCTCATCGTTTGTGATCACAAAATCACAGTCCTGGTGGATGTCTAGCCCTGCATCTGTCAGCTGCTCGGTGTCTGAAGTAGTCTCTGAGCATGATCTGTCTCTGGCTCGACTGTCCTCGACCGTCTCTATTTGTACACTTTCGCCCTCGACGCGAAAGTATACCTCCCGCTGTCATGGTCAGTCACCGCCTTGGCAGTGGCCAAGAACAACGACCGAGAATGATGGGGGTATCGGTCACGGACTCAGGGATCTTCATGTCCAACACTACAAAGTCCACGGGAAATTGCAGGCCCTGAATCGTGACGACAACGTCTCGCAACAACCCTTCGGCCTCTTGACAGATCGATCAGCAACTGAAGGACCTGTCCTGCTCTGTCTAAGAGTGCCCAACTCGAAGCGGTCGAGAAGGGTTGCCGGAAGTAGGTTGATAGATGATCCGCTATCAATAGAGTCTGGTCGAACCTCTGCTCTCTGATGTGGCATCTGACATAAGGGGCTCCTGAATCTGGCCTCTTGGCCATTAGACGGTTCTGGATCGCGAAACACGTGACTTTCGTCAGCACATGGATCTCTGAGTGGTGGTTCCTCCTCTTCCTCCTGACTGTGGTCCTGTCTCTCAGTGAACGCTAAAGAAGGGGGATGTGCTGCAAAGCCTCCTGAAGAGTCAGCTGTATGTGAAACCGATCTATCATCTGCTGGCTGAACTCTTCCTGCTGTCTCTTTTTGGGATTTTCATTTTTCTTCCCCTTCCCCATCTGAAGGGCTCTAGGGAAGGGGATCATAGGGTCCTTCTCAGATGAAGGACTAGGAAAGGTCTAGACGGCTCGACGGCCGGATCCACACATACATCTGCACCATGACGGGTCCGGATACGCCGAGTTAAGAAGTTTGTTTTTATCTTCGAGTGTGAAAATAAATGTGTCGTTCGTTGTAGGCGGCGATCGGAAACGGTCAAGAAATAACCACAATTTTATTCAATTTTAATCGAGTGGTTTTATGTTTATTTTACTTGGGCAAGTCCCCAAGGTCGATCACAAGGAGGTAAAGGAACACCTAGAGATATGTCTATCCAATTTCGTGTTCGGTTTTCAAGGCGGTCTTTTTTTTGGAATTTTCAATGCAATAAAGGGATGCAAAATGCAATTTCGGCCTATTTTAGGGACTAAATATAAAATTCGCTCAAACAATGTCCAGAAAAATACGAAACTTGGCCACAATGTAAATGATGATGAAATGAATACATTATAATTTTTTTCGAATTTTTGGATGCAATATGAATTTTTTATGAATTTTTAAATGCAAACAAAATATTTTCAATATTTAATTATAATAAATATTAAACCTACTTATTTCCAAGAAAAAAAATTATCTAAGATCTATCACTAAGTAATGGATCGTAGAAAAATCCTAAATCTCGAAAATGTGGGGTCTAATACCTATTTAAAAATTAAACAATGAAATACGCAAAATGATTTTTACAGAGTAAATTATGTATACAAATGCAAATATTTTTGGGCACAATGTCAATCAGAATAATCTCTACAATATGTGATTTTTCGGAGATTTTTAGAGCAACGGCTAATCAAATATAAATTTTCAGAGCAGAAAGTGGGCAAAATAAACCAATTTCTACCGAATAATTAATTATTAATTAACCGTTAATCACAAAATTATCCACAATATGTCAGAATGTAGAAAATAAATAACAAACATCAGGCTATTTTTGGATTGATAAAATAATGTAAAGAAGATGTTCAAAACAAAGGGGGAATACAGGGATAAGAATGCAATAATTAAGAAAATAAAATGCAAAGCATGGACCTAAATGAAATTACCTATAACTTGGGGGTTTCTGCAAAATTCTCAAGGGAGCACGTGCGCCGCACGTGCTCCTTGAGTCTCTGGACTGAAGTGTAATTACGCAGAGCTCTGGGGGCATGTATGTAAATTACCCACGGTCACGTGCAAAGCACGTGACCTTGGCTGACGTCACGCTGACGTGGGCGTTCCCTCCCGCACGTGCACCTCACGTGGGAGGGCCTCCGGGCTCGGAGCGCCCGGCCGCGCTGGTGGCTGACAAGAGGACGAAGAAGGCTTGGCCGGGGGCCTCAGCGGCGGAGGGAGCGGAGGTTGCCCGGCCTGGTGACGACGGAGGTGAGGAGTACCGCCGTGGGCTGCTGTTGGAGGTCGATGAAGACGTTGGGGCGGTGAAGTCGTAGGAGAAGAAGACGTTGGTTTGTTGATGAAGATGGCTATGGTGCGCTGCAGAGATGAAGTCGAGTTGGTGAAGGTTGTCGAACAGGGCGTAGGTCGGTGAAGAGGCGTCGTTGGCGGAAACGGAGGCGTGAGGAGATCGCCGGCTCGACGAGATGAATTCAGAGCTGGGGCAGTTCGCCTAGGAGCGGCGTTGCGGCGAGCTTCTTGAAGCTCGGATCTCGCCGCCTCATCAGGGCCGGACCTGTCACCTTCGGCGGATTCCTTCGAGCGTGAATCAACGGATGGCGATGACGAAGGGGGTGGCATCGACTTAAATAGGGTAGAGAGAGGAGAGAGGATCGATGATGGAGGCGGAGTTCGCAGAGGTTGCGGAGGTCGTTGCGGGAGTAGCGGGGGCGATTGGGAGGTCAACGGGGTGGCGTTGGCCGTTGGCGAGAACGGCGGGGGCGATAGCGAAGGTGTTTCCGAGAAGGGGGGGCACGGTTGGAGACGATGTCCAGCGGCCGTTCGATCGGCCGCTGATCGAACGACCGTAGATGGGCCACGTGGCACAAGCGTGGGAGGAGTTGGGGCACGTGCGACGCACGTGCGAACGTTTTTTAAAATTTTTTTTAATAAAAACGATATAATAAATATGCGAAAAACAGCTGACACGTGGCAGCCCCACGTGTCAGCACCAGAAAAAATCGAAGAAAAAAAAGCTTTTGTAAAATCAAAAAGAAATAGCAAATGACCTCGGATCGAAAAAGTTTCTTCCCAAAAAATGCTCGTCTCGACGAGATCTACAACTTTCATGAAGACATCAAAGACAAAATCGGTCAAATGTAAAAAGTGAATTTTTGGGGTATCCCATGTACATAGATTACCTTGATTTTTGGATTTTCTAATTTTTTTGTCATTTTTAAACAAGATAAAAATCCGGAAAAATTATAGAGAAATCAAAGATAAATAAAAGACATCTAAATTTTTTTTGAATTTTTATTGATAAAGAAAATAAGTAAATAAAATAAAGGTCAGAAAACCGCTAAAATATACAATGTACACAAGAGGCCCAAAACCCAACTTTCACATACGAGCTCCGATTCACTTGAACCTTGGTCTTGTTTTGAAGGTAATTGAATGTGCATTAGTTTCCAAAAGTTAGTTCAAAGTGATAGGATCAAATCGGACATTGGATGGGGAAAATATGTGGCTTTTAGTCCGAAAATCCTGAAACTAGGGTTTGGGTTTTTTGGTCCACTTAACAGGGTTAGTGATTTTTTTTGTATTTTTCATTTATTTTTGTTAGTGAAGTGCACACAGTGGATGTGGTTTTGTGGCATTCAGAGTTAGCATGGAGGAGTTAAAAATAGGAGAAGTTAGGCTATTTACAAGTCATTTTTGCCTTGGATTTTTGGCTTCTTATTTTATGCAGAAATTAATGCTAAAATGCAATTCTTATGAAATCATGCATAAATGCTAATTATGCGAAATAAATGCAGAAATGCAGTTAATTCTGAGGGACTTGAGCTTAATTAATGAGACTTAGAGTGGTGAATCCAAGATTCATCATCCCCCTATACTTAAACCATGCTCGTCCCTGAGCATCAAAAAATGCCATGAAGTGAAATGAGACTGGGTTCCATACCAAGACCATGAACTGAAGGTGAAAGTGAAACTAAACTCGACCTTTGGATTAATAATGTCTTGGAACTTCTGTGAGACTTAGAATTTTTAAATCAACAGCCCTCAAGTTCTACACATCATTGTCACAGTTTCGGCTCAGAAGTCATCTTAGATCAACCCTCTTCCCAAAGTATACCCTATGAACATTGAATAACCGACTCATGTGTGTGAAGGGTTTTAGCTCTTCCCATCCAGAATGCTGGACTACCATTCTCCTCTCCTCTCCATTAACTCGTCCTCGGGGAGTCAGGTATTTCCTTCTAAGGTCTGTCGCGCTGTGTTCACAATCGAATGAGGGAGAAGATAGAAGAAAGAGAAAGAACTGGAGGGTGGCCAGTGTAGTCACCTCTCCTTATGAAGATGGCCAGTGTAGCCGAGTCTCCACCAAGATCTGTAGGTTTTCTTGAAGCTTGGACCTTTTTGGTCAGATTTTATTTGGTAGTTGCTTCTTTGTATATGGAATTTTTGGTGGTTCTGCTTGGATCTTGTTGTGCCCCTATGGATATAGAATCTTTTTGTTCCGTAAATTTTTTGGGGTCTTAGAAAAATTGTGCCCAGCCGTCCATCCCTTTTCCGAAGCTTTATTTCAACCCGTACTCCGGTTTTTAGATTTCCACGCTACCAGAAAAGAGACTCACACAGTCCGCCTGGGTTGAGCTAAGTGCATAGTGCGAGAGTGCGAATTAATTCCCTATTCCAGAGTCGTACCTAGAATGAAGAGACCAGGTTAGACACTAAGAGTCAAAAGCTGTACATTATCATGTGGAACTTAAGGAATTAAGTCAAAAGACTTGAAGATCTTAAAATCCTATTTCTCGGTGAAGTTCCTCTGAAAATTAGGTGGATTAAGGTCAAGTCCAGACCACTCTCGGTTTCTACTCATAACTCGGTTCAGAACCCAATGACTTTTCACAGATGCAAATGCATGTGATGTTGGATGAAGTGCATGTGTGTGCAATGCAGACACAATTTTTTGATTTTTTTGTTGTTTTATCTTTTTTTTTTCACATTTTATGCAAGGCATTTATTATTTTTTTTGTAGAAAATAGAATAAGAAGCCTTCTCTTTTTTTTTCAAAAATTTTGGGCACAGTTAGTGTTAGTAGAATTTTTTTTTGCTTGTTTGTTTGTTTTTTTTATGTTAGTACCCACCCCGTAAATACATATAGACTTACGCGAAAGTACGAGATATGGGTAAAATATATACAAAGTATATATACAGACCCCCCTATACTTAGCGAGTGCCGTGTCCTCAGAGCACAAGAAGCGGAAGACATAGCTCGGGCTAAGCGTAAGGGAGTGGAAAAAAATGAAAAGAAAAGCGGTCAGGATATGAGGAGAGTATATACAGATGGGTGTTGGTTCCTCCTATACTTAGGCTCTAGTCAGCCTAAGTGTAAGAGAAGGATAGAAATGGAGTGATCGGGCGAAGGAGTGTGACGAGAGAAATGGTATATACAAATGGCATCGGTCCCCCCTATACTTAGGCCTTGGCCTAAGTAGAGGAAGAAGATGTACAAGGGAATCGATGTGGTCGGGAGGGAGGGTGGGTAGCCGATGATTAAGGCGGTTTTCGGCTGATCTTTTTGTGAGCCTGTGGTGGGAGATCGTAGTGATGAGTCGGAGATGAGGCATATGATTCCCAACTACAATCAGTGTCATCCTCAGAAAAATCATGATGGATAATAGATGAAGTGTTTGAGTCAGATGAAAGATATCCATCATCAGAGTTATCCTCAGAGGAGTGGTATTTGAAAGTGGACATACTCCAAGTATTCTGGTCTTTTTGTTTCTTCAATTGTTTTCTCAAAATTCGTTCCTTCTTGGGATCAATCGATTTGTCCTCGGATGAATACTCAGAAGCACCGGTTTCAGTCAGCTCATACGAAATAATTCCAGTGTACTTGAAGAGTGCAGGAGCATCAGCTTTGGATGAGTAGTAGTTAGGAATGGGAGTTGTCCAACGGGGATTGAATTTTTGATCCTTGTGAAGATATGGCTTTAGAGCTGTCGAACAGACTTCACTCATGTAGACCACCTATTCCGGACCGGATGAGGGGTCATCAGCTAATTCCTCTTCCGAAAGGTCAAAGGTGACTCTCTTTTTATTTCGTCGTGAAGGTGTCGGTTCACTTGAGTATCCAGATGAATAGCCATTGAAATTCTCCTCGGTTGGTGCTTGGTCTGCGTGCTTGTTCTTAGTCTCCCGAATGTTTGAGCACTCTCGATTTGGGATGATTTGGTCAAGATATTCAGAGAATGTTGCTCCAGGGTGTGACCATGCATATGTCTTAGGATCGTAGTAGAAAGATTTATCTATTTTGAAATCCGCGGGAATTGCAATACTGGGGAGAGTCTCTGCATGTTCTTTCTCAATTGATTTGATGTTGGTGCATTCCTGTGTCGAGTTGATGTAATCCATGTAGTCGGAGTTGGTTGACCCAGGGTGTGCCCATGCATAAGTCTCCGGATCATATGATTCATATACATGATTCTCCATGGTGAGATGATGACCGTCCAAATGACTAAGGTAAAGGTATCAATCGGTCGTTGCGACCTCAATCAATCGGACTCGAGTCAACAAGAAAAATGAACCACTCAGAAAAGATAAAATCGATCAAAATACGAAACAGCGGTCCTGCTATTGGATTAACCTGGCATAGCACCCAGGGTCGAACTCAAGGAGCATGGGTTGGCCGAGAGGCCTACGAAGTAGTAAAAATAAAGAAAATAAAAAGACAAAATATTTTTAGTGGTTTTTAAATATTTTTATATTTTTTTGGATTTTTAAGTAATTAAGAAAATAAAGAAAAACAAGGAAAAGCACACTTCAACAATTTATTCAAAGCATCAAAAATCAACCAAAAATTGGATAAAAAATATTTTTATGTATTTTATATTTTTTAGTGTTTTTGGTGAGTTTTTGAGAATTTTCTGATGTTTATTTTATTTTCTAAAAATCAAACAATGCCTAAAATAAAGGGTACTGTCCAGCCGAGCCAAAAAGCCCTAGATAAAATATCTAAGGGCCTTAAAATGGACTGGAGGTAATTTTCCTGTAAAGATGATAAAACAAGGAAAATTTAGGTACCAATTTTATTATTTTTGGATTAATAATTTGTTTACTAGAATTTTTATGGGTTTTTGAGTGTTTTTAAGTTTTTAGTGGTTTTCAGTGATGAAAAATAGCCAAAATTGGTTAGAAAATCGAACTAAGCAAAAGAAACAGTAAATAATTTTTATAGAATTTTTAATTGAGTTTTAATATTTTTTTGTGATTTTTCAAGTTAGATAGTAGCAAAAGTTAAGGTTTTTGATTTTTTAAAAATATCAAACGAAATCAAAAATGTCCTCAAAAATCCACAAAAATCCTACACCATGGCAGGAGCCATGTGTCAAATTTTCGTTAGATTTGGAGGTGTTTTGATATTTTATTCAAAAATAAAGGAAGGGCACTGTACATAGGGACCAAAGTGCAAATACCCGAAGTTCTGGGGGGTCTGGTGCAAAATACCCAGCAAAACACGCGCCACGCGCGTGCCTGGGGCACTCAGGGACCTAAATGTAAGAAAAATAAGTCCCGAGGACTTATTGGTAACAGGTACCAAAAGTCCAGGGGGCTTACCTGCAAATTACCCAAAATATATCGCACATGTGGAAATAAATCACACACAGGGGTATAAATGCAAATAAGTTAAAGATTTCATTCATTCAATAACATCAGAACTACAGGGGTCTCTACTGCAAATAAACCAAAATATCACGTGTCGATGCACGAGTCCACAACTGGCAGGGGTATAAATGCAAATAACAGAAAGCACAGGGTTCACTATGTAAATTACCCTAAAACTAAACAACTGACTTTAATATTTACAGGACTAAAACGAAATAAAAATAAAGACAGGGCCTAAGGGTAAATTACCCTTTATTAAGCGGATGGCTGGATGCGCGCCATGTGGAGATCGGACGGCTGCTGACGGTGGGCACTCCAGATGACGTCTCCTCAGATCGAGCGGTGCTGGTGGCTCCAGGGACGGACGGCCCGGATGAAGTCTGGAGCGGAGGGGGACGATCGACGACAGAGGAGGGTCCTCGAAGAACAGGTCCCCGGCGAGACTCGCCGGGCTCGTGCGTACGCGGTGCTCCTCCCGGGAGCCCTCTGAAGGTCGGAGAAGAATCGTGGAAGGCTCCCGCGTCTGCCGGTGGGCTCCGATGATCGAGCCGAGCTCCGAGGAGCTCGGCCGAGGTCGGCGGAGCTGGGCCTCCTGGCTAGATGGCGAAGGGCCTCAGACGACCCTCGTTTCGACCTGAAAAGTGCACCAGAAGACTCACGGGTCGAGGGCAAACTGCCTCGACCCGGTTAGGCGAGGTGGGGGTGAACGGTGGGTCGAAGCGGCGAGCTCCGGCGAAGGTGGTGGACGGAGAAGCTCGGTTCCCAGCTCCTGTGCGAGCTGGGTTGGGCGAATGGGTGAAGAAGGTGCGGCGGGGAGAGGGTGAACGTGATGGTCGATTCCGATGATCGGATAGTGGTCGGAACCGGGATGAATCGGAGAAATACGGCGGCGAAGCGAATTAGGCGTAAATGGAAATTGAAGGAAACGGGAAGGCTAAGGGGTTACCTGGGTGGTCGGAGAGACTGGGGAGGAGCTGGGGATGCTCCTGGTCGTCGCCTCGAGGATCGTCTCGGTCCGAGGCTCGGAGCTCACGCTGGTGGCGGAGCTATGGCGGCTGGGCTCGCCGGATCGATGGCGAAGCTCCCTCTCCTCGCTTCGACAGGCTCAGACGCGAGCTGTCACCTCACGCACTCTCTGGAGCTCACTGGAGAACGAAGCAAATGGCCAAAGATGATCAAATCAGGTGGCGGAGCTCGCTTAAGTATGCTGGAGGGGTCCGAGAAAGATGGCTCGGGTAGGTCGTGGTGGCGCGCGGATCCCAAGGTGGATGCCCGGCGAGGATGTCGGATATGTCAAGATCAAAACGGACCCGGGTTTTAGGTGGGATTCAATTCGGGTTTAGGCGCTAGAAATAGGAAGTCGGGTCGGGCGCTTAAGTCCACAGAAGGTGGTCCTGGGGGGGGGGGGGTAGTTGACCGGGCGGTCAACATCCCCAGGACCCAATGGAATTCGGCCACGTGGCTGGATCTTGAAATGCAAATTAAGGGTAGCTAGGGGCCGAATTTGCAAAAACTCAAAACACAAAATATTTTTATTTTATTTTTTTCTATTTTTTAGTGATTTTTCATTAATTTTTGGAAATAAAAATAAGCTATATACATAGTATGTACTATATAGGTATATGTACACTATTAGGGTTTTTGATTTTTTTGATTTTTAATTATTATTTTTATGCAATTTTTACTCCTATTTTATAATTTATTTATTTATAGTATAAAACAAGGAATAAAAAGGTATTTTTATTTTATTTTTATTATTTATGTACATAGGTAAAATAAATATATATATACATCTATATACATGGTATTTGTACAATGTGTTTTTGTATTTTTAATTTTGCTATTTTTATTTTGTATTTGTTTTAATTGTTTTTATTTTATTTATTTACACTATATAATAGAGACTATTTACAAAAAAAGTTTGGAAATTAATTCTATTTATTTACAAGGTTAAATAAATACATAGGAGTGGTCCATGTACAAGGTGACTATACAAGATGTGTTTTTGTTTTCTTTTTAATTTTTAAATTTTTCTTTTGATTTTATATTTCTAAATATATATACAAGTATTTACAAGTATATTTTTGGTGAGGAAAATATTTTTATTTATTTACATAAATATTTACACATGAGCCCATATCTCCCTCTACTTTGGCTTTTATGCGGTCAGGCCCATGCTGAGCCCTCCCTTGGGTTAGGTTGCTCAATATTTATTCTAAATATTTCCCTCTTTTTCTTTTTAATCTTTATTCTTTTATTTTTGCACAAAAACATGCTAATTATAGGTTTTTAGACAATGCATGCTTTTGGTAAATTATTTGTATTTACATATATCTACATGCATTTGCAAAGGTTTTTGTAGCTAAAATATAAGAATAAAGAGTGATGAATGGGTATTCATCACCCCCCTATACTTAACTTTGCTAGTCCCTTAGCAAACACTTATTTGAAAAAGAAGTGAAAAAGAAAGAAAGAAAAAGAAAAAGAGGATGTACATGGATCAAGGTTGATTATTAAACTTGCCTTCATTAAATTGAGGTATGGAGCTCGATCAGATCTTTGGATTATAATGTGTCGGAACCTTATCTAGACATAAGCTTAAAACTCAACAGCCTCTAAGTTCCATTAATCTATAACCAAGACTCCTCAACGCTCCATATCAGAACAAGTCATCAATCACGAACCCTGAAGACCATGAATCTTTTCTTGTCCTGTGAAAGTGAGGTCTAAGCTCTCCACCTCAAAAATGGCAACTTGACAACCCTCCCCAACAAGGTAACTCTATGACCTCAATCTGGCCACTCTTTCCTCGAGAAGCGGGGTATTCCCTTCTAAGTTCAAGTTCAACCGGCTCAAGAAGAGGAGGAAGGAAGAAGAGAATGGGTCAAGGCCAGTGTAGCCAAGTACCCTTGGGAGCTTGACCAGTGTAGCCAAGTCTCCCTGCTGCAAGCTACAACAGGTGGAACATGAAACCAAGCTTTGCTTATTGCACTCTATATACATACTCAAGTGGGATTATCATTTTCTCTCAGACCCACCACTTTTTTGGAGTTCTTTTCCTTTTGCACATTTTTTTTTCAAGTGCATCTGTACAACATATACATGTGCAGCATATATACAAGGAGTTTTTCCTCTTGAGCCAGTAGACTATCCCTCTTTTGAAGCTTTATTGCAACCCACAACTCCCGTCGTTAGACCTCATGGCAACCAGACCAAGTTGAGACGCACTTCCTTCACTAAAAGAAGAAGAGAGGTTCCGCCTAGAAGTACTACCCTCATATGCTACCCCAAGTCAAGGAAGACTGCCTCCTCACCACTTCATCCGTAGAGAGCTCGGTGCATAGTGCTGGTGTCCAAGTAAAGCCATAATCTATATGAGTCATGTGTTGTTGTTAAGTGCTCTACTTAGGCTCATTGAGATGACATGTGATCATAGCCTAGTGGACTCAAAGAATTAAGTCACCCTGGACCTGAAAAGCCTTAAACCTAAGTCCTATAAGGTTCCTCTTAGAAATTAGGTGGATTAAGATCTTAATCAAGCTCCAATTCTCAATTTGATTCCAGGCTAGTTTAAATGTCAACTATCATCCAGGAAAACTATATACATATGTATAAAAAGATGCTTATTTACACAAATTTTACAATCATGCAAAATTTTTGAAAAATGTTTTGAAATCATGAATGGATGATGCATGAAGTGCAAGTTTTGCAAAAAGATATTTACACACATTTACACTAGATTTTTACAAACTTTTGATTTTCAAAACATTTGGAAAAATTTTGTACTATATACATAATTTTTATACAAAATATTTACACAAGCTTTACACAAAAGATTTTTGAAATCATTTTTACAAAATAATTTGTACACTAGCTATTTATGTGCAAACAAAAGAAGTTTATGTACATGAAAAAATTTTTAATTTTTGTGATTTTTAGCCATTTTATTTATTAACACACTCACACAAAGTACGAGTTATGGCTAAAGTATATATGAAATATATACACACCCCCCTATACTTAGCTCGAACGATGTCCTCAGAGTCAAGAGCGATGAAGAAGACATAACTCGTGCTTGGTATAGGGAAGTGAAAAGGAAGGCTATATACAAGGAAGAAGAGATGAAAATAGAAAAATCAAGAGGGTCTCGGTTCTTCCCCCTATACTTAGGATTAAGTAATCCTAAGTATAGCAGGCTGTATACTAAGGGAAAAACCGAATGGAGAATGTACAGGGTCTACCCCCCCTATACTTAGGGTGAAAGATCCCTAAGTATAGGCAGCAAAATAGGGGTAGGCAGAAACAAAAGAAATACCCAAAAGGTCTCACATCCCCCCTATACTTAGGGTAAAGTGCACCCTAAGTATAGCATAATCACAGGATGAAGAAAGGGATGTGGGACTAAAGACTGTAGCGATATGGACATCTGGATCTATACAAGGCGGAAGATCAGTGAAACTCAGGCGTGAGATGCATTAGATGTGAGTCAAAGACCACATCTCACGCAAAATGAATAGGGGCAAGATCAGCGACCCGCGGCTCATGATCTAGAAATGGCTTGAGCCACTGGCCGTTCACTCTAAAGGTGCTCTCAGAAGACAACTCAGATATGTCGATGCTACCGTTGTCGTGTACCTTTCTGACCAAGTAGGGTCCCTTCCATTTGCTCTGTAGCTTCCCTGGAAATAAACGTAGCCTCGCATCAAACAGCCATACTCTCTGTCCAATCTCAAAATGCTTGTGGCTGATATGAGAATCATGCCACTCCTTCACTTTCTCCTTATAATGTAGGCTGTTTGAGAATGCTGTATCTCTAAGCTCCTCCAGGGCAGCTAATTCTGCCCTTCTCTGGTCTCCATACCATCTGGATCCATAAGAATATCTGTGACTGCCCAAAGTGACTTGTGCCTCAGCTCAACAAGTAAATGGCACGGCTTGCCATATACGAGGCGAGAGGGAGATGTGCCCAAAGGTGTCTTGAAATACGTCCTATATGCCCACAAGACCGAGTCCAAAAGCTGTGACCAATCTCTTCGGTCGGGGCGGACGGCTTTCTGCAATATAGTCTTGATCTCCTGTTCGACACCTCGGCTAGACCATTCGTCTGTGGATGATAAGGTGTAGCAACACGATGGTCTATGCCGAACTCGCTAGCAAGGGCCTTCACCTGGTCGTTGATGAAGTGAGATCCCCCATCAGATATCAAAACTCGTGGAACCCCGAACCGCGTGATGATATGCTTCTCAAAATCTGCAAACTGTCCTTGCATCAGCGGCTCGGGCGGGGATAGCCTCCACCTAACGACTAACATAATCAACGGCCAACAGAATGTACTCGAATCCCTGACTCTTAGGGAATGGACCCATGAAATCGATGCCCCATGCGTCAAAAACCTCACAGAAGTGAATGGGCTGCATCGGCATCATATCACGCTGTCCACAAGTGCCCATCCTCTGACAGTCAGTACACCTCTTCACGAACTCATCTGAGTCCTTGAAGAGAGTAGGCCACCACAAGCCGGATTGGAGCACTTTCTGTGCCTTTCTCCTCCCAGAATGATGTCCTCCTGCCTCAAGCTTGTGGCAGTAAGTGAGGACGCTATGGTGTTCCTCCTGAGGAATACACCGACGCCAGACGCTATCCCCTCCTTCGTGGTAAAGGATGGGATCCCCCAATGGTAGGACTTGGCCTTCGCAAGGAAGGTCTCAAGCCTCTGCCTGGGCCAATCTTGTGGGACTTTCCCAGCAACGAGAAAGTTCACAATATCGGCGTACCACGGGAGTGAGGCGATAGCAAGGATCGCCTCATCTGGGAAGGTATCTCGAATAGGGTCAATCTGCTCAGTCTCCTCAGGCTGCTCTAAACGGGAGAGATGATCCGCCACCACATTCTTGACTCCAGGCTTATCCTTGATCTCAATGTCGAACTCCTGGAGTAGAAGGATCCATCTAGTCAATCTGGCCTTGGCATCCTTCTTTGCCATGAGGTACCTGATGGCGGTGTGATCTGTGTACAAAGTCACTCTAGATCCAATGATATACGATCTGAACTTATCTAGGGCGAATACTACGGCTAGCATCTCCTTCTCTGTGACCGTGTAATTCCGCTGGGCGGAATCCAATGTGCGGCTAGCGTAGTGAATGGCAAATGGAACTCCATCCCTCCTCTGTCCCAGCACTGCCCCTACGGCAAAATCGGAGGCTCCGTCATGATCTCGAATGGGAGAGACCAATCTGGCGGCTGGAGGACAGGAGCCTCAATAACACACTGCTGGAGAGTCGCGAAGGACGAAAGACACTTGTCATCGACAAGGAACTCGGTGTCTTTCGTCAAGAGGTCAGTCAACGGTCGGGCAATCCTGCTGAAATCCTGAATAAATCTCCTATAAAATCCAACGTGCCCCAGGAATGACCGTAGCTGTCTCAGATTGGACGGTGGTGCGAGTTTCCTAATGACATCAACCTTGGCCGGATCAACCTCCATGCCCCTGTTGGAGATGATGTGGCCAAGCACCATCCCTTGAGTCACCATGAAGTGACTCTTCTCCCAAGATAGCACCAAATGGTACTCAATACATCGCTGGAGTACTTGGTCTAGGCAATCAAGACAGGAGTCAAATCCGTCGCCGTAGAACGAGAATCGACCATGAAGACCTCCAAACACTCCCCTACCATATCCGAAAAGATCGACAGCATGCACCTCTGAAAAGTCGCAGGGTCATTGCATAGCCCAAATGGCATGCGTCGAAAAGCATATGTGCCGAAGGGACAGGTAAAGGTGGTCTTCTCCTGATCCTCAGGAGCGATGGCCACCTGGTTGTAGCCCGAGTACCCATCCAAGAAGCAATAATGGCTCTTCCCTGCCAGTCTCTCAATGATCTGGTCAATAAAAGGCAGGGGAAATGGTCCTTCTTGGTAGCCTGGTTGAGTCTCCTGTAGTCAACACAGACCCTCCAAGAGGTGGGTACTCGTGTAGCAATCTCCTCTCCCGACTCACTGATCACAGTCGTGATGCCCGTCTTCTTGGGCACCACATGCAAGAGGCTGACCAACTTGGAGTCGGAAATGGGATAAATAAAATCTGCACTCCATCATTTTGATATTTCCTTCATCACGACCTCTCTCAGGTTGGGGTTCAGTCGCCGCTGGAACTCACGTGACGGCTTCGCCCCCTCCTCGAGATAGATATGGTGGGAGCACACTGATGGACTAATCCCATGGAGATCTGCTACGCTCCATCCAATTGCCTTGCGGTTCTTTTCGAGAACCCCCATCAAACGGGATTCTTGTTCTCCAGTCAGATCAGCGGAGATGATGACTGGGTACATCTCTGGCTCGCCCGCAAGGAATCGATACTTCAGCGAAGTAGGAGCGGCTCAGCTCTGGAAGGCTGGGTGCTAGCAAATCTGGCTGCGGAAGAAATGAGTGAATGCTGCTAAGTCTGCCACATCTGCCTGGGATAAAGAAAGCGATCTCTCGCAAACTGAATCTGGAGATGGCTGCTCAACTGTGCTGTCTCTGATCTGCTCTGCATCTACCTCCTCTCATCTATAGGCTCAGGTTGGACTCAGGTCTGGCATCTGATCATCACAATCTGCCCAATCAGACTCTGAATCCGAGGGATCTGTATCAACCACGGTGGCATCAGTACCACCGTAAAGCAAGGTGGCCTCAGCACCACCATCACTGAAATCCGTGTCGCGATCAAGGACCGGCTCTGCTGCCTCGGTGGTATCCTGAACCAGGGCTGTGCTCTCCAGACTCTCCTCTGCTATCATCTCTGCATCAGTGGTGTCTGGAAATGAGAGGATGGCATGTGCTGCAGGATCTGCCCATGCTGCCTCATCATCTATGATCACAAAATCACAGTCCTGGTGGATGTATGGCTCTACGTCTGTCAGCTGCTCTGAATCTGTGCTAGCCTCTGAGCGTGCTCTCTCTCTGGCTCTGTAGTCCTCGACCGTCTCTATTTGTACACTCTCGCCCTCGACGCGAAAGTATACCTTCCCACTATCATGATCAGTCACTGCCTTGGCTGTGGCCAAGAACGGATGACCGAGGATGATGGGGGTATCGGTCATTGAATCAGTGATCTCCATGTCCAACACTACGAAGTCCACGGGGAAATTTCTGGCCCTGAATCGTGACGATAAAGTCTCGCAACAACCCCTTCGGCCTCTTGACAGATCGATCAGCAAACTGAAGGACTGTCCTGCTCTGTCGAAGAGTGCCCAACTCGAAGCGGTCGAGAAGGGCTACCGGAAGTAGGTTGATCGACGATCCGCTATCTAATAGAGTCCGGTCGAACCTCTGCTCACTAATCTGGCATCTGACATACGGGGGCCCTGAATCTGGCCTCTTGGCTGGCAGACGGTTCTGGATCGCAAAACACGTGGCTTTCGTCAGCACATGAATCTCTGAAGTGTGGTTCCTCCTCCTCCTCCTGACTGTGGTCCTGTCTCTCAAAGATCGCTGAAGAAGGGGAATGTGCTGCAAAGCCTCCTGGAGGGTCAGCTGGATGTGGAATCTATCGATCATGCTCTGACTGAACTCCTCCTGCTCTCTCTTTTTTGGATCATTTTCTTCTTTCTTCCCCTTCCCCATCTGAAGGGCTCTAGGGAAGGGGATCACAGGGTCCTTCGCAGATGAAGGACTAGGAAAAGGCCTAGACGGCTCGACGGCGATCCGCACATACATCAAGCACCACAGAGGGACCAGAAGAAACTAAACCTTTTCCTTTATTCACAACAGTGTTCTGAGAATACATCCACACGAGGAAAGACAACATCTCTATCAAAACACACACCGGTGGCCTCAGTACCACCACGGGCTGGCTCTGCTGCTGCTACTGCTGCACGTCTAGCGGCATCAGTACCGCGGGCTGGCTCGGCTAAACTGGTGGCGTCAGTACCACCTCCTCGAACTGGTGAAGTGGCGGCCTCAGTATCGCCGGTGGAATCAACATCCTTGGTGGCATCAGTACCACCGTCATCAGGTGCAGCCTCAGTACCGCTCCTCCTCCTCCTCATCTGGCGCTCTGGGTGGATCCTCGAGTCATCGCTCAGATGAGGCGCCACCTGCTGGTGCTCTACCGCTCCTAAGTGTAACAAAATCAGCATCAAATAGATCCGAAGACATATCATCAAATGGGTCACTAGGAGTGGTATGCTCAGTGTAAAACTACCTGCTCAGACTTCCTCTTGAGGCTATTGGGGTTCGGCTCGATCTGTGCAGGAATAGCGGCCTTCCCTCTCACCAAGTCCCGCATCTCCTGGCGGAACTCGTCCATCTCCCGTCTGAAGGTAGCCTGCTGGTCCGTGAGGAGGCGGGCTATGTCATCCAAGGCGGGGCTCTCATGGAGCCCGACGGGTGGCCTCTCTGGTGGTGAGGCTGCTGGAACTGCTGGTGGTGCTGCTGAGAGGGGTAGGAGGAAGGATGCTGCTGGTATGCTGGGTGAGCCTGCTGCTCACGTCTCCAAGACTGTCCCTGCTGCTGATAGGGACGAGGACCGAAGGACGACTGCTGGTGTGACTAGTAGGCTGGGGGCTGCTGCTGCGGTTGGTGATCCCTCTGCTGGCCATACTGCCCTCCCTGACCGGTTTGCTGCTGCTGGGGCTGGGTACCTCCATTCCCCCACCTGAATCCGGGATGGTCTCGTCGGATCCCAGGCTGGGGCGGTCATACCAAATCCCGTTGACATCCATCAACGACTCTGCATCGTAGGGGGCTGGCGGGAGTACTGCCAGAGGTTGATCCGGCTGGTAGACCAACCATCTGCATGTCTGGAGATGGTGGGAACTGGTAGGTGGGCTGCGGCTGCTGGTACGGCTCCGCCTGTACAAGATGAACCTGTCTAGGCTGCTGTAGGGAGCTGGAGCGCGGGGACGAGCTGCTGCTGCTGCCGGAGTCGCCTCGCGACTGAAGACGGGGCTGTGAAGCCGTCTGTGCCTCCTGGAGACACATGAGCTGGGTCTTCATGTCGCTCAGAGTCTGTGCCATCTGATCCATCTGCGCGATGCTCTGGCACTGCTTCTTCTCTATCAGCTCCATGTGGTCCAACTTCTCGCTGATAATACCCATATCCGCAGCGGACGACTCTGCCTGTGCTGCTGCAACTGCGGATGAACTGGATGGTCCTGCATCAACCCGTGCTATCCTCTGGGTACTGCACGGGTCCTGGCTGCTGCTGGGGTCTCCCCTGAGTGTACAACCGGGTCTGGGACATCACCATATAATTCTCAGCCATCTCCTCGAAGATGGCCCAGACCTGGTCGTGGTCCTTGGTGAAATAGGACCCGCCGCAAGAAGCATTCACCAGGCCCTGGAGCTCTGGTGTCAACCCGCTGAAGAAGCTCTGCACAAGGTTCGGCTTCGTGATGTCGTGGTGCGGGCATCTGTCCGTGAGCTCTCTAAACCTCTCCCATGCCTCGTGAAATTGCTCATTGGGGAGCATGGAGAAGTTGCTGATCAGGGGCCCTCGCTGCATTCGTCCCGCCCGAGTGGATAGTACTTGTTCAAGTACTCGGTGCGGAGCTGCTCCCAGGTGTAGACGAACTTCCTCAGATGCTTCAGCCAAGTGGCTGCTCTGTCTGCTAAGGAGAAGGGGAAGGCAATCATCCGAATCGTATCCTGGTCCACATGGCGATCGTGGACAGTACTGCATATCATCAGGAACTCCTGGAGGTGAGATGGGGCTCTTCGGTGGCAAGCCCGTGAAAACGGGGAAGCATCTGCAGGGTGTTCGGGGGAAACTTGAAGTCCCCCTACGATAGCAGGTACCACCAACCCAATGGTGCATCAGTTTAGATCCGGGGTTGTGCAACTCCCGCATCGGTCTCGATGGTCCTCCTGCCGCGGCGGCTCGTCCTCTGCATCTGGTATGTCCTCAGGCTCGCTCTGCTGATCTCGCTTTGCTCGGAGGCGCTCCAACTCTCTCCTCATCTCAATCATGATCGCTCCCTGATCGCGTAACTGCTGCTGAACTGTCTCTAATGAGGCGATCAAGGTGGAGTTAATCCAACTCCCTGATCCATCACGACGTGCTCTATACGGGAACGATCCTCAGAACTGCCGGCCATGACGTCTGCAAAATCAAAGGAAGCCCAACTCAGGTGCTGTCAAATCTATCAATCTCTCCTCGGGCTCATGTCTCTCAAGTCCGAAAGAAAGGGGGTCGAGGGGGAACAGGGCGGAGGTCGTACTTGGGCTCAGAGAGCTGGTCTTGGCTCTCGCGGGCCAACTAGAAGACTGGGTGGACATGCCCGAAGCGGTGCAGCCAGAGGCTGCCTAAGAGAGCGTCGACCCATCATCTTGATCTGGCGAGTAGGGGCGGATGAGATCTGGAGAAACTATGATCACAAAACAAACCCCCGGTTCCAACGCGACGCGAGCTGAAGACCGTGAAAGTTCGGTCAAATTATCTTGTCGAATTTGTTAGGTGAACACACAAAATATCAGAGCGCTTACGTGACCTGTTAGGATACCCGATGCTACCCCAACCGACTGGCCCGTACAGAAGAGTCGGTAATCAGTCAGGACGAGCACCGGAGGGCTCTACCTAGGGTGCGGGTCATCTCTCGCGCATCCAAACCATACAATGAGGGGGTTGCTCTCCCCAAGACAAAATTTTTAGGGTGAGCGTCTTTTAAGATCAATAGAGTTAACCAGTCCCAATTTTATGGTTTTTCTTTTTAATCTTTTTCAAATCAAAACAAAAGGCCAAACGAATTTTTCGGTTCTCCTGGTTATTTAATCCAAAACAGGGGGAGAAGTCGAAAAAGCCGATGCACGATAAAATCAATGATGCATGCTGAGTATGAAATGCGTACCTTGTCTCCAGCACTCTACATGCAAGTGATCCGCGCAGAATTTAAAGACTGAAAATAAACTACCTATATGATGCAACGGGAAAGCCGAGTCCTAGACGAGCAATTTCTATCGCAAGAACCGTCTAACCGATCACCGACCTCCAAGCCAAAGAGTCCGGTCTTGGCCCGTCCCTCCTCTGTTCGACAAATCGGGGGTAGGAGAAAGCGCTTTACAGGACGGGCTGCGGCACGTAGGCTACGAAGGAGATGAGTTGGTTATTTTTATTAATAATTTTTAGTGAGTCCAATTAGCGTTCTATAGGAACATGCAAGCAGTTAGGTGTGGGGACCCTACTAATTACGGCACAAGCAAGAGAAATTCCTAAGTCTAGGGGCTCGAGCATAAACCGCGTAAACACCGGAAAAGGCAGTAAGAAAATAAAAGAAAACCAAAACGGCAAAAAACCGCGAAAATCCTAAGGGTCCCCCGAGCACACCGGTGCTCGGCGAAACAGACCCGCTAAGTCACAAGGTCCAAGTCCAGAGAGTCCCTGTATTATTACAATAATAATGAAATAAAAATGAAAATCCTCTCCCACTCAACTCTATCTCACTCTCTCCTGCAGCTCTGCAAAGAAAGGAGCCGCCTCCGAATCCCGCGATTGCGTCGGCTTCTCGAGATCAGCCGCCTCGGTCCTCGGGCCCTCGCAAGAAAAAGCAGAGTGGTCAGAACCAGATAATCAAATAATAAAAAGGAAAAATAAATGGAAATAAAAATGAGGGTATATATGCAAAAATACAAAATAAAATAAACACTCAAAATAATAAAAACAAAGAAAAAGAAAAAGAAAATAAAACAAAATAAAACAAAAATGAAAATATAAACAAAAGCCGCGAAAAGCCGTGAGCTCTGAAAGAGCCGCGAAAAGCCGCGAAAACAAAAACAAAGCAGAAACAAAAACTACTAAGCCGTGCTCCCCGGCAACGACGCCATTCTGATGACACAAAAATCCGAGCAACTAAGGTAAAGGTACAAAAATGGTCGTTGCGACCTCGGTCACTCAGATGTGTCGATCAAGAAAACTACTAAGCCGTGCTCCCCAGCAACGGCGCCATTCTGATGACCGTCCAAATGACTAAGGTAAAGGTATCAATCGGTCGTTGCGACCTCAATCAATCGGACTCGGATCAACAAGAAAAATGAACCACTCAGAAAAGATAAAATCGATCAAAATACGAAACAGCGGTCCTCCTATTGGATTAACCTGGCATAGCACCCAGGGTCGAACTCAAGGAGCACGGGTTGGCCGAGAGGCCTACGAAGTAGTAAAAATAAAGAAAATAAAAAGACAAAATATTTTTTAGTGGTTTTAAATATTTTTATATTTTTTTGGTTTTTAAGTAATTAAGAAAATAAAGAAAAACAAGGAAAAGCACAATTCAACAATTTATTCAAAGCATCAAAAATCAACCGAAAATTGGAATAAAAATATTTTTATGTATTTTATATTTTTTAGTGTTTTTGGTGAATTTTTGAGAATTTTCTGATGTTTATTTTATTTTCTAAAAATCAAACAATGCCTAAAATAAAGGGTACTGTCCAGTCGAGCCAAAATGCCCTAGATAAAATATCTAAGGGCCTTAAAATAGCATGGAGGTAATTTTCCTGTAAAAATGATAAAACAAGAAAAATTTAGGTACCAATTTTATTATTTTTGGATTATTAATTTATTTACTAGAATGTTTATGGGTTTTTGAGTGTTTTTAAGTTTTTAATGGTTTTTAGTGATGAAAAATAGCCAAAATTGGCTAGAAAATCAAACTAAGCAAAAGAAACAGTAAATAATTTTTATAGAATTTTTATTGAGTTTTAATATTTTTTTATGATTTTTCAAGTTAGACAGTAGCAAAAATTAAGTTTTTGATTTTTAAAAATATCAAACGAAATCAAAAATGTCCTAAAAAATCCACAAAAATCCTACACCATGGTAGGAGCCATGTTTCAAATTTTCGTTGGATTTGGAGGTGTTTTGATATTTTATTCAAAAATAAAGGAAGGGCACTGTACACAGGGACCAAAGTGCAAATACCCGAAGTTCTAGGGGGTCTGGTGCAAAATACCCAGGAAAACACGCGCCACACACGTGCCTGGGGAACTCAGGGACCCAAATGTAAGAAAAATAAGTCCCGAGGACTTATTGGTAACATGTACCAAAAGTCCAGGGGGTTTACCTACAAATTACCCAAAATATATCGCACATGTGGAAATAAATCATGCACAGGGGTATAAATGCAAATAAGTAAAAGATTTCATTCATTCAATAACATCAGAACTATTGGGGTCTCTACTGCAAATAAACCAAAATATCACGTGTCGATGCACGTGTCCACAACTGGCAGGGGTATAAATGCAAATAACAGAAAGCACAGGGTCCACTATGTAAATTACCCTAAAACTAAACAACTGACTTTAATATTTACAGGACTAAAATGAAATAAAAATAAAGACAGGGCCTAAGGGTAAATTACCCTTTATTAAGCGGATGGCTGGATGCGCGCCACGTGGAGATCGGACGGCTGCTAACGGTGGGCACTCCAGATGACGCCTCCTCAGATCGAGCGGTGCTGGTGGCTCCAGGGACGGACGGCCCGGATGAAGTCTGGAGCGAAGGGGGACGATCGACGGCAGAGGAGGGTCCTCGAAGAACAGGTCCCCGGCGAGACTCGCCGGGCTCGTGCGTGCGCGGTGCTCCTCCCGGGAGCCCTCTGAAGGTCGGAGAAGAATCGTGGAAGGCTCCCGCATCTGCCGGTGGGCTCCGATGATCGAGTCGAGCTCCGAGGAGCTCGGGCGAGGTCGGCGGAGCTGGGCCTCCTGGCTAGATGGCGAAGGGCCTCAGACGACCCTCGTTTCGACCTGAAAAGTGCACCAGAGGACTCACGGGTCGAGGGCAAACTGCCTCGACCCGGTTAGGCGAGGTGGGGGTGAACGGTGGGTCGAAGCGGCGAGCTCCGGCGAAGGTGGTGGACGGAGAAGCTCGGTTCCCAGCTCCTGTGCGAGCTGGGTTGGGCGAATGGGTGAAGAAGGTGCGGCGGGGAGAGGTGAACGTGATGGTCGATTCCGATGATCGGATAGTGGTCGGAACCGGGATGAATCGGAGAAATACGGCGGCGAAGCGAATTAGGCGTAAATGGAAATTGAAGGAAACGGGAAGGCTAAGGGGTTACCTGGGTGGTCGGAGAGACTGGGGAGGAGCTGGGGATGCTCCTGGTCGTCGCCTCGAGGATCGTCTCGGTCCGAGGCTCGGAGCTCACGCTGGTGGCGGAGCTACGGTGGCTGGGCTCGTCGGATCGATGGCGAAGCTCCCTCTCCTCGCTTCGACAGGCTCAGACGCGAGCTGTCACCTCACGCACTCTCTGGAGCTCACTGGAGAACGAAGCAAATGGCCAAAGATGATCAAATCAGGTGGCGGAGCTCGCTTAAGTATGCTGGAGGGGTCCGAGAAAGATGGCTCGGGTAGGTTAGGTCGTGGTGGCGCGCGGATCCCAAGGTGGATGCCCGGCGAGGATGTCGGATATGTCAAGATCAAAACGGACCCGGGGTTTAGGTGGGATTCAATCGGGTTTAGGCGCTAGAAACTAGGGAAGTCGGGTCGGGCGCTTAAGTCCGCAGAAGGTGGTCCTGGGGGGGTAGTTGACCGGGCGGTCAACATCCCCAGGACCCAATGGAATTCGGCCACGTGGCTGGATCTTGAAATGCAAATTAAGGGTAGCTAGGGGCCGAATTTGCAAAAACTCAAAACACAAAATATTTTTATTTTATTTTTTTCTATTTTTTAGTGATTTTTAATTAATTTTTGGAAATAAAAAAAAGCTATATACATAGTATGTACTATATAGGTATATGTACACTATTAGGGTTTTTGATTTTTTTGATTTTTTTGATTTTTAATTATTATTTTTATGCAATTTTACTCCTATTTTATATTTTATTTATTTATAATATAAAACAAGGAATAAAAAGGTATTTTTATTTTATTTTTATTATTTATGTACATAGGTAAAATAAATATATATATACATCTATATACATGGTATTTGTACAATGTGTTTTTGTATGTTTAATTTTTACTATTTTTATTTTGTTTTTGTTTTAATTGTTTTTATTTTATTTATTTACACTATATAATAGAGACTATTTACAAAAAGTTTGGAAATTAATTCTATTTATTTACAAGGTTAAATAAATACATAGGAGTGGTCCATGTACAAGGTGACTATACAAGATGTGTTTTTGTTTTCTTTTTAATTTTTAAATTTTTCTTTTGATTTTATATTTCTAAATATATATACAAGTATTTACAAGTATATTTTTGGTGAGGAAAATATTTTTATTTATTTACATTAATATTTACACATGAGCCCCTATCTCCCTCTACTTTGGCTTTTATGCGGTCAGGCCCATGCTGAGCCCTCCCTTGGGTTAGGTTGCTCAATATTTATTCTAAATATTTCCCTCTTTTTCTTTTTAATCTTTATTCTTTTATTTTTGCACAAAAACATGCTAATTATAGGTTTTTACACAATGCATGCTTTTGGTAATTATTTGTATTTACATATATCTACATGCATTTGCAAAGGTTTTTGTAGCTAAAATATAAGAATAAAGAGTGATGAATGGGTATTCATCATGAGAGCGGCTGGGAATGGAGCAGGGGGAAGATTCTCTAAATCAATAGTCTCATCAACAACCGCTATCTCAGGTGTGGTTGCAGGGTAGGGCTCTTCTACCGCTTCATGGTTACGGTTGTCGAGGACTTCGTGGGTTGCCTCAGAAGATCGTGGTTCCTCAAAGATAGGGTCACATCTAAGTGCTTCCAATGCTGTGAAATTGATTTCTCGAGTCTCACAATCAATACTCGCCTTGGCCAATGCCAAGAATGGCTTTCCAAGAATGATTGGAGATTGGGTGAATTCTCCTTGATGCTCAATATCAATGATCGTGAATTCTAATTTGAGCGGAGCACCTTGGAATTTCATGATGACAGAAATGATTCCTCTCAGCCGCTTTATTGATCGGTCCGCTAATTGAACAATCTCTCGTATCTTCCGAATCGGTCCGAGTTTGAGTTCATGGAATACAGAGGTCGAGAGGATATTAATTGGTGAATCGTCATCAATCCGAGCATGGGTGAAAATTGTATCTTTGATTTCACAATCAAATCTGAGCAACCGCTTCACTATGCGGCTCTTAGTTTTTCTCCTCAACACCAAGGAGGAGGCCATTGACAAGATGTATCTTTCAATCTTTGTTCGTATCCTACCCGACTTTTTATTCATTACTTTATCTGTTATAAATCTTTTAAGATCGGGGAAGTGTTCAATGGCCTGTATAAAGGGAAGTTCAAACATCAACCGTTTTTCCAGTGCTTCCCGTATAGTCGGATCCAAATTTCGTAGATCGTCTTCAGTTTCAATTTTTATGAAATTTTCGAGATTTTCAATTTTTTGTGGTTTTCAAATATTTCCATTTTTTTGGTATTTTCTGTGTGGTGTGGGGGTGTGGTGTGTTCCTCAGATGAACAAGGTTCGGGTGTTCAGAGTGATAGTTAGTGGCATAGTCATCTCTAGGGGAAGAATATGTAAAAGTGATATTGTCGGAATCATCCCTAAGTCCTTGAATTTGCTCAAAATTTTCAGTCTCAGGTCCAATCATTTCCTCATTCATTTTCATGTCCGAGTTACCAGAGATTAGTCGATCGGCAAGTTCTTGAAATCTATCCTCCATTAAATAAAATTTCTTATTCATCCTCAAAATATTCTCCAAAATCTCTTCATGACCAAGCATGAGAGCAGTGGGATATGTTTTTGTAATTGAATGTCCTCTTCTATTTTTCTATATGTACTAGAGGAGGAGTCTCTTGAAATATTTGGTACATGATCATCATTTTCTGAGAGTACCTCCTCAATAATCATGGAAGGTGGCTGCTCATATGGTCTAGGTGTGTGGAGTTGGTCCGAGGAGAGTTCAATCCTTTGAGTGGTCTAACCTTGATATTGTGGAGTCAACATACAGGGTTGATGTGTTCCTATGTGGTCGGTCCAATCCTCTGTATGAGTGAAGAGGGGGTTGTTATGTTCAATCCAAGATAATGATTGTTCATTGGTGTTTAAGGGGAGGGTTGATGGAAGAGGTGAAGAAGTGTTCCATTGGATCATGTGGTTATCATCTCCCATAAATGATGGATTGACATTTACTGAATATGAATGATGAATTGTATGGTCAGCATAAAGAGGATTGATAAATGAAGAAGTAGAGCCCTCAATCATTTGTTGGTTTGTCTGCTCTGAATACAAAGGATTGTTATTCATGAAACAGATCGGATTAGCAGAGGGAGATGGATTTTTTGGTGGTTGAGGAGGAGGTGTTTTAGGTCTAACCGATACGAATTCATTTTCATAGTATAGCTCTGATGGATTCTCGGATAAACGTTTGACTATTTTTGAAAGAGCTGAAAGGAATGAGGGGTTGGGTCTGCAAGAGTTGTTGGAGAAGAATTCCATGGTGAATTTTAAATCAAGAGAGGAGAGAGATGATTGCACGGGATAAATAAGAGAATTTTTGTCAAATGTGCGACTGTTGATCTTCGAAATCAGTTCGCGCACACCAATGCAAACACAATTCAAACCCCGGGTTCACAAATGCAAAAAATGAAGCCGTAAGAGTTCGGCTATTATCTTTTCAATTATAGTTGATGATAAATCAATCTTGGCAAAAATTTAGCGAGTTTTTGGGTGTAGGAGCTTGGCTCTAACCCTAAGTGTCGTCTCTCACTCACTCAGAAAAATAAAATCATCCAAGGTCGGGATTGCTCTCCTGCAAAAATTCTTGATTTTATGGATTTTTTTAAGATCGGCTATATTTAGCAGTCCCAATTTTAATTAGGTGATCACTGAAGAATTTAAATGAGCACAAATACACGTCTACCATCCAGTCCCAATTTCCTTTAGAATTATGTGATAAAACAAGAGGGAGAAATTCGAGAAAAGCCGATGCACGCGGAAAACTATGATGGATGCTAAGTTAGAAGACTTACAGAGAATCCTCGCAATCTTCATGTGGGATGCTAGACAGAATTGAAAAATTACTCTAAATGTATGCAAGCCGATGAAAAACCGCACCTAAGCAGAAAGTTCTATTAGCGGGGAAGAATTGAGTTAAATTTGGCTAAGTTGAACGATCTATGTGCGTCTTGACTAATGTGTAGTGTGACTTAAGATCCTACGAGCACAATTAAAAATATAAAATGCTCTTGAGAGCCGTATGTGCAGGTCTATCCTAATCGCCACTCAAGTCGGGCCCCACCCTCTCCGGAGAGTGAAACAGGCGACGACACACCACAAATAGAGTCCAGAGTCTTTGTACACACGCGAGAGTCCAAACGGACACCACTATAAATGAGCAGAAATTAAAATTTGAAGAAATTAAAAACCTAGACTCTACGCTCTCTCACGACTCGACTCGATCTTAAATTAATTGCGGTCTCTTCAGATGTCGGTGAAGATGCATCGATTTCTTGAAAAACCGCTCCACGTGCGCCGGGTACCTCGCAAGAAAAAAAAGAAAGAAGATATAAGAGAGTGACTCAAAAAATAATAAAATAAAAATAAATGCTGGAAAAAAATTATGGGATTTACAATGAAAAATTCGGGGGTCAGACTACCCGAATGCGGAAAACCGAGCAACAATTTTCAAAACAAAAATCTAAGCCGTTTGCCTCCCCGGTAACGGCGCCATCTGACGGGTCCGGATACGCCGAGTTAAGAAGTTTGTTTTTATCTTCGAGTGTGAAAATAAATGTGTGTCGTTCGTTGTAGGCGGCGATCGGAAACGGTCAAGAAATAATCACAAATTTTATTCAATTTTAATCGAGTAATTTTATGTTTATTTTACTTGGGCAAGTCCCAAGGTCGATCACAAGGAGGCAAAGGAACAACCTAGAGATAGGTCTATCCAATTTCGTGTTCAGTTTCCAAGGCGGTCTTTTTTTTGGAATTTTCAATGCAATAAAGGGATGCAAAATGCAATTCCGGCCTATTTTAGGAACTAAAATATAAAATTCACTCAAACAATGTCTGAAAAATACAAAACTTGGCCACAATGTAAATGATGATGAAATGAATGCACTATAATTTTTTGGAATTTTTGGATGTAATATGAATTTTTTATGAATTTTTAAATGCAAACAAAATATTTTCAATATTTAATTATAATAAATATTAAACCTACTTATTTCCAAGAAATAAAATTATCTAAGATCTATCACTAAGTAATGGATCTTAGAAAAATCCTAAATCTCGAAAATGTGGGGTCTAATACCTATTAAAAATTAAACAATGAAATAAGCAAAATGATTTTTACAGAGTAAATTATGCATGCAAATGCAAAGATTTTTGGGCACAATGTTAATCAGAATAATATCTACAATATGTGATTTCTCGGAGATTTTTAGAGCAACGGTTAATCAAATATAAATTTCAGAGCAGAAGGTGGGCAAAATAAACCAATTTCTACCGAATAATTAATTATTAATTAACCATTAATCACAAAATTATCCACAATATGTTAGATTGTAGAAAATTAAATAACAAACATCATGCTATTTTTGGATTGATAAAATAATGTAAAGAAGATGTTCAAAACAAAGGGGGAATACAGGGATAAGAATGCAATAATTAAGAAAATAAAATGCAAAGCAGGGACCTAAATGAAATTACCTATAACTTAGGGGGGTTTCTGCAAAATTCTCAAGGGCGCACGTACGCCGCACGTGCTCCTTGAGTCTCTGGACTAAAGTGTAATTACGTAGAGCTCTGGGGGCATGTATGTAAATTACCCACGGTCACGTGCAAAGCACGTGACCTTGGCTGACGTCACGCTGACGTGGGCGTTCCCTCCCGCACGTGCGCCTCACGTGGGAGGGCCTCGGGCTCGGAGCGCCCGACCGCGCTGGTGGCTGACAGGAGGACGAAGAAGGCTTGGCCGGGGGCCTCAGCGGTAGAGGGAGCTGAGGTTGCCCGGCCTGGTGACGGCGGAGGTGAGGAGTACCGTCGTGGGCTGCTACTGGAGGTCGATTAAGACGTTGGGGCGGTGAAGTCGTCTGAGAAGAAGACGTTGGTTTGTTGATGAAGATGGCTGTGGTGCGCTGCGGAGATGAAGTCGAGTTGGTGAAGGTTGTCGGACAGGGCGTAGGTCGGTGAAGAGGCATCGTTGGCGGAAACGGAGGCGTGAGGAGATCATCGGCTCGACGAGATGAATTCGGAGCTGGGGCAGTTCGCCTGGGAGCGGCGCTGCGGTGAGCTTCTTGAAGCTCGGATCTCGTCGCGTCGTCAGGGCCGGACCTGTCACCTCCGGCAGATCCCTTCGAGCGTGAATTGGCGGATGGCGATGACGAAGGGGGTGGCGTCGACTTAAATAGGGTAGAGAGAGGAGAGAGGTCGGCGATGGAGGCGGAGTTCGTAGAGGTTGCGGAGGTCGTTGCGGGAGTAGCGGGGGCGATTGGGAGGTCAACGGGGTGGCGTTGGCCGTTGGCGAGAACGGCGGGGGCGATAGCGGAGGTGTTTCCGAGAAGGGGGGCGCGGTTGGAGACGATGTCCATCGGCTGTTCGATCGGCCGCTGATCGAACGGCCGTGGATGGGCCACATGGCACGGGCGTGGGAGGAGTTGGGGCACGTGCGGAGCACGTGCCTGGGAGGCACGTGCGATGCACGTGCGAATGTTTTTTTTTTTAAATTTTTTTAATAAAAACGATATAATAAATATGCAAAAAACAGCTGACACATGGCGGCCTCTTGGGCTGCCATGTGTCAGCACCAGAAAAATCGAAGAAAAAATCTTTTGTAAAATTAAAAAGAAATAGCAAATGACCTCGGATCGAAAAAGTTTCTTCACAAAAAATGCTCGTCTCGACGAGATCTACAACTTTCATGAAGACATCAAAGCCAAAATCGGTCAAATGTAAAAAGTGAATTTTTGTGGTATCCCATGTACATAGATTACCTTGATTTTTGGGTTTTCTAATTTTTTTGTCATTTTTAAACAAAATAAAAATCCGGAAAAATATAGAGAAATCAAAGATAAATAAAAGACATCTAAATCTATTTTTTTTGAATTTTTATTGATAAAGAAAATAAGTAAATAAAATAAAGGTCAGAAAACCGCTAAAATATACAATGTACACAAGAGGCCCAAAACTCAACTTTCACATACGAGCTCCGATTCACCTGAACTTGGTCTTTTTTTGAAGGTAATTGAATGTGCATTAGTTCAAAAGTGAGTAGGATCAAATCAGACACTGGATGGGGAAGATATGTGGCTTTTAGTCCGAAAATCCTGAAACTAGGGTTTGGGTTTTTGGTCCACTTAACAGGGTTAGTGATTTTTTTGTATTTTTCATTTATTCTTGTTAGTGACGTACACACAGTGGATGTGGTTTGTGGCATTCAGAGTTAGCATGGAGGAGTTAAAAATAGGAAAAGTTAGGCTATTTACAGGTCATTTTTGCCTTGGATTTATGGCTTCTTATTTTATGCAGAAATTAATGCTAAAATGCAATTCTTATGAAATCATGCATAAATGCTAATTATGCGAAATAAATGCAGAAATGCAGTTGATTCTGAGGGACTTGAGCTTAATTAATGAGACTTTGAGTGGTGAATCCGAGATTCATCACACCACAGTGGGACCAGAAAAAACCAAACCCTTTCCTTTATTCACAACAGTGTTCCGAGTTACATCAGAAGTAGGAAAAACAACAGGTCTCTCAGAATGAACACGAGCGGCCTCAGTACCACCATCGGCTGGATCGGTTGGAAGACTCACGGCCTCAGTACCGCGCTCTAGCTCGGCATCAGGGGTGGCCTCAGTACCACCTCCTCCAACTGGCGAAACGGCGGCCTCAGTACCGCCGGTGAAATCAACATCGTTGGTGGCATCAGTACCACCGTCATCATCTCCAGCGGCCTCAGTACCGCTCTCCTCCTCCTCGTCGGGCGCTCTGGGTGTATCCTCATGATGTAGCTCAGACGAGGCGCCGCCTGCTGGCATCCTACCGCTCCTAAGTGTGACAAAATCAGTATCAAAAAGATATCTAGTCATATCACCAAATGCATCACTAGGAGTGGTATACTCAGTACAAGCTACCTGCTCAGATTTCCTCTTCAGGTTGTTGGGGTTCAGCTCAATCTGGGCAGGGATGGCAGCCTTCCCTCTCACGATGTCCCGCATTTCCTAGCGGAACTCATCCATCTCCCGTCGAAATGTAGCCTGCTGATCGGTGAGAAGGTAGACTATATCATCCAAGGCGGGGCTCTCGTGAGAGCCCGATGGGTAGCCTCTCTGGTAGTGAGGCTGCTGGAACTGCTGCTGTGGCTGAGAGGGGTACGGGCATGGCTGATGCTGCTGTTGGTGAGGCTGATCTCGCCTCCACGGTTGTCCCTGCTGATAGGGACGAGGACCATACTGTGACTGCTGCTGCTGTGGCTGTGGGTACACTGGAGGCTGCTGCTGCTAGTGCTCTCTCTGATGGCCGTACTGGCCACCCTGTCTTGACGGCTACTGCTGGGGCTGGGTACCTCCAGTCCCCCAACAGAATCCGGGATGGTCTCGTCGGATACCGGGCTGGGGGCGATCATACTAAATCCCGTTGACATCAATCAATGGCTCTGCATCGTACTGGGGTGGCGGGAGCACTGCCAGAGGCTGATCCGACTGGTATACCACCATCTGCATGTCTAGAGATGGCGATGACTGGTAGGTGGGCTGCGGCTGCTGGTACGGCTCCGCCTGTACAAGGTGAACCTGTCTAGGCTGCTGGTGGGAGCTGGAGCGTTGGGACGAGCTGCTGCTGCTGTCGGTATCGCCTCGTGACTGAAGACAGAGCTGGGAAGCCGCCTGTGCCTCCTGGAGATACATGAGCTGTGTCTTCAAGTCACTCAAAGTCTGTGCCATCTGCTCCATCTGAGTGATGCCCTGGCACTGCTTCTTCTCGATAATCTCCATCCGGTCCAGCTTCTCGCTGATGATCCCCATGTCAGCAGCTTATGACTCGGCCTGTGCTGCTGCTACCGCGGACGAACTGGAAGGACCGACATCGACCCGTGCTATCCTATGGTACTGCACGGTCTGTGGTTGCTGGGGTCTGCCCTGAGTGTATAACCGGGTCTGGGACATCACCATGTAGTTCTCAGCCATCTCCTCGTAGATGGCCCAGACCTGATCGTGATCCTTGGTGAAGTAAGACCCATCACAAGAAGCGTTCACCAAGCCCTGAAGCTCTGGTGTCAGCCCGCTGAAAAAGCTCTGCACGAGGTTTGGCTTGGAAATGTCGTGGTGCGGGCATCTATCGGTTAGCTCTCTGAACCTCTCCCATGCCTCATGGAACTGCTCGTTGGGGAGCATGGAGAAGTTGCTGATCAGGGCTCTCGCAACATTGGTCCACCCGAGTGGATAGTACTTATGCAAGTACTCGGTGTGGAGCTGCTCCCAAGTGTAGGCGAATTTCCCCAGATGTTTCAGCCAGGTGGCTGCTCTGTCTGCCAAAGAGAAGGGGAAGGCAATCATCCTGATGGTATCCTGGTCCACCTGACGGTCGTGGACAGTACTGTAAATCATGAGAAACTCCTGGAGGTGGAGATGGGGCTCCTCGGTGGCGAGTCCATGGAAACGGGGGAGGAGCTGCAAGGTGTTCGGGGGGAACTTGAAGTCCCCCACGATGGCTGGTAAAACAACCCAGTGATGCATCGGTGTCGATCCGGGGTTGTGCAACTCCCGCATCGGTCTCGGTGGGTCTCCTGCTCCTGTCGCGGCGGCTGCTGCTGCTGCATCATCTGGGACTCTCGGCCCGTCTCTACGCTGCTCTCGCTCTGCTCTCATCTACTCCATCTCTCTCCTCATATCCAACATGAAAGCTCTCTGATCCCTCAACTGCTGTTGCACTGTCTCGAGGGAGGCGATCAGGGTGGAGTTGATCGCACCCTGGTCCAAAACAAAATGCTCGGGCTGTGGACCTCTAGAGCGATCATCAGAACTGCCGGCCATGGTCTCTGCAAAATCAAATGATCCATACTCAGGTGCTGATAAATCTGAGTCTCTCCTCTGGCACTGGCCTCTCGGAACAGAAAGAAAGGGGGTCGAGGGGGAACAGGGTGGAATCATACTCGGGTTCGGAAAGCTGGTCTCGGCTCTCGCGAACCAACCAAGATGAACGGGTAGACGTGCCCGAAAGCGGTGCAACCAGAGACTGCCTAAGAGATCGTCTGCCCATCATCTTGATATGGCGAGTAAGGAGGATGAGATCTGGAGAAACTATGATCACAAGCAAACCCCCAAGTTCACCAACGCAATGCGAGCTGAAGACCGTAAAGGCTCGGTCAATTTATCTTGTCAATTTTATTTTGGTGAACAATCAAGATATCAGAGTGATTACGTGACCTGTTGGGATACCCGATACTTTACCAACCGACTGTCCCGCACAGAAGTAGTCGGTAATCAGTCGAGAATAGTACCGGAGGGCTCTACCTAGTGTTCGGATCACTCTCTCGCACAATCAAACCAAACAATGAGGGGGTTTCTCTCCCCAAGACAAGTTTTTAAATGAGGTGTCTTTTAGGGTCAATAGTTTTAGCAGTCCCAATTTTATTGTTTTTCTTTTTAGGCCTTTTTTAATAAAAATAAAAACGCCTAACGATTTTTTTGGTTCTCCTGGTTATTAAGTCAAAAACAGGGGGAGAAGACGAAAAAGCCGATGCGCGATAAAATCAATGATGCATGCAGAGTAAGAAATGTGTACCTGTCTCCAGCACTCTACATGCAATATGATCCGCGCAGAATTGAAGGACAGAAATAAAACTACCTAAATGGTGCAGCGGAAAAACCGAGTCCCTAAATAGCAAATTCTACACGAAAGAACCGTCTAGCTGGTCACTAGCCTCCGATCCAGAAAGTCCGGTCTCGGTCTATCCCTCCTCCTCCCGACAAATCGGGTTCTGGAGCAGCGCTTGGCAGGGCAGGCTGTGGCACGTAGGCTCGAAGGAAGTGAGTCAGCTATTTTTATTAACTTTTTATTAGTAGGTCCAAATTACCGCACTATAGGAACAGGCAAATAGATTAGGTGTTTGGATACTACTAATTACAGCACAATCAACAGAAATTCCTAAGGCTAGGGGCTCGATAAAAACTGCATGAAACCGGAAAAGGCAGCTAAAAACTAAAAACCGCATAAAAAGCCGCGAAGAAAACCGAGTAACTACTGGGTCCCCCGAGCACACTGGTGCTCGGCAAAACAGACCCGAGAAAGTGTCCAAGTCCAAGTCTGTTGTCCCTGTGTTATTACAACAATTCAGATAGTAAATAAAATCTAAGCTACTCTACACTAAACCTCTCCCACTCAACTACTCTCTCACGCTCTCCTGCGGCTCCGTGCAGAAGGGAGCCGCCTCCGAACACCGCGGTTGCGCCAGCTTCTTGAGAGTCGCCGCCTCGATCCTCGGGCCCTCGCAA
The DNA here is from genome assembly GCA_037367405.1 of Ottelia alismoides. NCBI lineage: Eukaryota > Viridiplantae > Streptophyta > Magnoliopsida > Alismatales > Hydrocharitaceae > Ottelia > Ottelia alismoides. The sequence continues at coordinate 68,743 of JAZKJV010002938.1, forward strand.
GAAAGAAACAGAGTGTCACATACCTAATAAAATAATCAAATAAAGGCGAGAAACTAAACAGGTGTATGTGCAAAAATGGCAAATAAAATTAACAAGCAAAATCAAGCAAAATCAAAAATAAAAGAAAAGAACAGAAAAGAAAATAAAAGAAAAATAAAAGAAAAATAAAAAGCCGCGAAAATCCGCGGACTCCGAAAAAGCCGCGGAAAGCCGTGAAAAAGAAAATGAAATAAAAAGAAAACTAAAACGACTACTAAGCCGTGCTCCCCAGCAATAGTGCCATTCTGATGACGCACCTGGCAACTCGGGTAAAGGTAATCAAGGGTCGTTGCGACCCAAGTCACCAAGCACGGTCGATCAAGAAAAATCAGACCACCAAACAAAGGCAAAAATCAAAGAAAGCTCAAGTAGCGGTCCTGGCTATTGGATTAGCCTGGTATAGCGACCAGGGTCGGACTCAGGGAGCACGTGATGACCTTGCGGCCTATGAATTAGTCTAAAATAAAATAAAATAAAAGGCTTTTTGGTGGATTATGAATGTTTTTATATTTTTTTGGATTTTTAAATTAATAAAGAAAATAAGAAAGCAAATAAACAAGCAACTTGGGTGAATTATGTAACTATTCAAAATACACCCAAAAATTCAAACAAAATTGTTTTTATGTTTTTTAGAGTTTTTACTGTTTTTGGTTAATTTTAGGTAATTTTCTGATTTTTAGGGAATTTTATAAAAATCAAACAAGGAAGAAAAACCAAGGTACTGTCCAGTCAGACTTGGAGGGCCAATTTAAAATGCAAAATGGCCCTATCAAGGTTTGAAGGTAATTTTCCTGTATAGTATGAAAATCAAGGAAAATTTAGGCACCAGAATTATTAATTTTTTATTTTTCAATTATTTATTAGAATTTTTATGGGTTTTATGGGGTTTTGTAATTTTTATAGGTTTTATAAAGGCAAAGACCAAAATTGGTCAGAAAATCAAACAAGGCAAAACAACCACTGTATAATTTTTTGTAATTTTTAGAGGTGTTTTAATATTTTTTTGTGATTTTTAAAGTTAGACAGTAACAAAAATGTGTGTTTTTGAATTTTTAAAAATATCAAAAAGTATCAAAAATGTCTCCAAAATATGTAGAAAACTTTACACCATGGCAGGAGCCATATATCCAATTTTCATCGAATTTGGAGTTGGTTTACTATTTTATTAAAATAAAAAACAAAGGTATAGTGCACAGTGACCTGTACGCAATTAATAAAAGTTCAAGGGGTGCAATTTCTCCAAGAAACCACACGCGAGGTGCGTGAGCCAGGCACTCAGGGATCTAATTGCAAGAAAACTTAAGTTCCTGGACTGTTTAGTAACACGTACTAAAGTCCAGGGGCTCAAGTGTAAATTACCCACGAAATATAGCGCATGCGCATATAAAACACTCACAGGGGTGTTTCTGCAATTACTAAAAACTTTCAATAACACCCTGAAATAACCATCCCATATATGCAATTAACCCACAAAAGCACGTGTTCCACTACAAACAGGGGTATAAAAGTAAATACAGGAAACAACAGGGTTCAAAATGTACCAAAATAAAAACAACTAAATGCGATATTTACAGGAATAACTAATAACAAAAACAAACAGAGGGGACTACAAGAAATTTACCCCTTATTATATCCGAAGGACGGATGATCGCCACGTAGAGATCGGACGGGTGAGAAGCGACGTGGCTAACCCTCGACGATCGGACGGTGATGGCTGCTCCTGGCGTGGACGGCTACGATCTAAACTGGAGCTGGAGGACGATCGGGCAGCTGGGGAGGATGCTCGATGAACAGGCGGCCGGCGAACTTCGCCGGCCTCGTGCGCGTAGGGCGGAGCTCCTCGGAGGCTGCTGAAGATCGGAGATGCTGCACCTTGGCCTCCCGCGTCGAATGGTACCCTCCGATGGTGGCGAGGAGCTCTGGAGAGCTCCGGCGGCACTGGCAGAGGAGGAGCTGCTGCTCCAAAGAGACGAGCCCTCAGATGGACTCGTTTGGACCTGAAAAGCACGGCAACAGACTCGCGGGTCGAGGGCAAAGTACCTCGACCCTGTAAGAGGAGGTGAAGGTGCACGGTGCGACGGGGCATAGGGGATCCGGTGAAGCGACGACGAAGGAGCCCCAATCCCAGCTCCTGCGTGAGCTGGGTTGGATGAGTGGGTGGAGAAGGTGCATGGAGAGAAGGCGGATATGTGGGTCGACTCCGATGGTCGAACAGATGGCTAAGGTGGTCGGAATCGGCTATGAACGGTGACGGGACGAATTGGGCGAAATGCAAAATTATAGAAATAGAGAGGGAAAGAGAGCTACCAACTGGATGGAGTCGACTGGGGAGGAGCTGGGGATGCTCCAGGTCCTTGCCTCAAGGGTCGTCGGTGCCCGAGGCTCGAGCGTCACCTCCAGGCGGTGCACGGCGGCGCGTAGTTGCCGGATCAGTGGTCCGGTCTCCCTTTCCTCGCTGCGACACGGCCGGGAGCGAGCTGTCACTCTCGCAGAGGCTGTGGAGGTCCTGGGGTGGAGAGAAATGATCCAAAGATGAGTGAGAAAGGAGGCGGAGCTCGTACTAAATACCTCTAGGGGTCCGGCTATCGGGTAGTCGGGTGAGCAGCTTGAAGCGCGGATCCCCAAAATCCACCCCGGGCGTGGATAAGGGATGATCAAGCTCGGATTAGGACCCGGGGTTAACGGATTTGGTTGTCGGATCGAGCGTAGGTAATTTCGAGAAATCGGGTTGGAGGCTCAGATCTGAAACCCTGTGGTCCAAGGGGGGGGGAGTTGACCGGGGGGTCAACATCCCCTGTGGACCAATGGGAGCTGGCCATGTGGAAAAGTTTTGGAAATTCATTTAAAAATAGAGGATGGCCGAATTATTAAAAACTTATAGCATAAAAAATGTTTGTTTTATTTTTTTCTATTTTTTTTGTTATTTTTAATTAATTTTATGAAATAAAAATAGGTTATGTACACTATAGTGCTATACATAGGTATATTTACAATATTGATTTTTAATTTTTGATTTTTAATTTATTATTTTTGTACATTTTTATTCCCATTTTATATTTTATTTATTTATAGCATAAAATTAGGAATAAAAGGGTTATTTTATGTTATTTTTCTTATTTATATATATGGGTAAAATAAATAGCTATATACAAGTATATACATGGTATATGTACAATGTTCTTTTTGATTTTTAATTTTGTTCTTTTTATTTTGGTTTTTGTTTTTATGGTTTTTATTTTATTTATTCACAACATGAAATATGGAGTATATACAAATTTTTAGGGATTTTAATTTATTTATTTACAAGGTTAAATAAATATAGGTGTAGGTGTATGTACATGGTGAATATGTACAATTAAAGTTATTTTTATTTTCTTTTTAATTTTTCTATTTTTATGGTGTTTTGTATTTACAAATATATACAAGTATCTACAAGCCCCTTTTATTCTATTTTTAGAGGAAAATATTTTTATTATATTTACAGGTATATTTACACACATGAGCTCCCTATCTCTCTCTACTTTGGCTTTTATGCGGTCAGGACCATGCTGAGCCCTCCCTTGGGATTAGGTTGCTCAATATTTATTTTAAATATTTCCTCTTTTTCTTTTAATTCTTTATTCTTTTATTTTTGCACAAAAACATGCTAATTATTACTTTTTACACAATGCATGCCTTTGGGTAATTATTTGTATTTACAAACATATACATGCATTTGCAAAGGTTTTTGTAGCTAAAATATAAGAATAAAAAGTGATGAATGAGTATTCATCAGGGATTCCTGACGGGAGGAGAAGGAAGAAGAGATCGGCAGAAGTTAGCTAGTCGGAGGAGGAAGGAAGATGGAGGCATTTTTTGAAAATGTGATTTTGTTCGAGGGGTAAAATTGTCTAAAATGGATGGAATCTGTCAAAGTTAACGGTATAAATGGATGGAAGTTGACACAGGGTTATGTAATGTAAGGTTTAAACATTTTTCAGGGTTCTGTGTGTAATTCGTGATTACGCAGGGTTTCTGGGGTAATTACGGAATTACTCAAGGTTATGGATGTAAACATCCCAAATAAAAAAGATAAAAAAATTACAAAATTATCTATTTTTTTGAATTTTAGTCACTTTATTTATTTGAATTAAAAAATGTTATTTTTTCTTTATTTTTTTATGGTGGTTAATTTAAAATATCAACTATATACATATACTATATACATATATGACATTATATACAAGGGTAAATGAGGAAATTAGCTTTTTTTGTTTTTAAATAATTTTAATTATTTTTATTTTTATTTTTATTTTAATTTACAAAATACATGGGAAAATTGCACAAGCCACCCCAGAAAATTGACTTTTCAACTGTAACTCCAAAAATTATGAAAATACAGCCATTTTGAATATAATTTAATTTAGAATACAATGGAAGTGATATTGGTTCAATTTGAGTTCATATGGAGCCGGAATTGATCTTTCAATTAGTTCTTAGTGGCTTTTTCCAAGCGTGGCTACTTTTATTCTGTAATGATTTAATTATGCAATTATTTTTATTAATTAGGACACTTTTTTATTTACAACTTTGGTTTTGAAAGTTATTCAATTTGAGGTCAATTAAGGTACAAATAAATTAGTGTCAGTTTTATACAGATATACATAGAATAAGTGAGAAGTATTTACAACAACATAGACACAATTTTTTTGGATTTTCTGCTTAAGGACCCTATCTCCCCCTACTTTATTCATGTTCGATCAAGTCAATTCTTGACCTTCTCTCGGGGTTCAGGTCAGCCTGTATACAGTCTTCTCTTTTTTATTTTCTTTATTTTTCCTTTCTTTCTTTCTTTCTTTATTTATCTTAGGTTAAAATTAGTAAGAAGTGTACAATATTTACACACAGATGCAAGTTAGTAAGAATATGGAGTTAGTGTTATATGCATGTGTTTTATAAGGGATTTTAAGCTAAAATAAATGAATAAAGATGACGAATCGCAGATTCATCACCGACCCAGTAACTTTTTTCCCTTTAAAAACTTTTTGATTTTTTTTGAAAATGCTTAATTCATCGGGTGATATGGAAATGTCTTTTTAAAAAACTTATGATAAATCTAAGAATTTTGACATCCCTATGACCTTTTGATAAAAAAAACTTTGAAATGTTTGATTTTTTCTCTTCAAAACTTTTTGATTTTTTTCATATACATTTTATTTTTTTCAAAACTTTGAAATGTTGGTGCATGGTAGTATCGTTGGAGAGTGGAGATGAGGTTTGGGGGGGGATTGGGTTGGGGTGGACCATGAGGGATTAGTGTTAAAGTAATATATTATATAGGTTTGGGATCGGGCTTCGGGTCGGGCTTCGGGTCGGGCTCTACTCAGCCCGAACCCAACCCGTTTTAGAAAAGAGCTCTTTTTTTGGGCCCGAACCCAGCCCAAATTTAAACGGCTTCAGGCTTAATGGGTCAGGTTACGGGTCGGGTCGGGCTAGTATGTCCTAATGCTCAATCGTAGTTACTGCTTCCTACTCTATCAGATTCATGGGAGACTCTGAAAGTCTCGCTTGTGAATTCTGTAGTAAATGGGTTTGTTTCTTTGGATACAGTCAAGTCTAGCATTCTCAATGAGGAGATGCGAAGAAAAACCCAAGGAAGCTTTTCACATTCAAAGGTTCTTGTCATAAAGAACAGGGGAGGAGCCGGACCAAGACAAATACAAGTAGAGATAATGGCAGAAGCAAGTCCAGATCCAGGCATCAGAATATGGAGTGTCACTATTGCTATAAGAAAGAGCACATCAAGAAGTATTGCTTCCAGTTCAAGAGATATAACAAGAATGGTGGTGACAAGCAAGCGAAAAAGAATGAACAAGTTTCTGAAGCTGCACAGCATGAGCTCCTCATTGTCTGTGATGAGGAGATGGTAAATGTTACACAGGATGGTACTTCTTAGATTGTTTATAGCGGATCTGCTCTACATGTCACATCTCAGAGAGAGTTTTTCTCTTCATATACCGCCGGTGATTTGGTACATTGAAGATGGGGAATGGTTCTTTATCTCATGTTTTGGTATTAGCAATATTGCATTGAAGAATGCCAATGGGGTTATGTTGACGCTCAAATATGTGAGGCATCCACCATATATGCACTTAAATCTCATTTCTATAGGCAAGCTTGATGATGAAGGATACCTTAAAACTTTTGATGGTGGTCAATGGAAGCTTACCCAATGATCTTTGGTTGTTGCTAGTGGCAAGAAGTATAGCAACAATCTTTACATCATGAATACATCTATCTCCCATGATGTTACACATGTGACTGGAGATGCAAAATCCATTGAATTGTGGCATCGACGATTGGGTCACATGAGTGAGAATGGGATGTAGTGTTTGATGAGGAAGAATATGCTGATAGATGTCAAGAAAGAGAAGCTGGATGGATTGCACACACTGCTTGGCTGGGAAGCAGACGAGAGTCTCCTTCAAGAGCCATCCACCTTCTAGGAAGATGCAACCATTGGAGCTTGTTCACACAGATGTTTGTGGTCCGTTGAAAGTAAGTTCTCTTGGTGGTGCACTTTATTTTATTACATTCATTGATGATTTCTCCAGGAAAGTTTGGGTCTACGCCTTATAGAGGAAGGACTAAGTCCTTGGTGTTTTGAAAAACTTCCATGCGCTAGTGGAGCGACAATCTGAGAAGAAACTTACGTGCATCTACAATGACAATGATGGTGAGTATATTGGGCCATTTGATGAATATTGCAGATCTAATAGTATCAGACATCACAAGACTCCATCCAAGATGGCACAATTGAACGGGATAGTAGAAAGAATGAACATGACCTTGACGGAGAGAGTTAGATGTCTCCTTTTTGAAGCTAAGTTGCCTAACTATATTTTTGTGTGAAGCACTTTATACTATTGTTCATGTTATTAATATATCTTCACGTGTACCCTTAGATGGTGATGTTCCTGACAGGGATTGGCATGGAAAGAATGTCTCATACAACCATTTGTGGGTCTTTCGATGTCACGCATTCGTGCATGTTCCCAAGGATGAAAGGTCCAAGTTGGATGTAAAGACAAATCAATGTATCTTCTTGGGATATGGATAAGATGAGCTTGGCTGCATGTTGTATGACACAGTTGATAGGAAACTTGTGAGAATCATGGATATGATCTTATCTGAAGATCATTCAAGACATCAAGAAGGTTGCTAAGGACTCTCCTTCGAGCAACTATCAGCTAGATGATATGGAGCAAATCTCTTTGCAGAGCGCTCCACATATGATGCTAGATGATGCATATGAGCAGGTACTAGATGCAGGACATGAGGAGGATGTACCACAGATCACCACTTTTGATGATGATGATGATTTAGATGATGGTGGTGATGAAGGTGGGCAGGATGATGAGGGCTCTTCTTCTTCCGAGACTCTCCCACCACAGAGACCCATGAGGGAGAGACGACCATGCACCATATATTATGCACATGAGTACATTTTGTTGATAGACAATGACGAGCCTAAATACTATGAAGAAGCCTTGCAAGATGTAAATAAGGAGAAATGGGTAGAAGCTATGAAAGAGGAAATGGAGTCCCTTCATGACAATCTGGTGACAAAATGACCGTTATATGAATATATGGGGATTTTTCGATTGGCGCAAAACATTTGAGCAGGTCAAGTTTCTCAAAGACAAGCAGGCATTGAGAAACGAGTGAGTTTATAGAGTGAAACATAATGAATACTCTACAAATCTAAGGTACAAAGATATGATGTTTGTGAAAGGTTTTAACCAAAGGAATGGAGTTGACTTTGAGGAGAGCTTTTCTCCTGTGGTAAAGATGTCTCTATCAGGGTGGTTCTCGGGTTGGCAGCTAGTCTTGATTTGAAGGTTGAACAGATGGATGTGAAGATAGCTTTCCTCCATGGTGATCTTGAGGAGGAAATTTATATGTTGCAACCAGAGGAATTTATAGTCAAAGGCAATGAAGACTATGTTTGTAGACTGAAGAAGAGTCTATATGGCTTGAAGCAAGCACTCAGGCAATGGTACAAGAAGTTTGACTCATTCATGGGGGAGCATGGTTACTCTACGACCACTTCAGACCATTGTTGTTCGTGAAGAAATTCTTAGTTGATGATTTCATCATATTGTTGCTTTTATGTTGATGACATGCTGATTGTAGGCAACAATGGAGAGAGAATTTCTAGCTTGAAGAAAGAGTTGAGCAAGTCCTTTGCTATGAAGGACTTGGGGCATGCAAGTCAGATACTGGGCATGAAGATCACTAGATTCAGGGGAATGAGGAAACTTCAACTTTCACAAGAGAAGTACATTGAGACGGTACTTGAAAGATTTTGTGTGGAGAAGGTAAAGCCAGCTAGCACCCCTCTTGGAGTGCATTTCAAGTTAAGTTCCAAAGATAGCCCACAGACCAATGCATAGAAGAAAGATATGGAAATAGTTCCCTATGAATCAGTCACATGTAGTCTCATGTGTGTCATGGTTTGTACGAGGCCAGATATTGCTTATGCAGTTGGAGTTGTTAGTAGGTTTATCTTAAATCCAGGAAAACGGTATTGGAAAGCAGTTAAATGGATCTTGAGATATCTTCAAGGTACTAGTAATTATCCTCTTTCCTTTGGAGCAGAGAAGTGATTAACCACGAGATACGAGGGTCTAAATGTCTCACACAAGGCGGAGACGAAAGTCGCTGCGGCGACCCTTAATAAATCCCGATTAAGTCAACAATCAACCCACAATATCAATAAATCAATGAAAAATAAATGTGGAGTCAAAATTTATTATAACTCAACAAAAAGTGTGTATAGTGTGCAAGTATGTGTAGAGTGTCGAACACAGGGAGCAAGCAAGATAGATCAAGCAAAAATGCACAAAATGTGATGTGTGATCAAGTGCCTACAAATATGCAAATTTTTTGTGGGTTTCTAATTTATATATATTATATATATTTTTAAATTTATATTTTTATATTTGGATTTTAATTTCTGATTTTCTATTTCCTTTTTATATTTTTATATTTTTTATATTTTGTTTTCCTTTTAATAATGAAGTGTATATAAAATAAGGGAAAGGAGGTTCAATATATAGAGAAAAATTGGGGAAAATAAACAAAATTCAGGAAATCAAATCTTTTTGGGCTTTTTAGATTTTCTAATATTTTTCTGATTTTTCTATATTTTTCCTGATTTTTTTTGTATTTTTAAAGTCACAAATACTAGTAAACAGTGAATACAATATATATACGAGATAAAAAGATAGAAATAAAATACCAAGCAGGAGTGAAAAATTGTCAACTTAATTTTTACAGATAGATAATAGGATAAGGATATTTTAGAGACATAAAACATGATTTTTGGAGTTTTTATGATTTTTTTTTAGCTTTTTATGAAGATTTTGAGAATTTTGCTATTTTTAGGGGCTTTCTTTTGTAATTTTAGGGATTTTTGGTCAGAAAATAAAATAAACTAAAATACATGAAATACATTTTTTTTTGGAATTTTTCAAAGATTTTTTTATAATTTTTATGTATTTTCTAATGCAAATAGTAACAAAAATGTTTTTTTTTTATAAATATGAAAGTGCAATAAAAATGCAAACTAAAAATATGGCATTAAACTACAATGCAATAGGAACTCATGATATTTTTTTGGTAATTTTTCGAGTTAAAATGATGCATAAAATAAATGCAAACGTCTAAGCAAAAATACAATACTAGCAAGGGCATAAACGTAAATACACAGAAATCCAAGGGCCTACTTGCAATTTTCCAAAAATATATAACATTAAATACAATTTCTGGACTAAAAATAAATACCCAAACCCGGAGGGGGTTCGCCGCAAAATGTCCAGACTCACGCGCACTGGGCACGTGACCTGGCACGGGTATTTTTGCAATTTTACTAAGTTTCAGGGGCTCAGATGCAATTTCACCAAAATATTACAACTTAAATAAAAAGTTCATGGACTAAACCGAAGTAAACAAACCCCAGGGGGTCCAATGCAAAATACCCACCACCCCACGTACACGGGTCACGTGAGGTGACGTGGACTAGACCTAAGTGCAATTAATGAAAGTACGGGGGTCTGGATGCAAATATTACAGAATTATTTAAAATACAAAAAAAAGTATGGACTAAAAATAAAATGCAAAATCGATGAGGGTGTAGGTGCAAAATACGCATGCCTAAATTCCTCGTGCGTAATCGGACAGCTGGGACGCGGTCACTTGTCCACATGGCATGCGCACAACGTGTGATGACGGCTTGTGCTGGATAGTGGAGATTAGATCTTCGGCTGAAGATCCAACGGTGGTGGCGCGATGCGATCCAACGGTTGAGATCAGAACTGGAGCTGCGGCCTGATCGAACGGCTGGGGAGCCAAGGGGAAGAACGGGGAAGAACTCTGGTGAGGTGAACTTTCCCGAGCTCGTTCTCGGATCTCTGGCGAGAGTTGGGCTCCAAAATTAGGCTGCGAGCTCCTGGGAGGTCAGGCCATGTGCTGGCGGTCTCGGGTTCGTCAGAGGAGCATTGTGGCGCTGACGCGAAGGCGGCGAAGCTCGGAGCTCCATGTAGCTCCGGTGAACTACGCAAAATGACCTCCAGTCGCTTTGACTGTGCTTTGACCTGCAAAAATGGGTGAAGGGGACCAGGGCAAGTTGCTTGGACCACGCGGAGGCGAAATGGTGGCGAGGAGCGACGGTGCAAGGTGGAGGTTGGAGCAAACTCCGGCGAGGGACTCGATGGGTCGATTCGATGGATAAATCTCGAAGATGATTATGGAAAAATGATCCTATGGCTAAGGGAAATAAAAAGCGAAAAGAAAAAAGGGGAAAAGGGGTATACCTCGATGGTCGAAACCAGAGGAGGTGGAACCTCGATGCCGGAGGTCGACGGAGATGGTGGAGCCGCTTCAAGGCTTCCTCGACTCGCCTGAGGGTACGGTTGAGGAGCTGTCACCTCCAGCAACGTGAAGAGCGCAACAGGGAGGAGGATTGGTGGCCAAGAAGGGTTCCAACTGGATCTCGAAGACGGTGGGTCAGATATATACATGGTAGTGACGTCTCCTTCAAGCGAGGGCCACACGCAAATGATGGAGATATTGCGTGATCTGCAGGCATGTTGTGGCTGAGGGAAGATCAAGGAAAGATTTTCAAGAATGAATCAAGGCCAGAGGATGGAAGGATGAAGCTCCAAAATTTCTCGAAACTGGGCAAGAATCACAAGTGTCAGGCCTGGCAGGCCTCGGTCAGGGAGTTGACCGAGGTCAACACTTGACCGCTCCTAGTTGGTCCACGTGGACCAACCTGGAAATTCCAGGCGATAATTATTTGTAAAATCAAAATAAAATAGTAAATGATTTTATTTATTTTAGATTATAAAATAAAAAATGTTTCTTATTTTATAAAGAATTTTTTTTGTGATTTTTATTTATTTTTATGAGGTATATAATTACAAGTTACCTTTTATGCCCTATATAGGTAATTATATCTATATATTTTCTATTTTATTTTTATTTTATGTATTTAATATTTTTATTTTTGTTATTATTTTATATATTTATAAAATATCTTTATACACTTAAAAATATTTTTATTTTCTTTTTCTGATGTATTTTGTACACTTAATAAAATATAAATAGTAATTTTATAGGTATATGCATAGGTATTATACCTAGGTATGCTATTTATATAAGTATTTTATTTTATGTTTTCTTTGAGTTTTTATTCTTATCTTAATATACATACTTATTATAAGTAATATTTACAAAATTATAAAAATATAAAATAATGAAAATAATGAATAAATAATAAAATGAATATTTTATTCTGTACAAGTATATAATAGGGGTCAAAACTCAACTTTGAAACGTAGCTCCGCCAAATGTGAAAACCACCTTCATTAAATAGCTTATTTAAAATTACATACAATTAAAGGTGAGTTTGATACATTTTGAGTTTTTATTTGCTAGATACAGGTCTAGGAAGTTGGTACTCTGGGATTTTATTCAGATCATATCTTTTTATCTGTACAGTATTTTTGAGTGAAATAAATTTTGTATTTTTATTTACTTAATTATCTATAACTTTCATGTACAGAGTTTCTTTATTTAAGGTATAAAAAGTGGAATCAAAAATAGGTCCCAAAGTAAATAAAGAATGAATAAAATGAATAGGTATTTTTATTGTATTCTGGCCCTTATCTCACCCTACTTTATTCCTTGTCGACCTATTCATCAAGATGCCTAGGTCTCGGGGTTTTGGATCATAAAATATTTATAATATTTTATTCTTTTTCTTTTCTTTATTCTATTATTTTGGCTTTAAAAACTGTATTTTATATACTATTTACATGCACATGTATGAATGCTAAGATGCGGAAATTAAGGGTATTTACATGCATTTGCCAGGGTTTTTGAGGCCAAAATGATAGAATAAAGATAATAAAATGTGGATTCATCATCCCCCTATACTTTGCCTTTGCTAGTCCCGATCAAACACTTATGTAATAAGTGCAGAAAGAAAAACAAAGAAAAGAAAAAGCAGAAAGTGGATTTAGTTTAATTATCAAACTTGTCTTCACAAAATCAATGTTTGGAGCTTAAGTCAGACCTTTTGAATTTTAGTGCAGGTGGACCTTTATTGAGAACCAGATTTGAAATCCAACAGTCCCTGAGAATCCCAAAACTATGCTCAAGTCTCCTCAATAGCCAGGTCAGAAATATCTCAACTCATACGCAAACCCTTACGACTATTAAGCTGACTTGTACAGTGTAAGTGATAGTGGCTCTCCCCAACTAGAATGACAAAGATACTGACTTATCCAATATGACAACCCAATGATTCCCCAATCCAATGACTCCTTCCTCGAGGAGTGGGGTATTCCCTTCTAAGTTCAAGTGGTAACCAGCTCAAGAGGAGGGGATGAAGAGAAGAATGGACGGTAGACGGTGTAGCTACCTATCCTAGGATGCAAGACCAGTGTAGTCAAGTCATCCAGCTACAGGCTCACATGATATGACTTTGGAACTCAAAGCTTGCTTATTGGCTATACAACATATTCATACTTTGCAGGCATTTTATTTTTGTACAGACCTGTCAATTTTTTTGAAATACTTATTCACAACAGCATTTACATAGGGAGTTTTTCCTCTTGAGCCAGTAGACTATCCCTCTTTTGAAGCTTTATTTCAACCCACACTCTTCTGTCTTTAGAATTCCTTATCACTTGACGGGTTGGGGTGCACATCCCTCCCTAGAGGAGGACAAGTGTTTCCATTTGTGTGCGTCTCATACCGGCAAATCCAATCCCCTCACCACTCCAACTGAGTTGAGCCATGTGAAAGGTGCAGGTGTCCAAGTTAGGTCATTGTCAACAAGAGTCGTGCGTGTGTTCCGAAATACTCTACTTAGGCAGTCAAGAATCCATTGAACCAAGTCCCCTGATCCTCAAAGAATTAAGTCAACTAGACCTGAAGTACCTCAAACCCAGTTCCTAGAAGGTTCCTGTTATTAGGTAGATTTTAAGGTCCAACCAAGCCCCAATCTTCGGATTTTACTTAGACTCGTTCAACTATCAACTCAATCCGAAAAGTGCGAATGATATGCAAATGCTATGCAGAATGCAGAAAATATTTTTGTGATGCAATTTTCAAAGATTTTGAACTTTTTATGATTTTCTGAAAAGATGATGATGCATATGCATTTTTTTATATTTTTCAAAAAGATTTTTCAAATATTTTTGGTATTTTAATTTTGCAAATATATTTGGGATTTTTGAAAACAAAAATTTTGGATAAAAACTAGGTTAAAATATTTACACGGGGATACATCTTATATATACAAGAAGTGGATTTTAAGAATTTACAAGGGTAAGTGATCAATTTTATAGGTATATACATAGATAGTTTTAGGTGAGATGTATGTATTCCTTATTTCACAAAGGTTTTTACAAATAATTTTGAAAACTATAGTCCAAAATAGTTTTTACAAATATTGTACACACATTTGAAAATCATTTTGCAAAGGTTTTTCAAACAGTATATAAGATTTTTCAAAATACTTTTGCAACCATTTTCAAACTATTTGCAAATCATTTTTCAAACATTTTATTTCATCACATAAAGAAAAAAAATTTTACAAACTAAAATATTTTTACAAAGGTTGAAAACATGTACAAAACATTTTCCAAATAGTTTTCAAAAGATTTTTCACACAGATTTTCAAACTATTTTTCAAACATTTTGCAGAGAATATTTTCACCTGATTTATTAATCAGTAAATACAAAAAGGATTTGAGGAACAATCAATATCTTTCTATTAAAGTTTTTAATGAATTTTATTATGTATACTTAGTCATATTTATTAGTAAGAATACAAAAGTACGATTTATGGCTAAAGTATATACGGAGTATATACGACCCCCTATACTTAGCTTGAGCTATGTCCTCATAGATCGGAGAGAAAAGAGAAGACATAACTCGTACTAAGTATAGGCAAGTCCAAAGAATGAATAAATAAATAATAGAAGGAATGAACGAATGAGAGGGTGACCGTCCTCCCTATACTTAGGATCAAATAATCCTAAGTATAGCAGACAGTACACATGCAGGGAGGGTCAAGGATGGGAATGAACAAATCGTACTCCGATTGTCTCCCCCTATACTTAGGGTAAGATATCCCTATGTATAGACAAGAAGAGGAGACAATGGAGAGGATCAAAGAATAAAGAAGATAGAAAAGGAAAAGAAGAAAATAAATCACAGCTCAGTGTGTGCACCCCCTATACTTAGCACAAGGCGTGTCCTAAGTACAACAAAATCATAGGATGAAGATGAGGTAACATACATAATGGAAGACTGAATTATATAGACAAATGGATCTGTACAGAGGAAGATAGAAGTGATATTCATGTACGAGACGTATAAGTTGTGAGTCAAAGAGCACGTCTCAAAACAGATGAATCGGGGTAACATCAACGGTTGGCGGGTTATGATCTAGATATGGTTTCAAGCACTGACCATTGACTCTAAAAGTGGAAGATGATGAAGGTTCGGATATATCAATGCTACCATTATCATGCACCTTCCGGACCACATATGGTCCTTTCCATTTACTTTATAGTTTCCCTGGGAATAATTTCAACCTAGCGTCAAATAACCATACTTGCTGATCTGGCTCAAATTGTTTATGGCTGATTCGGGAATCATGTCATACATTCACTTTCTCCTTATATTGTAGGCTACTTGAGAAGGTTGTATCTCTCAGTTCTTCTAGGGCTGCCAACTCTGCTTTTCTCTGCTCTTCTACACTCTTGGGATCCAATAATAGCTCTGTAACTGCCCAAAGTGACTTATGCTTTATTTTCACTGGTAAATGGCATGGCTTGCCATAGATGAGACGAAAGGGAGATGTTCCTAATGGTGTCTTGAAGGAAGTCCGGTAGGCCCACAAGACCGAGTCCAAAAGCTGTGAACAATCCTTTCGGTATGGGCAGACTACCTTCTGTAAAATTGTCTTGATCTCCCTATTCGACAAGACCATTGGTTAATCCAGGAAAACATTATTGGAAAGCAGTTAAATGGATCTTGAGATATCTTCGAGGTACTAGCAGTTATCCTCTTTGCTTTGGAGCAGAGAAGCCTATTCTTCTTGGATATACATATTCAGATATGGCTTGATGGGAGAAGATCCATATCTGGCTACATGATGTCCTTTGCAGGTGGTGCAGTTTCTTGGCAGTCTCGTCTCCAGAAGTGTCTTGCTTTATCCACTACAGAGGTTGAGTTCATTGCAGCTATAGAGGCATGCAAGGAGTTGCTGTGGATGAAGAAGTTCATGCACGAACTTGATTTTCATAAGAATCAGTATGTGCTTTACTATGACAGTCATAGTGCTATTCACCTTGGCAAGACATCTACATTCCATGCAAGATCGAAGCACATCGATGTCAGATATCATTGGATACGTGATGTGTTAGAATCAAAGCATCTTGTACTTGATAAGATCCACACAGATGACAAGGTGCTGATACGATGACATAGACTTTGCCACTTGGAAAGTTTGAGAGATGCTTCTCCCTCGTAGGTTTGGTGCAGTTCCCATATCATCGGTAAGGGGGAGATTTGTTGGATGGGTTCCCCTCCTTGTTGGAACATATTCCATATATATAGGACAATGGTAGACCTATTTAGAAAAGGAAAAAAACAATTATTGATTGGAAAAGGAGATCAATCACCTTTTAGGATTAGGAGTTATCTTTTCCTAATCCTATTTGAAGTAGGAAACCAGGTTTCCTTATTTGCTCATCTCCATGGAGTATAAATAGGGGGTATGGAGTGCATACTAGGATCATCCCAACACAAGCTCTCCTAGCACAAGAAAGAAACAAGAGAGAGGAAGAAGAAAGAAGGTTTGTGGTTGCCACGGAGTTTGGAGGGAGTAACCTTTGGAGCGTTTCTTTTCCAACATTCTCCCTACAGTTTGGCGATGGATTTACCATTGGGTGATATTTCTCCTCTTTATATTCTCCATTGTTTGGTGATTATAGCACCGTATTGAGGGCAGGCCTTTTGTAAGCCTCTCACGGAAGATTACTTCGATTATAGTGCTTGGTTTTGGGTTGCGATCAACCCCATACTTTTTCCCTCACATTGAGGGTTTTCCACGTTAAAAATTCTTCATGCATCTGTGGTTGATTTTTTTGTGGTTGAGATACATTTCTCGTAGTTTATATATCGTGCAGGATCCACCTATCGACTTTGGTTATTTTTCCGCAATTCAATTTATACGGGGAATCTGTTCCCAACAGTTTGATTATGTAATGTCGAATTGTGCATTGTTAAGATCCTTAACTCGGTACATTAAAATATTTGAGGGTCGTGTAACGGTTGTCAACCACATAATTGTCGACATAAGCTTTCTACTACGATTTGAGTACCATAGGCAAAATTTTTTTTATAAAAATAGTCGAAGAAGGTCGACTTTTCACTTTCTGACGGCGACCCCGCCCCCCTTTGTCATCGCTAGAGCACTTCCAACCTTGGTCCTCACCGTCAGAGCTCTCTACATCTGCTTCCATCATGCGTCGGAATTTAGGTATTTCTCTATTTGATATTATTCGTGTATGATATAATACTATTTTAATGTTCTCTTGTTTGATATGTTATAACTTATGGAGTGTTTTTTAATGAAGTTATTCATGCATGATTTTCTTGTATGGACTGCAGGTTGGGGGTTGTACGTGGCTGCATGTGGGGGTTGTACGTGGCTGCATGTTGGTGGTCTGAGTTGGTGTGGACGGTGTAGGTTGATGGTTGTGGGTGGTGCGTGTGTGCTCTATGTGTGGAGGTTGGTTGTGGGTGTTGAGGATAGGGGACTCGGATATGAGTTGTGGGTATTGTTGTCTACGGGTGGGTAGCTGTGTAATGGGGAAGATGATCCTCTACTGTAGAGGGGATTGCAGCAGAGGTGCTGTAATCCCCTTTATTTTTATGATTTAGATTTCAAAATCCAACATTATAGATTGAATCTTAGATTAATGTTCTACATATCCTCTAAATTTTGCTTAATTCTGAAATTATTTGCTATTTTATCTCAATAGTTGAAGATTCGGATCTTTTTTAAATGGAGTTTAAGTTACTTAGATCTTGACCGAATGTTTGACCATTAAGATAAAATAGCAAATAATTTCATAATTAAACGAAATTTGGAGGATATCTAATCCAAGATTCAATGTATAAGATTGGATTTTGAAATCTAAATCATAAAAAAATATTAAAGGGGATTACAATACCTCTGCTACAATCCCCTCTACAGCAGAGGATCTCTTCCAGTGTAATGGTGTCTACGGGTGGGAGGTTGTGGCCCTTGTGGGTAGGGGGTGTGGATAGGGTGTATGGGCTATGGGTGGGGGCTGTGGTAATAGGGGCTTCGAGTCGTTGCTGGGGGTTGCTACATGTGGGGGTTGTGAGGGACTGCGTGTAGTGGTTGTTGGTGGGTGGTTGAGTGGTGGGGCTGTTGGTGGGTAGTTGTGGGTGGTCTGGATGTTGGTGGGTGGTTGTATGTGGTCTATCTACGGTTGGTCTGATTGTAGTTGGTAGTTGTGGGTGACTATGGGTGGATGTATGTTTTTTTTGGTAAGTAAGTATCTATTCCATGGAAGAGATATTTACATAAGGCACTATCGACCCTGTTTACAACATAACTAAAAGGAGAAAAATCCAGAAAATTGTAGTTCGGGATGAACATTAGGCCGAGAGGGAACAAAAACTCGGCCTCACTTGGAATAATGTAACAGACAACACGTTTGAACAACCCTGTCAGCAATCATCTCAACAGTTTTTTGGGTACCTGATGTTCACTGATTGTTCCTCTCCTCCCAGATGCAACCAACCGCAGTAACAAGGATAAGGCACATCCGATCTCTGGACGACGATTCATGGGTGGATGCATGTGGATGTGTGGTCTTACTACCTGAGTGACGGTGCAAAGCTTCCAGGGGTCGTTATGGCCATTGATCGGCAGTTGGTCATTGGGATCCAACATTGCTGCTTTGTCTAGAAATCTTAATTAGGAGAAATACGTAATTAATTGCGTTAATCACCAGTTATAACATCAAAACATAGGGATCAATCCACAAAAGCCTTTATAATATACATTACGGGGATTTTTACTCCATAACCTCTAAAATATTGTAAAATTACACTGGAACTATTGAAATATTTGTAATTACACCATGACTCCTTTTGTCATACTTTATTTAATGTTTTTTTACACCATGATTCTTATATCTGTTGAACTATTGAAATATTTGTAATTACACCATGACTCCTTTTGTCATAATTTATTTAATGTTTTTTTACACCATGATTCTTATATCTTAATGTTTTTTTACACCATGATTCTTATATCTGTTGATGTAGTACATGGGCATAAGTGGAATAACATAAGGATAGTACAATGGATTTTGTAAGAATATAGTAACAAATTTATTATTGTCAAAATATAAGGGCATAATTGTAATGGTAGAATCTCGAAAGTGCACAAGCTAAAATGAAATATTTAATCACAGAATTTTGCTTAATTTTAGTTTATTAGCGTGATGAACTGTCGATTCATCACTACATATATGTAGAAAAGGATAGGCTGATTTGCTTAAGAAGAAACCTTTCAACGATTATACCTGAATTCAAGTAATGCAAGAACTAAGATCCATAGAATAAGGGATTCAACATAGTCGAGGGATGTCATACCTATTACATTTCTTCGTAAGATGCATTCATTTCTTTTGCATTGATTTGAATCTTTACGTATTAATCATATGTAACAAATGATTATTACAGCCAGTGACTATGGATATTTTGCCAACATGATTAATACATTCTTTCATGCTTGTGCTTGTGTATCATTTTGAGAGTTATTGGTTTACAAATGTCATGTATATTCTTACTACATGTAATCGTTTTCAAGAAAGAAAAATCTTAAATTATTATGAAATAAGTGTATCTTTATTTGTATTACCGATGTCTTTTGTATTCTTACTAATGATTATTTCGTATGAATTTAAATTTTGTTTTTTTGTGAAAATGGATTATTATTAGTAAAATATGATACTGTAGTTGTAAACCAACAAGTATTATTCTCAAAATAATAGAATAAAAATAAGTAAAAATGAACATATTCATTACAATTTTAATGAGCTCGGTGCACATTAGTTTGAAATTGTTTGATTTTTATTTGAGCACGACGGGAAACCACCCAGGGTTTTTCAAGATGCTCATATAAATGAGATACACATGAAACATATGGACGTTTATTTTTACATCTACTTGAGCTGTAGTGATTGTTTTTTCAAAATCCGTCACTAAATTGGCCGTTGTTAAATATATAACGACGATATTATTCGTTGCGAAATGATTTTTCATACTCGAAAGTAGTGATGAATATCATATATATTTAACAACAGCCAATTTAATGACGGATTTTGATAAAACCGTCACTATAGCTCAATTTTGTTGTAGTGATCACATCACATCGTATTGGTATAGCTATTTCTTTTAAATTACCTCAAAAGGACACTAGTGGTGTGGTCCTCCATTTATGGGTGAAAATGATACATATAGAAAGCAGCCGGACAACCACTGCCGGTCCCTCATTATTTGCAGACCTCCGATTCGAAGACTATTTTAAAGCATATAAATTCTCTCTGCTCTTCCTCCTCCACCTCTCTCGAGCTCCACACCACAGCTATGGCTAGAGCAGATCACCTCGATTCCCCCCAGCACTACACGGTTTGTTCTTTCTTTCTTTAATTACTATTATTATTATTCTGAGCTTTAAATATTCTTATGTATTTTAGTGAATTTTTAAAGGAATTATCTGTGTTTATTTTCTAATGACCATAATAACTGGTTC
This sequence comes from Ottelia alismoides, assembly GCA_037367405.1. NCBI lineage: Eukaryota > Viridiplantae > Streptophyta > Magnoliopsida > Alismatales > Hydrocharitaceae > Ottelia > Ottelia alismoides. The sequence continues at coordinate 89,207 of JAZKJV010002938.1, forward strand.
CCTTTCTTCTTCTTCCCCAAGATTGAGATGCTGGCCGACGAAGAAAGCGTGCCTCTGTTACGAGACAAGCGTGGTGACTGGAGAGCTCCTCTCATCGTCCTCGGTAAGTCGGGCCGTATTTTCTTCAAACTCAAAGACCCACTCGATTAAGCTCACGAGCCGAGTTTGATTTTGTAATGTCGAATTGTGCGCTGTTCAGCTCCTTAAATCGGCTCGTCCGAAAAATATAGAGATTTTTATATTTGTGCCCCTCTGAGATTATGCAATTACGACTATACTTCTACTTTTTTGCCGTAATACGTGTGGCCCTGTATTCTTACGCACATTATATCCTTCTGTTATTATTATCTGTTTTGTAAGAATATGGAAGCATAAGTGTTATACTAAAAATGGTAGGGTTAATTGTAATCGTAGAATCTTGAAAAGTCCCAAGTGTAAAGATACTAAATAAAACTATGGATATTATAGAACATTCATCATTTTTATGCAAATATATCCCTTAGATTTTGATTACCCTCGTTCGGCTCGACAGACACCCTAGGATTACTATGCTCATGATATTGGTTGGTTTCGTCTCGTGCAGTGTTCGAGCTCCTCGAGAGCATTGCCTTCTTCAGTGTGGGAACGAGCCTGGTCATGTATCTCACGACAGTCATTCATGAGAACAACTCGGATGGCGCCAAACACGTCGCGACGTGGGACGGCACGTGTTTCTTGATGCCCTTGCTCGGAGCCGTCGTGTGCGATTCGATGCTGGGCAGCTACATGACCGCCTTCTTCGCGGCTGTTGTTTACGCCATCGTAAGTACTTGTTTTCATGATAATGTTGTTTTTATCCCAAGGGATGTTTCATATAACAATGATTATAGTTGTATTTTTTTTTACTGAGTTTCATTTACGGATTTTAATACTTATTCACTTATTACACTTGTGCCTCTATAATACACTAACAAAAGGTAGTACTGTGAATTTCGTAAGAATAGATAGGCACACATGTAATTGCCAAAAATAATTAAGAGCGTAGGAATTATTTAACAAACTCAAAAGAACACAGGCATAAAATTTCTTTTGTTTATGACTATAAAAGTCCAGAGATAAGTCAAATTCTTGGAAATTTTACACCGCGATCCCTAAAAGCTTAGCCATTGACGCCACGGCTCCTATGATCTTTATAATTACATTATGAACATTATAATTTCACTCTATTTTACACCAGCTAATTTCTTTAAGTGTTATCAAAGGGCTACTTATAATTAATATGTTCTAAATATAATTAATTAACAGGGAATGTTGACCATCACAATCTCAGCAGCTCTCCCTTCATCATCATCTCACTCCCTTAACTTCTACATCGGCCTCTACTTCGTCGCTGTTGGGACCGGAAGCATGAAGGCGTCGCTCCTACCGCTGGGTGTGGGCCAATTCGACGACGAGAACCCGCATGATGCTGAGAGGAAGCAAGCCTTCTTCAGCTTCTTTTACATGAGTGTGACTGTCGGCTCGCTCGTAGCTAGCACTGTGATCGTATGGATCCAAGAGAACATTGGATGGGTGACTGGTTATGCGATCTCGACCGCGTGCATAACCATAGGGCTCATTGGGTTTGTGCTTGGTAGGCAGCTCTTCGAGAGGCGGCCACCGACTGGGAGCCCGCTGAGGAGCGCGGCACAAGTGGTGGTTGCCGCATTGAGGAAAGTGAGGTTGGAGGTGCCGATCGACGAGACTTTGCTGCATGAAAGTGATGAAGATGAGCTGAAGCTCACCAAATTAGCACATACCAAACACTTTGGGTGAGTAATCAGGTTAATGTTATTGTTATGTTGGATGGATCTGACCTAATGCTCTAGAGTAAAATCACTCCCAGAGGATTTTGTCAGCTTGTGCCCTTTCGAAATTCTATGATTACAATTATACCCTTATCCTTTTTTTCGCAATAGTAAATTTGTCCCTATATTCTTGCAAAATCCAATGTACTATCCTTATGTTATTCCACTTATGCCCATATACTACATCAACAGATATAGGAATCATGGTGTAAAAAAATAAGCATTAAATAAAGTATGACAATAGGAGTCATGGTCTAATTACAAATATTTTAATAGTTCTAGTGTAATTTTTTAGAGGTTATGGTGTAAAAATCCCCGTAATATATATTATAAAGGCTTTTGTGGATTGATCCCTATGTTTTGCTCTTATAACTGGTGATTAAGGCAATTAATAACGTATTTCTCCTAATTAAGATTTCTAGACAAAGCTGCAACGTTGGATCCCAATGACCAACTGCCGATCAATGGCCATAACGACCCCTGGAGGCTTTGCACCGTCACTCAGGTAGAGGAGGTGAAGCTCCTCCTTGGCGTCATGCCGATCTGGGCCAGCAGCGCCGTCTACTCCATCGCCTTTTTGCAGCTCTCCATAACAATCGTCGAGCAGGGCAATGCCATGGACACCACCATCCTCTCCATCTCCGTGCCCCCCGCATCCCTTGTGGCTTTTGAAGTCCTCACAGTCGTCCTCGTTACTGTTATCTACAACAATATCGTCGTCCCCTTTGCACGTCGCTGCACGGGAAACCCCCGTGGCCTCGCTCTCCTCCAACGCATTGGTGTAGGAAGGGTCCTCATGGTGCTCGCCATGGTCTTCGCCGCCTTCACTGAGCACAAAAGGTTGGAGGGCATTAAGGTAATTTGACCATTAACTTTTATTATAATACGTCGCAAAAAAATAAAAATATTTTTGAAAATGTTATACTGTCGTCCTCATTATTTTTATTTACAACTTGACATCTACTAAACTTCAAAATTTACCCTTACAAGTTTATTGCAAGCGTAAAAAATACATTTTTATTTTTTTATATTCACAAATTAAAAAATATATATTTTAATATTTTATATATTAGTATTTTCACCTTACAATCAAGATTTGTGGCTATGTCTTTTGGTATAGAAACACAGGCAGAGACTTAACATAGCATGGCAATTGCCGACGTTCTTTCTGATTGGCTGCTCAGAGGCAATGAGCATGATCGGACAACTAGAGTTCTTCTTCGAGGAGGCACCCGCGAGGATGAAGGGGATGGGGACGGCACTGCAACTGCTGTCACTGGCCATCGGGAGCTACTTGAACTCTCTGCTAGTTGATGTTGTGCGGGTGGTGACGACTCGGCATGGGTCGAGAGGCTGGATACCTGAGGATTTGGACGAGGGGCACCTAGACTACTACTTCTTGTTGCTAAGTGGGATCTGTGCTCTCAATTTGGTTGTTCATGTTGTTGTTTCTAAGAAGCATTTGCTAAAGAAATTAGGGTTTCAAAGATAGGCGCGATCTTGTTGGTAACGACATGTTTGAAGAGGTATATATATGAGGATACATGTGCAATTTTTTTACAAATATTATATTAAGTTCTTACTGTGACTCTATCTGTGCGTATGAAGCGGAGGAAGGATGATGTTACGTTTCATGTGACCAATGTTTATGGGCCTTCGAGTTCAGTGACGGATCTTTGTTCTCGCTATCTGTGCGTTTGAAGCGGGGGAAGGATGATGTCACGTTTACTGTGACCAATGTATATGGGCCTTCGAGTTCAGTGACGGATCTTTGTTCTCGCTATCTGTGCGTCTGAAGCGGAGGAAGGATGATGTCACATTTACTGTGACCAATGTTTATGGGCCTTCGAGTTCAGTGACGGATTCCTTGGCAGTAGATATCTCGGAGGTGGGAGCAAGCAGAGAAGAGGGCATTTGGCTGATTGGTGTGACTTAAATGTGACCCTGATGCTGGAGGATAGGCCGTTGAGGGGTGGTGGACGCAATGCTGGTTCGGAAGATTTCAGGAATCAGGTTCACGCATTGGGTCTCACATATTGATGCAGCGGGATGCGCCTACACGTGGAGGAATGCTAGATCGAGTCAAGGATGGATAGATTTCTTTTTTCACCAGAGGGAGTGGAGTTTTTCTCCCTCTCTCGGCTATGGTCGTTGCCTCGGATTCATTCTGACCATACGCCGGTTCTGTGGTCTTCAGAAGAATAGAAGCATCCCAGATCCTTATTCAGATTTGAATGAGCATGGTTGATGGAAGAAGGGTTCAGGGAGGATGTGGCCGCGAAGTGGAGAGGATGACAGGTGGAGGGGCCGGCAGTAGAGCGGGTGGCATCAAAGTTAGTACTGCTGAAGAGATTCCTGCTCGATTTCAGACGGGGAGTAAGGATGCAACTGTTGGACATGTGAGCCCACGACGAGCCATTATGCAATAAATGTTATTGTGAATATCATTCTCTGATCTGAAATAAAGAATAACTAATTTGCATAATAGGTCCCTTAGTACAATTAGGGTTATGTACCATGACCGTCTTAATGATAATATAGCTGTTGATTCGATTATTGAATCATAGAGGTTGATGCTTGGATGAATATCTAAAGAGTTATATTGAGGACTCATCAAGTACCATCAAATGATTGTTAAGAAAGGATCTCCAGCCTGAGTAGGAGATGTCAATCCTTATCACTTGGCTGATATCTGACCGACCTCTTGATGCAGGTCCTCTGCATGGGAATAGAGATTCGGAGGTGTCAGATTAGTTAGATCAAAGAGTTGACTTAACGAGATCGAGATAACCAAAGTCCTATGTCGTATGCGGTAATGATATGGGCACGCATCCTCTGACTGGAGACAAATGTGTTACTATATGTCTGAGTATGTACATTTGGCAGGCCTATTGGTTGATGATGGTGTGCATACAAGGACATATGAGTAATACGATCTCTCAAAAAGACCATACAGGTTCATTTCCTGAATCGGAAGACATGAGCTCGCTCATGAGATATTGGTAAGAATCAAATTCCCTGCGCGATCGTCTCGCTTTGGAAGCTTGACTGAATTTATATGGATTGATATATACTTTTGGAAAGCATATGATCAACACCTAGGTATGATATATGCTTTTGGAAAGTATATGATCGATACCAACTCCCAATGATCGAATGAGAAACTTAATGATAAATCCCTGAAGTAGACAATGTAAAATTGATCTTATACTTCAGGATTATTCTGGGTCTTCCAGTATGCAGGATGTGTAGGTATTAAGAATACCTGAGGGTGATGTGATCATAAATGAGTGTATAACCATGACACTTCCATTCCTAGGGAGTGATGAAACGAGTATGGATTTTAGTGACTCCTCTCAGTAGAGAAGTAATCCGATCTTAATCCAAATATTGGACATTGATCTGAATGTGATTCAAATGCAATGAGAAGATTAGATTTACGGTCTTGATTTAATCAATCATCTAATGGAGGCCCGAGATCTGGATTTGAGATGTGATCTCAATATCCAAGTCACTATACGTGGAACAATACAATCGTCCTGTACTTATCTCCAAGTATTCGCGGAGAAAGCGCATTATCCTTGGAAGGGTTCAGGATAATTTCATTGTTGATATAAGTATCCGAGCATTGAGAAAAATGGATAATTAAATGTGATTTAATTATCATGAATAAAATAAATTTGATTCATATTATAAGGAGAGTTATCTTAGATAATTAAATGTGATTTAATTATCAAAGATGTAAATAATATGAATGTGATTCACATTATTTGGGCACATGAGAATGGACCAAGATGATTAAATGTGATTTAATTATCATAGATATGAATAATGTAGATAGCACTATCCATATTAATCATATATATTATAAACGTGATTTATAATATGTAAGAGAGAGAGAGAGAGCAATTTGTAATTTACATTTGTTAATTAATTGTTGATGTGAATTGGATTCACATTGGACAATTAGTTGAATCCACATTTTATTTTGGGTTTTGTATATGATTCACAATTTTCCAGTGGTAAGATTGCAATATTCACAAAATAATTATGAATTAATTTTTCTGAATAATTTACAACAAGTGTTGTTGTAAATCTTGGAGATTTCCATGGAATAATGTAATCTCATGAGATATCATGAGATTACATGAGAATGCCACCAAATCCCATATTATGGAAGGAGGCAATCTTCAGTCCATAATCTCCATGCTTGATTGATTAAATTTGAGATTAAATTATATTTATTTATCAATATACATTTAGTCTAAATTAAACTAATTGTTGTTGATTTTTTACTAACAAAATCTTGGCCATTAAAAGAAACACAAATCAATGTGAGCCATTGGATTTTTGTTATCCATGGATTGAGATCCGTGGATCCCAAAATATTATAAAAGGAGAGGCACTCCTTGCTCTTCTGGGTTACAACAACATAATGAGAACACAAGTCTCTCTCTCTCTCTACACGCCATCTCTCTCTCACTCATATGGCCGTCCACCATGGATGCCCTAGAGAGACTCTCCATCGCTGCAACGTCGTCGTCATGCTGCCGGATTGTTTGCTCATGGATCTCCGTCTCCTTCGGTGCGCCTCGCTCGTGAAGAAGACGTCGTATCTCGTGTGTCAAGATCAGGAGATTCACCTCTTGGATCATCAACATGGATTGCGAGGAGCATGTGTTTCATCAACACGCTCGCAAGCATCTCCTCCGTCGGATCGGACTTGAGACAGGAGGTCTCTTCGTTTAGAGACTCGATTGCAACCACGCTTTAAGAGGTAACCCTAATACTTGTTTTTGGTTTAGATAAAATGATCCGAGAAGTGTTCTGGGATCATGTGGTTTCATCGCATAAAAAATTTAAATTCCTTTGCATCGAACAACTAGTACGACTAGTTGCTCCGATCGCATACGATGCGATCCTCACGCTTCCGTGATGCGCTTGAGGATTTCACCATATCCTTCAAGTGGTATCAGAGCCAGGTCGAAGGTTTCTGATACGATCCATAAATCTAAGGCGACTTGGGTTCATTAGGGTTTGCGAAAATTTTCTCGCATTTCATTTTCGCATCTCTTTTTTTTTTAATTTTTTTCGGCCCTATTTAAGTTGTTTAAACACGAAAACAAACTAGGATTTTGTTCCCCATTAAATAAGGAAATCGTAGGATCTGAGCTTGCATGATTTTGAATCTGTTTGCTCAAGTTATGATCAAATTAGTGAACATGTATCCATTGTTTCGAGGACTGCGAATCTTAACCTAATTAAGGAGTTGATTACTATTTAGAAATGCCTAGAAATACGTGAAAATCATTTAGGTTCTATTGTAAATCAAATTAGCAAGCTTTGAAACTTACTTTTCTTAATTTGGATTTAAAGTGATTGAGATATGTTAATTTTAGTGAGGGTCACTGTTGGAAATTACTTTCCTAATCAAGAACTTTGTGATTGTCATTTAATTAATTAGTGAAATTAAATGATTTAATTTCCTGGAATAATTATAGATAAATATTTGTAAAATACTTGATCATAATTATTTCCTTAATGACATTGCCTTAACCAATAATTGATTAGATATGATCTAGATCATAATTGATTACACAATCCACTTTCCAACAAACAATGTTGCTTGAATAGGATTTGAGATTCGTTTAGCAAATCTCATTATAATGTTAATCATAAATATTTTGATTATTATTATATATGGTATAACTTCGGTTGAAAGACTGATTATAATCTCAAGTATACAATGATCAATTTGGCATTATCTTTTCACGAGGTGGATATGGTGTCTAGTCGGGTAGCGTTGGGGTAGCAGGTTGCACCATGTGCGGTCTGTCCCACTTCCGTCGGTACTAGCCATGACAACGCGTAGGGACTTGATAATTTAGGAGAGATCACGGTTTATTTTTCTAATTATTAAAATTCAGAATAATACGTATTTGAGATAATACCATAATTCAAGTAACAATAAAGATTGTTTGTTGGATATTAATTGGATCATTAATTTAATATGATTAGATAAATTAGAATCCAATTAAAATTAAACACTCTAATTTTAATAGAGATGTTATTTCCCTTGTAAGAATTAATCATAATGAATATAATTCATGATGATTAATTAGAATTTGAATATAATATGGAGGATCACATAAGAGACATCCATGGTCTCCTGTTAAGGTGAAGGGTTCCGTCGCCAGATATTGTATGTAGGAGACGCCTGCCCGAAGTGACAACTCCTGCATACAATCCATTTGGATCGGGCTCTTCACTTCTCGAAAGAGTAAGGGCGTATACATAGTGACCCCAATATCGGGTCCTCATATTATTGGGGTGATATTGGATTGCGCATAGCGAGTTGTATTCCTGTTGACGGTTGGTTCAATTAATGACAAGTCAACATCACCTTAAGGGTGGTGGGCCCGGGTGTTAAAGACCGAATTGGTAATGCAAGTTGGACTTGCAAGGCGGAATATGTTCCCGCTTCTTTTTATCCGAGTTATAGGTTCTCATATTATTGGGATGTGACAAAGAAAAGGAAGGAGATCCGAGATCTTGCTGAGATATAATGGTAAGTATATCTCTTACATTGAAAGTGTTTAAGGAAATGAACTTTCAGTGTTGACAAGGCAAGACAACTTTGATATAAAAATTCCTAAATCAAAGTAAAAATCTATAATTACATATATTTATGCAAATTTCTTATTCCAGGTAATCCTTCATTAAACCCACTCAATAATATACTCAATGATAACCAGTAAAATATCATGGATTGGATCCACAATTAAGATATTGTACTTGCAGTTGGACACATATTGTATGTGGTTGCAATGTGCAAGTTTCCTCATAAAAATGAGGAGTGATAATAAAATAGACAGTAGGACTACAACCCTAGGATTTGTATGCCTCTACAGTCTTGATCTCTCATCGAATGTACTTTGGAAGTGACATGTCGATGATGATCGTAATTGTCAAATTATCCTTATAAAATCTAAGAAGATATTTTGGCATGCATATGTGCTCTTGACATTTTATCATGAATGACATGGTTCTCTACATTATGCAGAATGGTGTCTCTATAAGAGATGATGTATTCAAAATTTTGAGTACCTACCTGAACCAATGTTTTTTAAGAGTTTAAATGGATGTAGATACGATGAGTGTCATCATTCTCCTGTCTATACTCTAGACATTCATGAAGCTTCACAATATTCATATTGTATGAATTGAATGACGCATGTATAGATGTTGAAATACTCTTATTTTGAAATCTTTTGAATTCAACATAAGAGATCCTCCGTCTTAAGCAATGGTTGTTTATAGATAAAGGAAGCGCAGTGGAAGCATGGGTTGGACCCAAGTAAGAAGGAAAGTCAAAAGAGTTGATTGTACTTCTGCGTCTTCCATATGATATCCAAATAGTTGGATGAATGCCAATACTACAATAAGCCGATGTGTTGATAGTGTGACTATCTAGTCTATCTAGGATCCTTAGAGAAGGACCCGGATAGTGCATCGGAATAATCTACATCTACATTTAATCATTGAAATTGACTTTATTATTTGATAAGATCAAAGTCTAATAATTGTATCTCATTCTTCTAATAACACTAGCAATTGGTTGCTTATGTTTTAGAAGACTAGAAAATTTGATCTTAAGGTTCAATAGTCATCAACATGGATGTTAATGCAATTGTTGCAAGAACCTCTATTGGATAAATAGATTTCACAAATTTCAGTGGGAGAGCCCTTAATCTTAGAGAATATCTCTATGACCTAGATATTAGAATACACTCATTATTCATTTCTAGATGTTGGGAATAAACATGAATTCTGGAATAAACCTATCATAAAAAGTTATGATGTAGATATTTCAGATAGTAATCTAAAATCTAGTGGACTCTACTAAATTAGAAAATTAATGAATGGTTCATTAACATTTCCAATACTGAAATTAAACCTTAAAAGATCAATAGGAGAATGAAGATCATTTAACAATGATATGGCATCAAGACTTGGACATTTCTCTGTTGATGTGATCAATAGACTAGTAACAGATGAAACTTTAGATTGTCTAAAGGTTCAAATCTTACATACTTGTGAATATTATATTCAAAAGTAAAAATGTCCAATACACCCTTCCTTGAAATTGTGTAAGATGTCAAGGTATTCAAGATCTCATACATATCGATGCATGTGAATCATCTATATCAGAATAAACATTATGGATATGTGATATCTATTGATGATTATTTGTGATATGAGATTTCTTCTCTTCACTTAGAATCCTTTGAAATGTTCAAAGATTTCACAATTTTGGTTTAGAACCAAAGTTTGAAGGAAGATTAAATGAATTTTGATCCAATCAAGGTAGTCAGTACCTATTAGATGAATTCATAGAATACCTTATAGAGATATAAATGTCATTTCTATCTCACTCCTCCTAATAAACCTAAACTCAATGGAGTTGTAGGGAGATACAATTGGATCATGTGTGACATGATTTGATCAATGATGATTCTTAGCATAATTACCTCTTAGTTTCAAGGTATATATGTAGTAGAGACTACAATATATATCCTAAATAAGGTTCCAAGAAAGTAAGCTGGAATTTAACACATGAGAGTGCTACTTCATTAGGAAAATAAAGGATGGTATTGGATACCTACTTTATGACCTTGAGATTCTTAAAAGATCTCATCTATGAGAATGTGATTCTTAGAGGATGAGACTCTTGAGAATCAAGATGAAAATGAAGTGAAGGAACTCATTTAATCTTGAGAAGATAATGAGGCTCCTAAAATTGGAAACTAAAAGGACAATTAAAGATGAAACACTAATACCTCTTCAAATAAGTTTGAAGATGGATTCCATGTATCAGTTGAATCTGACAATGATCTGACTTCATGTGATGAAGCTTCTGAAGGTCATAGCATGGAAGGATGGATATTAGCAATAAAGTCTAAAGTAGACTTCATATACAAATGTTGTATATGGAACCTCGAGGATCCACCTATATGGGTAAGACCCACTATAGATGTAAATGGATCTTCAATAGAAAGAGGGAACCTGATGAGAAGGTAGAGACCTTCAAAGCATGGTTCATAGCCATGAGCAGCACACCGAAGAGAAGACATCGCTAGCGATGAGACATGCTCTTCAGTGAACATGCTTGAACCTATCAGAATACTACTAACTAAAGCTACACAACTTGACTATGATATCTTCAAGATATGAGTCAAGATTGCATTCCTTTATGAATACCTCTTTGAGGATATTCACATGAAGTAGCCCCAGGGCTTCATGGTTGAGGAAAGCAAGATGTGCAAGCTAAGGAATTCCATCTTTGGACTCAAATAAGCTTCTTGTATTTGGAACGTAAGATTTGATGAAATTATAAATGTTATGATTTCAGATAGAATCTTGATGAATCGTGTGAAGCTTAGTGGGAGTGCCATTGTGTTCATCGTACTAAATGTAGATAATATCCTAATCATTTGGAATGATATAAGTGTTTTATAATCTGGTTGTTCCATACCTTGAGATATGATCTCAAGGACTCCTCTTAGTTCTGAAGTTGTTCAGAAGTAAAGAGAAGAGGGTATTGGGACCGTCACATTAATGGTACACCTTGGACATTTCCATTTTCCAGAAAATTACAAGAAAGGCTTCTTTCCCTCTAGATATGAACTGACCTATCTAAAGGGATAGCACCTCAAAGAGTTGAAGAAGTGAATGCTAAGACTAGTTGCCCTTTGTGTATCAGTTACGAGAAGCTGAAAGTATGCTAGATGTGTACAAAAGCTAGATGCCTGCCATGTAGTGGGAGCAGTAAACTGTTACTAATCCTACCATGGAGATAGAACACTTGATTGGAGTAATAACAATATCTTCAAAGATGACAAGCCTTTAGAGATAGTGATATCTAAGTCTTATCTTCAAAAAGTTAAGACTTTATAGATGGAGATCTAAAAGGTCTTAACTATGAATACCTTAGGAGATAGAGGTCTCCAGGAATAAAGGTATTCTGATAAGGATAATAGAAATTACATACTGGTTATAAATAATTATTGAGGTGTAGTGTCAAGGACACTATGATTAACATGGTTGAGTATTGGTTGCATGAGATGCAACATTCGCATTGAATGCGAACACTGTCACTAGGATATATGCAAGTGTCGTAAAAGGACTTGGCATAGTCTCTTGGGAATAGAGTGACTGATCAACTTACGTAGCTATTATCTAAATAGCCTATGATTGTCACATGAGTATGGGTTTAAATGATTAGCCCAATAATGGTTCTTTGGGCTAGTGGGAGATTGTTGGACATGAGAGCCCACGGCGAGCCATTACGCAATAAATGTTATTGCTAATATCATTCCCTGATCTGAAATGAAGAATAACTAATTTGCATAATAGGTCCCTTAGTACAATTAGGGTTATGTACCATGGCAGTCTTAATGATCATACAACTGTTGATTCAATTATTGAATCATAGAGGCTGGTGCTTGGATGAATATCTAGAGAGTTAGATTGAGGACTCATCAAGTACCGTCAGATGATTGTTAAGAGAGGATCTCCATCCTAAGTAGGAGATGGCAGTCCTTTCTCACTTGGCTGATATCTGACCGACCTCTTGATGCAGGTCCTCTACATGGAAATAGAGATTTGGAGGTGTCAGATTAGTTAGGTCAAAGAGTTGACTTAACGAGATCGAGATAACCAAAGACTTATGTTGTTTGCTGTTATGATATAGGCACACATCCTCTGACCGGAGACAGATGTGTTACTATATGTCTGAGTATGTATATTTGGCAGACCAATAGGTTGATGACCTAATCAAGGTCTATACACTGACGCGCTGGTGTGCATACAAGGGCTATGAGTAATACGATCTCTCAAAGGGATCATACATGTTCATTTCCTGAACTGGAAGACATGTGCTCACTCATGAGATATTAGGAAGAATCAAATTCCGCGCGTGGTCATCTTGCTTTGGAAGCTTGACTGAATTTGTAAGGATTGATATATACTTTTGGAAGTATATGATCAACACCTAAATATGATATATGCTTTTGGAAAGTATATGATCGATACCAACTCCCAATGATCGAATGAGAAACTTAATGATAAATCCCTGAAGTAGACAGTGTAAAATTGATCTTATACTTTGGGATTATTCTGGGTCTTCCAGTATGCAGGATGTACATTTATTAGGAATACCTGATGGTGATGTGATCATAAACGATTGTATAACCATGACGCTTCCATTCTTAGGGAGTGATGAAATGGGTCTGGATTTTAGCAACTCCTCTCAGTAGAGAAGTAATCTGATCTTAGTCCAAATATTAGACTTTGATCTGAATGCAATGAGAAGATTAGATTTACGGTCTTGATTTAATCAAGCATCTATGGGAGGCCCGAGATATGGATTTGAGATGTGATCTCAATATCCAAGTCACTATACGTGGAACAATACACTCGCCCTGTCCTTATCTTCAAGTATTCGTGGAGAAAGTGCATTATCCTTGAAAGGGTTCAGGATAATTTCATTATTGATATATGTATCCGAGCATTAAGAAAAATGGATAATTAAATGTGATTTAATTATCATGAATAAAATGAATTTGATTCATATTATAAGGAGAGTTATCTTAGATAATTAAATGTTATTTAATTATCAAAGATGTAAATAATATGAATGTGATACACATTATTTGGGCACATATGAGAATGGAGATACAAGATGATTAAATGTGATTTAATTATCATGGATATGAATAATGTGGATAGCACTATCCATATTAATCATATATTATAAATGTGATTTATAATATATAAGAGAGAGAGAGAGAGAGAGAGCAATTTGTAATTTACATTTGTTAATTAAATGTTGATGTGAATTGGATTTACATTGGACAATTAATTGAAAATGTAATTCACATTTTATTTTGGATTGTGAATGTGATTCACAATTTTCCAATGGCAAGATTGCAATATTCACAAGTTATTTATGAATCATTTTTGTTGAATAATTTACAACAAGTGTTGTTGTAAATCTTGGAGATTTCCATGGAATAATGTAATCTCATGAGATTACATGAGATTGCCACCAAATCCCATATTATGGAAGGAGGCAATCTTCATTCCATAATCTCTATGCTTGATTGATTTAATTTGGGATTAAATCATAATTATTTATCAATATACAGTTAATCTAAATAAATTAATTGTTGATGGTTTTTTACCAACAAAATCTTGGCCATTAAAAGAATTAGAAATCAGTGTGAGCCATTGGATTTGTGTTGTCCATGGATTGCGATCCATAGATCCCAGAATATTATAAAAGGAGAGGCATCCCTTGCTCTTCTTGGTTACAACAACACAATGAGAACATAAGTCTCTCTCTCTCTCTCTCTCTCTCTCTTTCGCTCTACACGCCATCCCTCTCTCTCTCTCTCTCATATGGTCGTCCACCATGGATGCCCTAGAGAGACTCTCCATCGCCGCAGTGTCGTCGTCATGCTGCCGGATTGTTTGCTCGTGGATCTTAGTCTCCTTCGGTGCACCTCACTCGTGAAGAAGACGTTGTATCTTGTGTGTCAAGATCAAGAGATTCACTATTTGGATCATCAACATGGATTGCGAGGAGCACGTGTTTCATCAACACGCTCGCAAGCATCTCCTTCGTCAGATTGGACTTGAGACAGGAGGTCTCTTCGTTTAGAGACTCGATCGCAACCATGCTTCAAGAGGTAGCCCTAATACTTGTTTGTGGTTTAGATGAAACGATCCGAGAAGTGTTCTTCGATCATGTGGTTTCATCGCATGATTTTTTTTTTAAATTCCGCTGCATCGAGAAACTAGTGCAACTAGTCGCTCCCGATCGCATATGATGCGATCCTCATACTTCTGTGATGCACTTGAGGATTTCACCATATCCTTCAGCAATGAAGGGAGAAAAGGCATGATGCTCAACAGGGTGTCGTCTGACTAGATGGGCTAGAAGATTAGAGGGGCCTGGACCAGGATGAGGTGATTGTGCGGGCAAGGCTAGAAGGGTTACTTTTGGAGGACTAGAAAGAAGAAGTGGAATGGAAGCAGAGATCCGGGCAGAAGTGACTGCGTGAGGGGGATGCAAACATGAGGTTTTTTCATTAGATGGCCTCCGGTAGAAGAAGGAGGAATTTTATTCATAGTCTTGAAGTTGGTGGGGAAAGGGTGGTGGGAGAGGCTCTGTTGGGAAGGGCCCTTAGGGGACATTTTGTGGAGATGTCGAGGAGAAGGAAATGTGAGGGATGGGGTGGCGTGGAGCTGGCGTTGAGTCATTGATAGAGGCGCATGCATCTGGACTGGAGGTGCCTTTTGCGGAGGAGGAAGTTAAAAGCGCGATGTAGGGGTTTAACGTGGATGGGGCATCTGGTCTAGACAGTTTTCTGGTTTTCTTCTATAGGGAATTTTGGGACGTACTGAAAGAAGACATTATGGCGGTGCTCAATGAGTTTAGAGATGGCAATAGAGAACTCGAGAAGGTGAACCGGGCGATGCTCTTCCTTCTTCCCAAAAAGGAGAACCTGATCAGGGTAGAGAACTATAGGCTGATTGCGTTGTCTAATGCAATCTACTTGATCGTTGCCAATGTACTAGCAAATAGGCTCAGACGGGTGCTGGGTGATGTAATCCTGTGAAATCAGACTGCTTTTATCCCAGGCAGACATATGACGGACGGACTGGTTATGGCTTATGAGATTTTACTAGAGTCGCGTCGGGAAAATGTGAAGGGATTGGTCTGAAAGATTGACAGAAAATGCTTACGAGTGCATAGATTGGAGCTTCTTGTGGGAGTCGCTTCATCAGCGTGGCTTCACTGACCTCTAGATAGCCTGGATGAAGAGGTGCGTGACGACCTCGTCATATACCGTTATGGTGAATGGGAGACCGAAAGGAGGATTTTTCCAGCCGCAAAGAAGTGTTCGATAGGGATGCCAGTTAGCACCAATGCTTTTCGTTTTGGTGGAAAACGCTTTGGCAGTGATGTTCACGAGAGCAGTCAATGAAGGATGGTGTGAGGGGTTCCGTAAGGGAGCCATCTCTATTCCACTCTTGCAATATGCAGATAACACGGTGATTTTTTTGGGCGGTACGGAGGAAATGCACAAAAGGACGAGGCAACTAGTGGAGATCTTTAACCGTATCTCTGGTCTCAAGATCAATAGAGACAAGTCAGTGGTGATTCAGTTTGGGATGGGCGAGGAGGAGATAGAATCAAGGGTTGTGCTTTTGGGATGCTCCCTTGGGAAGCTACCCATTCCTTATCTTAGGCTACCATTAGTAGCAGGCATGCTAAGGAAGGCGGAGTGGGAGGTGGTCCTTAGGAGATTTGAGCAGAGTCTATCAGGTTGGAAGGCAGTCACTTTATCTAAAGGCGGAAAGCTGATCCTACTTAAGCATGTGTTGTCGACTATTCCAATCTTTTTCTTTTCAACTCGATTGATGCCGACAAATGTAAGGAAAAAAGATAGAGATAATGATGAGAAGATTCTTCTGGTCAGATGGGAAGCAATAAAGATCATGTATACATCTGGTAGGCTGTGATGAGCTCACGAGGCAGAGAAGCGAAGGAGGCCTTGGAATTCAGGATATGAGTAGCATGAATAATGCGCTTCTAGCTAAGTGGGTGGTGCAAATTTGCAGTAAGACAGATAGATTGGTTATCCAGCTCGTATAAACCATTTATGATGTCAGAGGCTCAATGGAAGCAGACAGAGTGTGTTTTGAGTCATCACTTTGGAGCAGGGTTCATGAAGTTTTACCACAGCTGAGGTCGAGAATGACACCAAAGTTGAGGGACGATGAGGTCTTTCGATTTTGGCAAGACAACTGGACGGGATAGGGGGCTCTATGTAATAGGTTCCCAAGAATATTTGCTTTGGCGACAAGCAGGGGGTGTTCAGTGGCTGAAGTTGGTGATTCTGGTTCGTGGAACCCTACTTTCGTGTATGAACTTTCGGGACGAAGAAGAGAGGACTTTAGCAGAATGAGGTCTGAACTATCTACCAATAAAGGTTTCTTTTTCAATTCATCTCTGGAGTTGAATACCCCATTCAAGATTTTTTTTGATCCAATCCGTAGGAATCAATAGAAAAGGTGAATCCCCTATGATACACCAGATCCGGCTCGGTTATTGATAGAGTGAATAGATCTGCCATTTCTTGAAATCTCTCTTCTGATTCAAAATCATGGCGTAACGTGTATCCCCCTTTGTACTGGTCATGGAATAGATGAAAGATACCCAAAAATGGATTTTTGTTCAAGAATGAAATCTTATTGGAACTCTCTATATCAGGTTCATCCATCGGAAGCATATCACATCCCCGATCTGATGAACTAGGATGAATTGAGATAGTATTTTGTAAATACATAATTATCTTGAATATATCAACCATTTCTTTATTTTCCGATCGCCTGTAAGGGACAAAAGAAACATCTTATTTTTTCTTCAAAAAATTATGATCTCTAGTGGACCCCTTAGTAGGATTCGAAACTAGATGAAGTTCTGGCCATTTGTCAGAGAAAAAAGAACGAATTGATCTTGTGGGATTCCCAATAAATTCGATTTCTTCCGGAAGCGGATGATTATTCATCATCTTCTCACCTTCCATGAATAGCCGAGACATTGAGGAAGATCTAAAAAGACATTTCGGGAATCGATCTGATTTTATTTATGTTCGTTCTTTTTGAAGAAAGGAAGGATCCCAAAGAAAACCCAAGAACACCTATACTGATCATGCATAAACCATGCCTAGATTCCCGAAGACCGGTTTTCCCGAAAAGGTCGAGACGATATGACTAATAATACCGAATCCAGGCAGAATGAGAATATACACTTATGGATGACCGAAGAAACAAAAGAGATGCTGGTATAATATGGGGTCTCCCCCTCCCGCAGGATCAAAAAAGGTTGTATTAAAGTTGCGATCGGTTAATAACATTGTAATTGCCCCCACCAGTATTGGAAGTGATAATAAAATTAGGAATGTTGTCACTAGAATGGACCACACAAAAAGGGGTGATCTATGCATAGTCATTCCAGGTCCACGCATGTTGAAGAGTTGTTATAAAATTGATAGAAACTAAAATGGATGAAACACCTGATAGATGAAGACTAAAAATAACTAAATCAACTGCTCCTCCAGAATGGCTAGTAATATCACTTAAGGCAGAATATACCGTCTACCCAGTGCCGGTACCTACTTCTACTAAGGCTGAGCTTAATAGGAGCAAGAGACTTAGTGGCAACAACCAGAATGAGATATTATTTAATCATGGAAATGCCATATCAGGTGCACCTATCAGAATAGGAACAAACCAATTACCAAATCCACCTATCATCGTCGGCATCACCATGAAAAAGATCATGAAAAATGCGTGAGCTGTTATTAAGACATTATAAAGTTGATGATTCCCACCAAGAATTTGATCGTTGGGTTGTGCTAATTCCATACGAATCAGTACTGAGAAGCACGTGCTCATCACTCCAGCAATGGCACCGAAGATGAAATATAAAGTACCTATATGCTTGTGGTTAGTGGAGAAGAGCCATCAGACCATATTTTTCATGAATATATTTAGCGAATTGACTTTCTTTATCAGAGAGGGGCCGATGAATCCACATTTCATCATCTTTATTCTATCATTTTGGCCTCAAAAATCCTAGTAATTATGTGTAAATACCAGTAAATACATCATCTTAGCATTCATGCATGTGCATCCAAATAGTGTATAAAATACTGTAATTTGAGCCAAAATTATAGAATAAATAAAAGAAAAGAAAAAGAATAAAATATTGTAAATATTTTATGACCCGAAACCCCGAGACCTAGGTATCTTGATGAATAGGTCGACCAGGACTAAAGTAGGGGGAGATAAGGGCCAAATACAATACATATTTCAGTCATTCCTTATTCATTTTGGGACTTATTTTTGGTTCTAATTTTTATACATCAAATAAATAAACTTTTACATGAAAATTGTAGATAATTAAATAAACAAAAATACAAAATTGATTTCACTAAAAAATCATGTACAGATAAAAAGTTATGGTCTGAATAAAAATCCAGAATCCCAACTTCTCTAACCCGTATCTCACAAATGAAAACTCCAAATGCAGCAAACTAACCTTTAATTGTATATAGAATAAAATAAGCTATTTAATGGCGGTGGTTTCGCATTTGGCGGAGCTACGGATTGAAAGTTGAGTTTTGGACCCACCTTGTATACTTGTATAGATTAAAATATTCAATTTATTATTCATCCATTATTTTTAAATTTATATATTTTTATAATTGTGAAAATATTATTTATAATATATTTGTATATTAAAATTAGAATAAAAACATAAAAGAAATACAAAATAAAATACTCGTACAGGTACCATACCTATAAATATTCCTATATAATACACACTGACATTTTATTAAATACATAAAACACCTCAGAAAAATAAAATAAAATTATAACTACATGTATAAAAGTATTTTATAATTATATAAAATAATAAACAGAATTAAATCAATTAAAAATACCAAATAAAAATAAATTAATAAAATATATTGGTATTATACCTATAAAGGGCATAAAAGGCAACTCATAAAATTATACCTCCTAAAAATAATTAAAAATTACCACAAAATAATTCATAAAATAATAAACATTTTTTATTTTATAACCAAATTTTAATTACGTCATTTTCTATTTTTAACAAATGTTACAAGGATTTTTTCCAAGGATTTTTCTGGTTGGTCCACGTAGACCAACCAGAAGGCGCCCTTGGTTGACCTCGGTCAACTCTCTGACCGAGGTCTGGGCCTTGTCAGATCTGAGTTTTTGACCATTTTCAAACTTTTCTCGAGGCTCCGTCTTGCATCCTCTGATGTCGAAGCCTTTGCATCTTTTTGTCCTCGATGAACGGTAATTCACACCCAAGTGAAACATCGGGGATTGGACCCACGATTTGGTCCATGTTCATCGATCTTTGATGCCACTTCGTCAACCCTACAAAAAGAACCCCCGACTTCCCTTCGAAGTTTGATCCCTCTTCCACCGTTGAAACCCTAATCCCTTGAGCCCATCAGCCTCCTGGTGACAGCGGGAAGCCGTAGAGCTCGATTCGAAGTTCATCGGTGTCGAATCGAGGTGTGATCCACCTCACTGCTGGAGCTCCGCCACCAAGCTCGACCTTGGTCTCCCGGTGAGCGTTTCGCCTCCTTCCCTTTCCATTTTGTAGCTTTAGCCTTAGATAGCGTAGACCTGCAACAGGTTTTGATTCCTTTGTTTCGTTCATCGTAAATTCGCAAATCACTCCATGGCGGAGCTCCGCTCCGCTACCGTGTTACGCCTCATCCACCCGTTGACTCGACTCGCTTCCACCCCCATCAATTTCCCCTTCACCTTCTCTCGCCCCGCTGCACCTCCATACACCTCGATCTCGCTCAGATCGAGCGACCCGAGCTCCCCTCTCCGTCGATCGCCGGAGCTCCACGCCCGAGCCACCACTCGCCTCCATTGCACCATCTGAGGATACCCGTAGCTTCGCCTGGTTTTTGTGCGACTAACCCTGCAGGTCAGAGCCAAGGAGGAGGCTCTATCGAGCCTCGACGTTCCAGGGAGTAGCCGCCCAGGTCACCTCCGCCGTCCGACCGCTTCAAGCCATCTCAAGCTCGCCTGAGACTTTCGTTCGACGCAGATCATCCCCAGGACCCTTTTGCCCTTGGTCCTGGGCCGGGAGAGGCCGTGTGTCGGCCACCATCATCGATCGAACCAACCCGTAGGCCGAGTTCTTCCACCATCCTCGAGGGCCGTCCGATCACGAGCACACACCAGATTCGCCCTCAGCCGTTGGATGATCGAGAGCAGCGGCCGTTGGATCGTCATCGACAACCTAATCACGGCCGTTGGAGCCGAACCGTCATCACACCATCACGAAGCGCCACGCGTCAAGTGAACCCATCTCCGCCGTCCGCTCCCGCGCAAGGCCTGGGTATTTTGCACTATCAACCCTGGCCCTTTTTTGTATTTAGTTTATAGTCCTAAAACTTTAATTTTCAGTTTAAAAATTCTTGTAATAATTGCGATTAGACCCCTTAACTTTCCAGATTTGCACTTCAGTCCTCGGCCACGTCACCTCGCATGACTTGGCCACGTATTTTTGGGTATTTTGCATTTTTAATCCTGAACTTTCATGTATTTGCAGTTATACCCCTGTGCGTAGTGATTTAAATATATTTCTGGGTTAATTACACTCTTGTCCTGCTGGTTTTTATTATTTGCAAATATACCCCTATGAACAATAGATCACGTGCATCGTGCGTGTATTTTTGGTGAACTTTGCAACCCAGCCCCTAGATGTTTATCTAATTGCATATATACCCCTGCTAGGCTTAATATTTTTGTGTGTTTGCCTTATTTATTTCACGCATCATTAAAATCCCAAAAGTTTCATGAAAATTATTTTAAGCCCCTGTTAACTTGTCTTTTACGCCACATTTTGCATTGCATCTTTACTGCATTTTCATATTTATTAAAAAGCAAAAACTTGCATTTTCAGTACTGCCTAATTTAGAAAATCCCTAAAAATTAGCAAAACACCTTGAAAAATTCTAAAAAATTACCTATTATTTGTTTTAGTCTATTTTAGTGTCAGTCCAAAAATCACTAAAAATCTCAAAACCAAAACCTTAAAAATTAGAAAATACCTAAAAACTTCAAAAAAATCTAGAAAATCGTAGAAAAATCAGAAAAATAGAAACTCAAGTCCTCTAGGTTCCCTGATTTATTATCTTTATTTTAAAATTAGTTTGGGAAAATTTTATGGTTGTTTGAGATTTTTCATGCCTATTTTACTTTCAGCCAGTAACTAAGTCATTTTCATTTATTTTAGCTTTTAAAAATACCAAAAATATTTAGAAAAATCCCCAAAAATCCTAAAAATAGTAAAAATTATAAAAAGACAAAAAAACATTCATCAGGAATGGTGATGTTGGCGGGGGTTTCCGAGGAATACAAATCACCTCCGGGTTTCACATGAGCTCTCTCAAAGAGAATGAGACGGGGCGGCCTTGTTTAAAAGAAGAAGCTCCACAATGGCGGATAGAGAACATACCTCATTTAGAGACGCAGTGAAGACAGGGCTCAGGACTCACCTCTCTGACTCCGCCAGTTCTCGGCCTCCTTGGTTGGTCTAGCGGGATACATATATATAAATATAAAAAGAAAATAAAAATCAGAAAATTAAAAATCAAAATATAAAATTATAAAATTTAAAAAAAAATAAAAAAAATATAAAATTAAAAACCCACAAAAAAAATCCATATTGGCTAAGTAGTTCATTAGACCTAGGCTTTGACTTTTTGTCTACACTCTACACCCTTGTTTCCTGTGTTCGACCCCTACTTGCTTGCCACTGTACACTTTTAGTAGGGTATAATCAATTTTAATCCTTGTTGTTGATTGCTTGATTGATTGTGTGGGTTAATTGTTGACAAACGGGAAGGCTTGAGTAGTCGCCTCAGCGACAGTGAGTCTGATTTGTCAGACCACTATTTAGCGGCTCTCGCAATCTCGTTTTTCAGGGGCCCCTCCGTGTCAGGGGATGCAGAAGTACAAAGAGGGTGAGGTTATACACTAAAGGGAATACTGTCTTAAGAAGCCAACTCTTTCGTGACCCCTTGGTTATTCACTTTCCATATTTGATGGTACATGAGACCTCCTATCTACGTCATTTTTTTCCACCGATTTCCTGATGGGACTGGGACCCCCAGCGAGAGCGAAGTGAGGGGTCAATCCCCGAATGAAACTCAAGGAAGCCGACCCCTGGCCTAATAATGCCTCCTTCCCCCGCCCCAAATATATATGGATAATGAGCTTGCAAAGTGGTTGAAATGCCTTGGTTTTCCCTTGCCCCGGGGCTCACTTTCGAATATAATTGACGGGGAATTGCCTCTCCACTGGCCATTGACGCAATAAGCGACTCGCCCAATCCTCGCTCCACAAAGATCTGGACTTCGGGCAGGGATGATTCGATCGGATAACCTGACAAAGATCGGTTCCACATCAGCCTCTCGACGCACCCTTCGGAATGCTGTAGGTTGCGACCAAAAAAAGAAATTGATCGACTTTAATATTTCATATGCGGGGGGTGGGGGGGGGGTTGCCAACATTCTCTTTTCCCGGGCATTCTATTGTGGGAGGCCGATCTCCTAGTGCTCTTCCTTTTCTTTTTTTGTAAGGGTCATCACGAAACCTTCAAAGAAGAAAATCAAACTATAAGCATGCACAGGAGTCTTGACCTAGCCACTGTGCCTACGCTGGGAGCTCCCTCTTTCAACCAAGCCCTTTTTTGCTAACAATTCAAAGCTCTATAATAAATGCAACAAGATCTCCTAGTTGCATATCTCAGGGAAGGGATCACTTTGTTTTGGAAGGGGGAAGATTCTTAGTGAAAAAGGCATATATAGTATTCAGAGGGAGAACAGAGGATCTAGACTCAGACCTGAAGTAAGATATGAAGATTATTTGGGCAAGTAGGATGCCTTGCAGAATGAAGATCTTTCTTTGGTACCTCAGAAGGGGCAGGATTTGGGACAAAGAGAGAAGGGATATGCTGTTTGGTATTTCGGATGCTCATTGTGATAGATGTGGTGCACAAACGGAGGATGCAGAACATCTGTTTTTTACATGCCATTGGTCAGAGCAGGTTTGGAATGAGGTAGGGGTGTCATGGGTACAACATGCTGGTTCCACTAATTTCTGGAAGTTGATAAGGTCGGTGGGGATGAACTCCATGGATGACTGTTCTTTGCTGTTTGCAGTTCATTGGGCCATCTGCGGAGGAAGGAATGATGTAATTTTTAAAAATCAGAGGTTCTATCCGGAAAATATAATCGCAAGTTGTCTTTCCCTTTCTCGTTTCTGGTCCTCAAGGTAATGTATCTTTTTATCAATTAATATAATGAATAGTTTTTTACGGTGAATCCCAACTCAGGATTTCGCCCTCTTTCTTCTAAAAAAAGATTCTTACTGTATATGATCATTTTGGCTGTGAAAAGAGCTTAGATTTTGATGATATTATTACATCTTGATCTCTGGTAGGAGTGTATTTTTCTTATTACAAGTCAATCAGATTGCTCTAATACAAATATTTTATTAAGTTCTTACTGAATACCATCATTTTCGCTATGAAAATAACTTAGATTTTGATGATATTATTACATCTTGATCTCTGGAAGAAGTGTCTTTTTATTATTACAAGTCAATCATATAGCTCTAATTTATGAATGTTTTCATTGTCATTTCAATTTTGTGACAAAAGCAATCCGTTGTCATTTCAATATAGCAACTAATCACTATTTGTTATTAAATTTTAAGAGTGGCTTATATAGCAAGGGTTGTAGCAACGAGTATTCTTTTTGTCATTAGAAAATATAGAGACGATTTTAATGTTTCTGCCTTTATAAATTATTTGTTGTTACATAACCTTTTTGTTGTAGTGTTTGTACATCACATGTAGTGATTTATTGTTCCGTGCTTGCAAGTTTATTTCGGTTTGTCTAGATTCACTTCCGCCGAGTGCAGCACATGTATGCATAATAGGGTTCGGGGTATTTCGAGAAATTCATTAAAATCATCTTCGATCAAAGTCTTATGAAAAACTTGGGATATGATCTTGATGATATTCAAGCCAAATATAGAGTTTATAACGAGTTCATAGAGTTATAGATCAAGTCCAGAGAGCATCAAACAACATAAAAGGAATTAGCATGAGAATTAACTAGAACTTCAACAACTGATCTGTCCACAACACCATCTCAATATATTTACCGCACCAAATGACCTAATTATTCCAAAAGTAAACAGTTCAGCTGCAACTCATATAAGCGGACACACGCACGCATGCGGATCCACAAATGGAATGTATATCTTCGTCTACACATAAACCGTCCGCATCCGCGCAAGTCGGCATCTAATTCGGAGCACGCTGAGGTGCCCCATTTCCATCAGTCGGCAACATGGCGACATCCGGCCTTCGATGAGCTACTGGGGGTCGGGATCTGCAACAAATATAGTTGACCATCACGCACAAGTGGCCAAATAAGACCGCGAGCATGCTCAAGCACACCAGAACTATGAATACGATCGCAACCTTGCTGTTCCCCTTCTCCTTGTGCACCACGAAAATAAGAAAATATTTTTATATATTTTGAAAATAAGAAAACAAAGAAAAGAAATAAATCTTAATCAAGTTTCCACAATTTTTATTAAAACTAAAAATGCTCAAAAATCAGAAATAAAATTATTTTTATGTTTTTCAAATATTTAGATATTTTTGGTGATTTTATAGGTTTTTTTAATTTTATATAATTTTATAAAAATCAAGGACGGGAAAACAGGGAGAACAATGTACACCTGGACTAAAAGGTAAATTTAAAATATTAAAAGTATCCTAATATCCTGGTTGTGATTTTTATGAAAAATAAATAAAAATATCTAACTACAACAACTGAAATCCTTTTTTTATTTTTTATAGAATTTTAATGATTTTTTTATGTTTTTGATTTTATTTGTAATTTTTAGGGTTTCTGTAAGAGATAATGCAACAAAAATAGGAATGGAATAAAAACACATAAAGACAAGCACATATAAATTTTTATGGAATTTTTAAGATAATTTTTATATTTTTTAGTATTTTAGAAAATAGACAGAATGGTTTTTTAGAGGTTTTTGATTTTTAGAAAATCAAACACAAAATGAAATTAATTCCAAAAATCATAATAATTACTATGAGCTAGCAGGAGCTCATAGGAATTTTCATGGAATTTTTGGATTTAATTTGATTTTTATTTATTCTAAAACATAATAGACATATCACAGGAACCTAAATGCAATTCTGTTAAAGTTTCTGGCCAAATAGGAACATAGCATGAAAACATAGGGCCAAACTTGCAATTTTTCCAATAATATCACGCACAACACGTGACCTCGCTTCATAGGAGTATAAATGCAAATATCAGAAAAGTCTCATTCAAATAATAATATCCATGAAGTACAAGGGAACAAATGTAAATAAACCAGCAAGGCACGTGGACGTATACATGCGTTCAACAAGCAGGACTAAAATGCAAATGTTGGTAATAATAAAGGTCCACATGCAAAATATCTCTGCCTCTACTTATTTTACAATACTAAAAGGAAAAATATAAACTAACAGGGATGAGAAGAAAATATACCCCTTAGGATACCTGCGTGGCACGTGAGGGCTCAGGCGGCTCTGATGCTTTCCTGAAAAGGATCTTACAGTCCTGACACAGTCGGGAACGTGCACCTGAGATGAGTGGCTATAATATGGATCTGGCGGTCCTCAGAAAGGCGTGGGCATACGGTGTAGATCTGCTCCAGATGCTGATCAAACCATTACAAAACATGACTGGATGAATGGTCTTGATCAGAACTGGAGGAGGAGTGTCTTATCGACGACAGAAGAGGGTCCTGGAAGAACTCGTTAGGGCCGACCTTCAACCGAGCATGGAAAGAGATACAAAGCTCTAATGGAGGTGTGGAGGAGCTCAACACGATCGTGGATGTGCTCCGCGTCTGGTAGTAGTCTCCGATGAAAAGCCAACGGTCGGATGAACGGGATTGGGTGGCTCCTCCTGTAGTTGTTCCATCTGAGCAGTCGGGACTCCAGATTATGCTTCTCTCGCGCACGGGTACCTGCAAATAGTAGATGGACTCGGCGAATCTCCGGTCCACGTTATCAAAGCTGGAAGCAAAAGAAGCGAAGGGGGGGTGAAGGTCGATCTCTGGCGAAGGCGATAGAGGAAGATCCTAGCATCAATCTCGATCTGGTGGTCGAGCCTAAGGATGATCAGGCTACAGTGCAAGATGAAGGGCAAGACTGCGGGGCGATCTAAATGGATGGATGCGGAAAACAGGGCTGCGACCAGGGTGTTCAGAGCAAGTGGGTACGACGTGGAGGCAAGATGAAGGATTGACTCGAAGAGGGAAATGAAGGCGAAAATAGTACTACCTGAAGATCTGAATGGACTCCTGAGCTCCAAGCGATGATGGACGTCGGGGTTGTGGCCTCGACCAAGCTGTTGAAGGCCGGGAGGCTAGATGCAGTGGTGCTCGCCGGCCACGTAGCGGAGCTGCGTGAACACACCACAAAGCTTCGATCCAAAGAGGTCCTCCGACAACTGTCACTAAACCAAAAGTGTCTAGGGGTGGAAGAAGGGGCGAGGCACGAGCTGTGGTGCTGGGTAGGCGAAGGAGACAATTTATAGGCTTCCCAGGGGGTGAGAAGATCGGGCGAGAGTGCACAAACCTAGGAAGATCCGCACCTTCCTAGGGATCCACTAAGGTGGTGGATCCTAGGAGAAGGCTCGTGCAAAGAATCGGGTCGAGAAGAGGCGAGACCCGATCAGAAAAAATGGGAGAAAACACTCCGACGAGAGAAGTCAGGTCGGGTCTGCCCTAGAAGAAGGCGTTGACCGGAGGTCAGCACCCGGTCCCGACGAATCAGAAAAAAGAGATTTACAAAATATTTACAAAACCACTAAAATAGTAAATGACTTCAAAAAAAAAGTGTATAAAATGAAAAATGTTAATTAATTTTGAAACTATTTTTCTGTGATTTTTAATTATTTTTATGAAAAATAAATTATTGTATATGCAGTATATGGTGTTATGTATATGTATAATATACATATGTATTTTTCATAATTATTTTTATTTTGTTATTTTTACACAAATACCCTAATTTTGTATTTTATTTATTTTCAACATATTTTTAGGGGTACAAAAAAATTATTTTATTTTTATGATCTATTTATAGATATGGAATAAATAGGGAGTTAGACATATATACATATATTTTGTACCCATGAGAAGGGATTTTATTTTTATTTTTATTTTATTTTTCTAATTTTATTTTATTTATGTTGTATTTTTAGAAATATATACAAGGAGGTAATAATAATATTCTAATATTTTCTATCAAAAATAATTATTTACATATATAGGTGATATGTACAACACAAAGTAGGCCCTATCTCTCTCTCCTTATTTTCTTTGGAGATCAGGTCCAGGCTTGACCTTCTCTTGAGGTTCAAATCACTCTGTACATATTCTAAATACCTCCTTCTTTTTTCTTTCCCTTTATTCTTTTATTTTTGCATAAATACATACTAATTATACAATGCTAACACATGCATTTTGAATGCTAACTTATTGTATTTATACCTATTTACATGATGCTTCACCAAGATAAATGGCTAAAATAAAAGAATAAAGAGTGAGAATCAGGGATTCATCAACCCCCTATACTTTACCTTTGCTAGTCCCTTAGCAAAAACCTATTTGAAAAATAAGTGAAAAGAGAGGAAAAGAAAAAGAAGGAGAATCAAGGTTGATTATTAAACATGTCTTTATTAAATTGAAGTATGGAGCTCAATCAGACTTTTGGATTATTAGTTTGACGGAACCTTAATTGGACCTAGGTTTAAGACTCAACAACCTCCAAGTTCCACCAATCTATAGTCAAGACTCCTCAATAAGCCAGATCAGAACAAGTCTACATACACAAACTCTAATGACCATGGATCTTTCCTTGTATGGTGTATGTGAAATGTAGCTCTCCACCTCAGAAATGACAAGGCAACAACCTCCCTCAGCAAGATAACTCCAATTCCCTAGTCTAGCAGCTCTTTCCTCGAGGAGCGGGGTATTCTCTTCTAAGTTCAAGTTCAACCGGCTCAAGAAGAGGGGAGAGAAGAGAATGGACCGTGGACAGTGTAGCCACGTATCCCTGGGAGCCCAACCAGTGTAGCTAAGTCTCCCGTTGTAAGATTCATGAGATGAGAAGGTGTAACATAAGCTTTGCTTTATTTGGCTATATACACTCCGACATGCATTTCATTTTCTATCAGGCATGTCCACTTTTTTTGGAGTTTTTCTTTTTTTTTGCACATTTTGTTTTTGGATGTGCATATGTACAACATATCTACATGGTGCAACATATATACATAAGGACTTTTTCTTCCTGAGCCAGTAGACTATCCCTCTTTTGAAGCATTATTGCAACCCACAACTCCTATCTCCCTCTTTTGAAGCATTATTGCAACCCACAACTCCTATCTTTAGACCTCATCACTGCTAGACCAAGTTGAGTCGCACTTCCCTCCCTAAAGGAAGATGAGAGGTTCCGCCTAGAAGTACTACCCTCGTATGCTACCCCAAGCCAAGGAAAACTGCCTCCTCACCACCTCATCTGTGTGGAGCTGAGTGTTAAGTGTTGGTCCAAGTAAAGTCATTGTCTATGAGAGTCATGCGTTCGTTGTTAAGTGTTTTACTCAGGCTCATCAAGATGACATGTGAATATAGCCTAGTGGACTCAAAGAATTAAGTCACTAATGGACCTGAAAAGTCTTAACCCCAAATCCTATAAGGTTCCTCTGAGAATTAGGTGGATTAAGGTCTTAACCAAGCTCCATTTTCCAATTTAATTCCAGACTAGTTTAAATGTCAACTATGATTCAGAAGAATATATTAATGTATACAGAAATCCTTATAGACAAAGTTTTTGAAAATGTGTAAATTTTTTGAAAATGTTTGAATGCGTGCATGAATGCAGAAGTTTTGCAAACTATTTACAAACATTTACCCTGGGATTTTTGCAAACTTTTATTTATCAAACATTTTACAAAAAGTTTATACTATATACATAGTTTTGATACAAGAATATTTACAAACACTTTACAAGCAAAATATTTTTACAAACATTTGTACAAAAATAGTTTTTATAAATAACAATGTATACGCAAGAATGAATTTTGTGTACAAGAAAATTTTTGAAATTTTTGTGATTTTTAGCCATTTATTTATGTAATATGTATGAGTTATGGCAAAAGTATATATGTAATATATATGACACCCCCTATACTAGCTCGAACGATGTCCTCAGAGTGATCAAAGAGTGATAAAGAAGACATAACTCGTGCTTAGTATCGGGAAGTGAAAAGAAGGGCTATACTACAACAAGGAATCAAAGAATAGAATGAATAGAGCTCGGTGATTCCCCCTATACTTAGGATCAAGTACCCCTAAGTATAGCAGATTGTACATAAATGGAAAACTGAGTGATAGAACGTACATGGTCTACCTCCCTTATACATAGGGGAATATATCCCAAGTATAGGCAACAAAATAGAGGTAAACAAAAATCAAAAGAATAATAAAAAATCTGACACCTCCCCTATACTTAGGGTAAAGTACACCCTAAGTATAACATAATCACAAGATGCAGATGGGGTGTTAGATTAAATATTGAGATGATATGGACATCTGAATCTATACAAGGTGGAAGACAGTGGTAATCTTGCATGAGATGCAAATGATGTGAGTCAAGGACCACATCTCATGTAAAATGAATCGAGGCCACATCAACAATCAACAGATCATGATCTAGGTATGGCTTGAGGCACTGACCGTTAACACGAAAGGTGGACTCAGATGACATCTCATATATGTCGATACAACCATTGTCATGCACCTTTCGGACCAGGTATGATCCTTTCCACTTACTCCGCAACTTCCCTGGAAAATAGTCTAAGCCTGGCATCAAACAACCATACTCTCTGATTTGGCTCAAACTGCTTATGGTTGATATAAGAATCATGCCATATCTTTACTCGCTCCTTATACTGTAAGCTGTTTGTAAAGGATGTATCTCTAAGCTCCTCCAGGGCTGCCAATTGTGCCTTCCTTTGATCTCCTATACTCTCTGGATCCAATAATATATCTGTGACATACCATAGTGACTTATGCTTAACCTCAACATGTAAATGGCATGGCTTGCCATAAACGAGATGAAAGGGATATGTACCTAAAGGAGTCTTGAAGGAAGTCCGATATGCCCACAAGACTGAGTCCAAAAGTTGTGACCAATCCTTTCGGTCTGGGTGCACTACCTTCTACAGTATCGTCTTGATCTCCCTATTCGATACTTCAGCAAGACCATTGGTCTGAGGATGATATGAATTGGCAACTCGATAGTCTATGCTAAACTCATTAGTAAGGGCCTTTACATTGTCGTTGATAAAATGAGACCCCCCATCAGATATCAATAGTCTAGGTACCCCGAACCGTGAAATGATATTCATCCTCAAAAATTTGCAAATAGTCTTAGCATCTGCAATTCGGGCGAGTATGGCCTCAACCCAATGACCCACATAATCAACAACCAATAGAATGTACTCAAATCCTTGACTCTTAGGGAATAGACCCACAGAATCGATGCCCCATGCGTCAAAAACCTCACAGAAGTGCATGGGCTGCATCAGCATCATATCACGTTGTCCACAAGTGCCCATCCTCTCACAGTCAGTACACCTCTTCACAAATTCATCAGAATCCTTGAAGAGTGTAGGACACCATAGGCCGGATTGGAGCACTTTCTGTGCTGTTCTCCTCCCAGAATGATGTTCTCCTGCCTCAAGCTTGTGGCAGTAAGTGAGGACGCTGTGTTGCTCCTCCTAAGGAATGCATCAACGCTAGACACTATCCCCCCCTTCGTGATAAAGGATGGGATCCTCCCAATGGTAAGACTTGGCCTTCGCAAGGAAGGTCTCAAGTCACTGTCTGGGCCAACCATGTGAGACTTTCTTGACAACAAGATAGTTCACAATGTCGGCGTAACAAGGAAGAGAGGCGATAGCAAGGATCGCCTCATCTGGGAAGGTCTTTGTAATGGGACCAGTCTGCTCAAATTCCTCAAGATTTTCTAAATAGGAGAGATGATCCGCCACCACATTCTTGACTCCAGGTTTATCCTTAATCTCAATATCAAACTCCTGGAGTAGAAGGATCCATATGATCAATTTAGCTTTAGCATTCTTCTTTGCCATGAGGTACCTGATGGCGGTGTGATCTGTATAAATAGTCACTTTGGATCTAAGAATATATGTTCGGAATTTGTCCAAGTCAAAAACTACGGCTAGCATCTCTTTCTCCATAACAGTATAGTTAAGTTGAGTGACATCCAACGTACAGCTAGCGTAGTGAATGGAAAATGGTACTCCATCCCTCCTTTGTCCTAGCATGGCCCCCATGGTAAAATCGGATGCATCCATCATGATCTCGAATGGGAGAGACCAATCAGGCGGCTGGAGGACATGAGACTCAACAACTAAGCTCTTGAGAGTCTTAAATGACGCAATACACTTATCATCTACAATGAACTTGGTGTCGTTAGTTAGCAGACCAGTCAACGGTCGGGCAATCCTGCTGAAGTCGTGAATAAAACATCGGTAGAAATCGACATGCCCCAGAAAAGATCGTAACTGCCACAAGTTGGATGGTGGATTGAGTTTCCTGATGATATCCACCTTGGTCGGATCAACCTCCACGCCCCTGTTGGAGATGATATGACCAAGCACCGTCCCCTGGGTCACCATGAAGTGACTCTTCTCCCAAGATAAGATAAGATGAACCTCTATGCAATGCTTAAGAACACGATCTAAGCAGTCAAGACAAGCGTAGAACCCGTCTCCATAGATCGAAAAGTCATCCATGAGGACCTCTAAACAGTCACCCACCAAGTCCGAGAAAATATACAACATACACCTTTGGAATGTCGCCGGGGCGTTACATAGACCAAAGGGCATCCTCCTGAAAGTATAAGTCCCAAACAGACAGGTGAATGCCATCTTATCCTGGTCTTCAGGTGCTATGGCCACCTGATTGTAACCGGAGTACCCGTCACGAAAACAATAGTGACTTTTCCCAGCTAGCCTCATTATAATCTGATCAATAAAAGGCAACGAGAAATGATCCTTCTTGGTCGCCAGATTCAATCGTCTGTAGTCCACACAGAACCTCCAAGAATGGGTACCCGGGTAGCTATCTCCTCTCCAGACTCACTCACTACTATAGTGATGCCCGTCTTCTTGGGCACTGAAAAGCGAGAATTGCGAGAGCCGCTAAATAGTGGTCTGACAAGTCAGACTCACTGTCGCTGATGCGACTACTCAAGCCTCCCCGGTCTTCAACAATTAACCCACACAATCAATAAAGCAATCAAGAGCAAGGATTAAAATTTATTATACCCTACTAACAATGTATAATGGCAAGCAAGTAGGGGTCGAACACAGGAAACAATGGTGCAGAGTGTAGATAAAAAAATCCGATCCCTAGGTCTAATACATCACATAGCCAATCTAGTTTCTTTTTGTGGGTTTTGAATTTTTATTTTTATTTTTTTATTTTTTATTTAATTTTTAATTTTTTTATTTTGATTTTTAATTTTCCAATTTTTATATTTTATATTTTATATTTTATATTTCTTTTTCAATATTGGAATATAAAGGCAATGGAATAAAAGACAAGATAAACTATTTATAAAAATGCACTAAAATAACCAAAAATTTAGAAATTAAATGTTCTTAATATTTTTAGGATTTTTTACTGTTTTTGTGATTTTTAGGGATTTTTCAAGGTGTTTTTGGTATTTTTAATTACTGAAATAAGTCAAATCAGTGAAATAGATGCTGGCTGTGAGTAAAATGGGATTTAAAAATAGCAACCAGTACTCAAAATTTTTCACAATAATTTTCAAATAAAGCTACTGAAATATGCAACAAACAGGAGCTGAGTTTGTATTTTTTGGAGTTTTCCTTGATTTCATATATTTTTTTAAAGTTTTAGAGTGTTTTTAAATTTTTAGTGTTTTTCTTTTGAGATTTTTAATGATTTTTGGACTGACACTAATATAGGTTAAAATAAACATTAGGTAATTTTTTTGGAATTTTTGGAGGTATTTTAATATTTTTTGGCATTTTCTAAGCTAGACAGTAGACAAAAAGCATGTTTTTGATATTTAATAAATGTGAAAATAAAATAAAATCAAAAACTAAAATGATAGCGTGGAAGCACAAGTATCCAGGAGCTTAACCCTATTTTTGTGAAATTTTTGGACTTAAACTGATAGGTTAAATAATTAGAACAAGCATCCAATCATTAACAGGCATGGCAGGGGTATAAGTGTAATTATGAAAACAACCAGGGGCTCAGGTGCAATTTTCACCACAAAAGCACGCACAACTCACGTGAAACACCATTCACAGGGGCATAATTGAAATTATCAAAAGCCGGCGGGGTATACATGCAATTTATCCAAAAAGATATTTAATTAACTACGTACATGGATGAAATTGCAATTAATCAAAAGTTCAGGGCCTAACATGCAAAATACCCAAAAGTCACGCGCCCCAGTCACGTGAGGTGACGTGGCGTGGACTAAAGCGCAAATCGTGAAACTGTGAGGGTCTAAGTGCAAATATTACAAAACTTTTTGAACTACAAATGAAAGTTACTGGACTAAAAGTTAAAAACAAAAAGTCGTGGGTTAAAAATGCAAAATACCCACGGGGGCTCGATCTTGCGGCTGATGGCGTCCCACTTGGACACGTGGCGAGCATCCGACGGCGGATACCCCTTCGTCGCGGATGGCTGAGATTAGACCTTTGAGGCTCGATCCAACGGCGGGGAGGCACAGACGATCGGGCGGCTGGCGTCGCTTCTGGAGACGGCGTCGGATCCAACGGTAGGGAGGGGTTCACGAAGAACTCCTCCCCGACGAACTTCGGGGGGCGACGGCGGCCGACACAGGGCCGCTCCGACCCCAGGATCAAGGGCAAAAGGATCCTGGGATCCTTCCGCGTCGAATGGTGGCCTCCGGCGAGGCGGAGGCGGCGTAGAATAGCCGGACGAGGAAGGTGACCTGGCGGAGACGTCTGGAATCGATGGAGGTCGATGGAGCCTTCTCTGGGGCTCGAACCTGAAATGTTAGGTGCACAAAATCCAGGCGAACAAAATGGTCGGGTCCGATGGATCAAATGAAGCGAAAGGTGGTGCGAGCGGCGAAGAGGGGAGCTCGATGGCTCGATCTGAGCGAGATCGAGGGATCTGGAAGGGTGCGGCGTGATGACGGAGCAGAGGGGAGAAGGATGGAGGTATTTTGGACGGCGGAGGATCACTGGAGTGGTCGGAAACGTCAGGCGGAGCTCAGCTCCGCCGTGGCTTCGATCGAGGATTCTCGGCGATTGGATGAACGACAAGCTAAACTGTTACTGGGCTAATTTAATCTACACTACAGCTACAAGAAGACAAAGAGAAAGGAGGAGGGGACTCGCCAGAGGCGACGGGCGATGAAGCACGGCGGAGCTCCGGCGAGGGACTGAATCTCTTCGATTCTACACCAATCCTCACGAACCCCGGGTCGATTCAACTCCCCCTGTCACGAGGAGCACGAAGAAGTAGGGGTTTGCGATTGAAAGTGGCGGAAGAAGGATTAATTTCAAATTGAAGTCGGGGGGTCCTTTTTGTATGGTTGACGATGGGCGTAGAAGAAGAGGGCGAGAACGCCTCGATCAGTGGTATTCAGCCCCAGATTTCACTAGGGCGTGAATCACCATTGATCGAGGGGCAAAAACGCAGAAGACCTCATCACAGATTAGTGCAAGGTCAAGCCTAGAAAATGGCGCGAAGAAGGGACAAAACACTTCTGACACGCCTGGAGGAGAAGGTCAGACAGTTGACCTAGGTCAACTGTCAGACCAATCTGGTTGGTCCACGTGGACCAACCAGAAAAAATCCTCACAAAATGATTTCAAAATTCAAAATAAAATAGGAAATGGACGATTTTCATTTTGGTTAAGAAGTAAAAAAAATTTATTAATTTATGAAGTATTTTATTATGAATTTTATTTATTTTTATGAGGCTTATTTTTACAAGTTCACTTTTTACCCCTTTATAGGTATAATACCTATATACTTTATCACTTCATTTTTCTTTTGTGTATTTTAGTTCTTTTATTTTTATTTATTATTTTCTAAAATTATAACATACTTTTATATACACAAATATATTTTTATTTTATTTTTCTGATATGTTTTGTATATTTAATAAAATAGAAGTATATTTAATATAGGTATAAGTACAGGTGTAATAC
Source organism: Ottelia alismoides (assembly GCA_037367405.1). Classification (NCBI taxonomy): domain Eukaryota; kingdom Viridiplantae; phylum Streptophyta; class Magnoliopsida; order Alismatales; family Hydrocharitaceae; genus Ottelia; species Ottelia alismoides. The sequence continues at coordinate 125,094 of JAZKJV010002938.1, forward strand.
CTATGTATCAAATGTGTATATATTTTATTTTGAGTTTTATTTACATTTTTCCTCTGATTTTAATATTTACAGTTATTATAAGTAATATTTACAAAAATATAAAAGATGAACAAATAATGAATAAAGAGTAAATTGAATATTTTATTCAGTACAGGTATACAATAGGTGTCCAAAACTCAACTTTCAAACCGTAGCTCCGCCAAATGCGAAACCACCACCATTAATTAGATTATTTTATTCTATATACAATTAAAGGTGAATATGCAGCATTTGGAGTTGTCGTTTGTGAGATACGGGTCTGGGAAGTTGGGATTTTGGAATCTTGTTCAGACCATAACTTTTTATCTGTACATTATTTTTCTGTGAAATCAATTTTGTATTTGTCTTTATTAAATTAACTACAACTTTCATGTACAAAGTTTCTTTATTTGATGCATAAAAAGTGGAACCAAAAATAGGTCCCAAAATGAATAAAGAAATGAATAGAATGAATAGGTATTTGGACTGTGTTTTTGACCTTATCTCCCCCTACTTTATTCCTTGTCGACCCATTCATCAAGATGCCTAGGTCTCGGGGTTTCGGGTCATAAAATATTTACAATATTTTATTCTTTTTCTTTTCTTTTATTTATTCTATAATTTTGGCTTTAATTACAGTATTTTATACACTAAATAGATGCACATGCATGAATGCTAAGATGATGATTTTAGGGGTATTTACAGGCATTTGCTAGGGTTTTTGGTGCCAAAATGATAGAATAAAGATGGTGAAATGTGGATTCATCATCCCCCTATACTTTACCTTTGCTAGTCCCTAGCAAACACATGCAATAAGTGCAAAAAGAAAAAGAAAGAAAAGAAAAAGAAGAACTTGGATTTGATCTGATTATCAAACTTGTCTTCGCAAAATCAAAGTTTGGAGCTTAAGTCGGACCTTTGGAGATTTAGTGCGGGCGGAACCTTAGTGAGGACCGTGTTTGAAATTCAACAGTATTTGAGAATCCCAAAATTCTGCTCAAGTCTACTCAATAGCCAGGTCAGAAATATCTCAATTCATACGCAAACTCTTACGACTATGATTCTGACTTGTACAGTGTAAGTGATGGTGGCTCTCCCCAACTAGAATGACAAAGAAACTGACTTCTCCAGTACAACAACCCAATGATTCCCCAATCCAGCAACTCCATCCTCGAGGAGCGGGGTATTCCCTTCTAAGTTCAAGTGGCAACCAGCTCAAGAGGAGGGGGTGAAGAGAAGAATGGACGGTAGCCAGTGTAGCTACCTATCCTGGGATGCAAGACCAGTGTAGTCAAGTCATCCTGCTGCAGGCTCACATATTTGACTTTGGAACTCAAGCTTGCTTATTGACTTTGCACATACTTGCAGGCTTTTTATTTTTGTACATGCCTGAGCACATTTTTTTTGAATACTATATACAGCAGCATTTACATAAGGAGTTTTTCCTCTTGAGCCAGTAGACTATCCCTCTTTTGAAGCTTTATCGCAACCCACAACCTCCTGTCTTTAGACTTCCTAATCACTGGACGGGTTGGGGTGCACTTCCCTCCCTAGAGGAGGAAAAATGTTTCCACTTGTGTGCGTCTCATACCGGCAAATCCAATCCCCTCACCACTCTAACTGAGTTGAGCCCTGTGAAAGGTGCAGGTGTCCAAGTTAGGTCATTATCAACAAGAGTCGTGCGTGTGCTCCGAAATACTCTACTTAGGCAGTCAAGAATCCATTGAACCAATTCTCGTGATCCTCAAAGAATTAAGTCAATTAGACCTGAAGTACCTCAAACCCAGTTCCTATAAGGTTCCTGTTATTAGGTAGATTTTAAGGTCTAATCAAGCTCCAATCTTCGGATTTTTCTTAGACTTGTTCCACTATCAAACTCAATCCGAAAACTGCTCATGCTATGCAAATGCCATGCAGAAAATATTTTTGTGATGCAATTTTCAAAGATTTTGAACTTTTTATGATTTTTGAAAACATGATAATGATGCATATGCAGATGCATTTTTTTTTGTATTTTTCAACAAGGTTTTTCAAATGTTTTTTTGGATTTAATTTTGCAAATGTTTTTGGGATTTTTGGAAACAAAAAGTTTTGGCTAAAAACTAGGTGAAAAATATGTACACGGGAGTGCTTCTTATATATACAAGAAGTGGGTTTTAAGAATTTACAAGGGTAAGTGATCGATTTTATACATATATATATATATAGTGGATTCTGGTGTGATGTATGTATTCCTTAAACTTATTTGACACGAGCTTTTCACACAATTTTTGAAAACTATAGTCCAAAATAATTTTTACAAACATTTTTGCAAACATGTACACACATTTGAAAATCATTTTGCAAAGGTTTTCAAAACAGTATATATAGGTTTTTCAAAACATTTTTGCAACCATTTTTCAAACCATTTGCAAATCATTTTTCAAAAATTTTATTTCACACAAAGAAAATAAATTTTACAAATCACACATTTTTGCAAAGGTTGAAAACATGTAACAAAACATTTTCAAAATAGTTTTCAATAAATGTTCACGAAGATTTTCAAACTATTTTTAAAACATTTTGCAAGATAAAAGAAGAAGAAAAGAAGAAAAGATGAAAAGGGAAATCATTCAAAAATGTTTTGATGTGCTTCGCCTTCCTCTGCCTCTTTTGAGATACTCAGCTCATCCTCATAGATTACTTGAATTGAGTCAACGACGGCCATAAATGTGTCATGTTCAAGGTACGGCTTCAGAAGCTGTCCATTGACTACAAAAGGCTGTGCGTCAGCCGACAGATTGGATATCAATACACTTCCGTTGTCACGCACCTGCCTAGCCATGAACGGCCCGGTCCATTTGCTCTTCAATTTGCCTGGAAAGATCTTTAATTTCGCATCGAACAACCATACCTTCTGACCTGGATCAAAGGACTTGTGGCGGATGTGCTTGTCACGCCATGTTTTGACTTTCTCCTTGTACATCAGGCTGTTGTCATATGCATAATCTCTGAATTCCAGTAATCTGTTCAGATCTAATTTTCTGTTCTTTCCTGCTTGCTTGGAGTCCAAATTACAGATATTAATAGCCCATAAAGATTTGTGAATAAGTTCCACGGGCAAATGACATGGCTTGCCATACACCAGGCGGTAGGGAGACATTCCCAAGGGAGACTTGTACGCTGTTCTGTAAGCCCAAAGAACGGAATCAAGCAGCTGAGACCAGTTCTTGCGATCAGGACGCACAAGTTTCTGTAGAATTGTTTTGATCTCCCTATTCGAACATTCAGCTAAGCCATTGGACTGCGGGTGGTAGGGTGAAGCAACACGATGCTCGATGCAGAATTTTTGGGTCAGCTTCTTCACCTCTCTATTTATGAAATGACTACCCCCGTCAGATATGAGAATTTTGGGAATCCTGAACCGTGCTATGATGTGATCTCGTAAGAATCGACAGACAGTCCTACTGTCGGCGGCTCGGGCGGGGATAGCCTCCACCCATCAACTGACATAATCGACAGCAAGCAGAATATACTCATAACCCTGACTGTTAGGAAACAGGCCCATAAAGTCGATGCCCCATGCGTCAAAGACATCTGAGATCTGAATGTACTTCAGAGGCATCGTATCTCTCATTCCTATAGTTCCACCTATCTTCTGACAGTCAGTGCAACATTTGACGTACTCATCTGCATCTTTGAACAATGAAGGCCACCAGAGGCCACTTTGAAGAACTTTTGCTGCCGTTCGTTTACCTGAATGGTGTCCTCAAGAATCTTGATCATGACATAGAGCGAGGACACTTGGAACTTCCTCCTGAGGAATACACCTTCGCCAGATGCAATCTGCACCCTCACGAAACAGATACGGGTCTTCCCACTGGTAGAAATGGATTTTAGACAAAAATCTGTCTATTTTCAACTTAGGCCAGTCCTGTGGAATTTTCTTGGCAACTAGATAATTCACAATGTCCGCATACCAAGGAAGTGAGGCGACAGACAGAATCGATTCATCTGGAAAGGTCTCTGTGATAGGCTGCAGGTTCAGCTCAGGAGACTCTGGTTCAGGAAGTCTTGACAGATGATCGGCCACTACATTCTTTACCCCAGGTTTATCTCTGATTTCTAAGTCAAACTCCTGGAGGAGAAGGATCCACCGGATGAGATGTGGTTTGGCGTCCTTCTTCTACTGTAAGTACCGAATGGCCGAATGATCAGTGTAAATGATAACTTTGGACCCAAGGAGATAAGATCTGAACTTTTCTAGGGCAAGACTACCGCTAGCAGCTCCTTTTCAGTAACAATTTAATTTCTCTGGGCCTCATCGAGCGTTCGGCTAGCGTAGTGAATTGCAAATGGCACATTATCCTTTCTCTGTCCCAACACAGCCCCGATGGCATAATCTGACGCGTCGGTCATAATCTCGAAAGGCTGAGTCCAGATCGGTGGCTGTAGGACAGGGGCCTGCATGATGAGCTCTTTCAACTGATTAAAGGCAAGGAGCACACGATCGTCTACAATGAATTCATTGTCCTTGCCGAGCAATTCAGTCAACGGTCTGGCCAGTTTGCTGAAATCTTTGATGAATCGTCGGTAAAATCCGACATGACCCAAGAATGACCGGACTTACTTGATATTTGTAGGTGGCTCGAGTTTTGAAATTACATCCACCTTGGCTGGGTCAACCTCCATACCACGTTTTGAAACAACGTGACCCAGCATAATTCCTTCGGCCACCATCAAATTGCTCTTCTCCCAGGAGAGCACAAGATTCACTTCGCAGCACCTCCTTAAGACTCGGTCTAGATAGTCCAGACATTGATCAAAGGAATCACCGTAGACCGAAAAGTCGTCCATAAAGACCTCGAGAAAGCTGCCCACCATATCGGCAAAAACTGCAAGCATACCCCTTTGAAATGTTGCTGGGGCGTTGCAAAGCCCGAACAGCATCCGTCTGAAGGCATATGTGCCAAAAGGACAAGTGAACGTGGTCTTCTCTTGATCTTCAGGAGCAATGGCAACTTGATTATACCCAGAGTACCAATCCAAGAAACAGAAATATTCCTTCACGACCAATCTCTCCAAGATCTGGTCGATGAAGGGTAGCGGAAAATGATCCTTCTTGGAGGCGAGATTGAGTCTTCTGTAGTCTACGCACACTCGCCAAGAAGTCGGTACTCTGGTTGCGATCTCCTCTCCTTTGTCATTTTTCACAATGGTGATCCCTGATTTCTTGGGCACAACATGCAGAGGGCTCACCCATTTGCTGTCGAAGATGGGATAAATGAACCCCGCATCACACCATTTCTGGATTTCTTTCATAACCACCTCTCGCAGCTTCGGGTTTAATCTTCTTTGCAGTTCGTGAGAGGGTCTGCAGTCGTCTTCTAGAAAGATGCGGTGCGAGCAGTGTGACGGATTGATCCCATGGAGATCGGACGTTCGCCAGCCGATTGCCTTGCGGTTGTGTTCAAGAACCTCCATCAGACGAGATTCTTGATCTTCGGTCAGATGTGCATTAATGATGACCTGGTACATGTTCGGTTCTCCCGCAAGGAAGGCATACTTCATATTGGAGGGCAAGGGCTTTAGCTCTGGCGGGGTCTGAGCTGCTTCAGTGGTGATCTCAGCTATTAGTACAGGTGGTGATTCTTTCAACTGTGCAATGTCCACCATATTCTGCTCTGTTTCTTCTCTCAGATCCTGACAGAATTCTTCAATGATGTCATCTTCATCAGAAAATGCTTCAAAACTCGGCTCTTGGTTATGAAGGCACATCACCCCCACGGTAGTATCTTGTAGCGCATCAGCGAGTTCCTCATCTTGATCGATACAAGGAAATTCGACTGCGGTCTTCACTTCCTCCTCGGGACGGAGGAGTCCATGGATCTCATTATCATCCAGGAATAGGTTGGTATCTTGAATTTCTGCTAGAAAATCACAGTCTTCATCGTGCTCGATCACCCTTGCACACGATGCAGGTGTCGATTCAGCTGGCGTTCCCTCAGACAGGGTCTCAACTCGGATAATTTCATTGCCAGCTCCAAAAGTGATTTCTCCCGTCCCATAATTCACCACTGTGTTTGATGTCCGCAGAAATGGTCTTCCGAGTATGATCGAGGTAAGGAGCAACGGAGCGGGGACGTCCATATCTAAGACCACAAAATCGGCCGGGAATGACTTTCCCTGAACCGTGACGATCACGTCCTCCAACAGACCCCTAGGCCGCTTGACTGACTTGTCTGCAAACTGCAGAATCATCTTTGTAGGCTTGAGCGGTCCTAACTTGAACTCCGTGAGTAGTGAGGCTGGCATCAGATTGACAGATGACCCACTGTCGAGGAGTGTTCGTTCGAACTCCTGCTCGAACATCTGACAACGTACAAGAGGTGCTCCCATATCTGGCTTTTTATCCGGGAGGTTGCTGATGGCGTTGACGGTGGCCATAGTGAGGATGTGCTTTTCGAATTTACCACCTTTGCTTTGGGAATTGTGGGGGGTCGGCCTGCGCTTGGTTGTACATGCCTCTTTCAATCCTTTCTTTACGGCGGGCATGTGCTCAAGAGCTTTCATCAATGGCAAATTCAGCACCAAGTTTTGAATGATTTCTATGATAGCAGGGTCAGACAAAGCACTTTTCAAGTTTTTCATTTTTTGTGTTTTTTCATTGCTTCAGGAAAAGGAATATTTACAAATTCTTCACCAATATCATTCAAAATGGTGTCCATATTGTTGTTTACAGGTAGATGACAAAAAGGAACGGATTCATCTACAATTTGCGGACGAAAAATGACAGGCTCGGCTTTAGGTGCTGGCGTTGGACTCGCTGCAGGTGCGGTGCTCCCCCTGTCAGGAGCTGGCTGTAAGGCAGGTGCAGGCGTCTCCAATGCTGGCTGATCTCCACCGAGGTTGCTGCTATCTTTTTGTGTTTTTTTGTTTTCTTCATTTTTTTGTGGTTTTATGGATGCTGGTGCTGCTCCCAAAATACTGGCTGGCCCTGGTGTTGGCTGGACTCACGATTCCCCGTCAGATGCAATGTGCTTTCCTTTCGCCGTTGCCGATGGCTGGAGTGTCCTACCACTCCTGAGAGTAACAGCGTTAGATAAAAAACAATTAATTTCACCTGATTCGGGTTGGACACTGCCGGCTACCTGCTCCTTGCGTCGGAAATTGTTAGGGTTAGCATCGACCTGAGCTGGTATGGCGGTTTTTGCTGCCGTCATGTCGTCGATCTTCTGGTTCATCTCAGCCATGTTCTTCATCAACTGCTCCAAACAGGCCAGGGCCGGATTGGCAGGTACAATCTCAGAGGATTCCCCCTGCTGGGGTCTAGAATGCTGGTATTGCGGCTGAGATTGCGACTAGTATCCTTGTGAAAATTGTTGAGGAGGGGGGTTGGAGGGGTACTGCGAGTTGTGCTGATTGTATTGGGCAGCCGGCTGTTAGTGGTATCCCTGTCCTCGATAACCGGACTGCTGAGGACCATGTTGGTAATTCTGCCTCCAAGTCTTCCCGTGTGAGGGAGGCTGGTACTGGTAAGGCTGTAGGAAGGGTCTCCCACCCTGCTGTTGCTGAGGGAAGGGCCTGTTGCCCATGTTCTGACCCTGAGAGTGTCCCTGAGGACGGGTCAGCTGCGCTTCATTGTTCCAAACGCCATTGATCTCCTGGATCAGTGGCGGGGGTGGAGAGAACTGCTCGGAGTATGTGGGCTGGTGCTCTGGTTGGTATACAACCATCTGTGTCTGAGGCTGCGGTGGCTGCTCCGGAACCTGTACGTAGTACACGTGTTGGACATGCTGGGGCTGCGGTAGAGTTGGCTGAGGGTTTTGCTGCATTGTAGACTCCTTCTTCTCAGCGTTCGGCTCTGCAGAGGTAGACACAGCGTTGCACATGTTTGCATTCAATGCTCGGACGAGCTGCTCCAGCTGCTGGGAGATCTGGTCGAGCTTCTCCAGACCTTGGGTCCTCTTTTCTATGACTGCCAGCTTTTCGAGGTCCTGCAACCTCTTCTCAATGATGTCCACTTTGGACAAGTGGCTCCCGATGATACTCAGGTTGGAGCTCTCATCCTTGTCCTCGGTGTGAGAAGCCATGTTAACTGGCTTGCTGATGGCGATTGGTGACTTCATGTAGATTCTGGACGAGGACTGGGCTGCTTCTCCCTCAGCCATTTCTTCGAAGACATTCCATACAACGTCCTCATCCTTGTTGAAATGCGAACCGCCGCAAGCCGCATCTACGAGCTTTTGGCTCTCAAATGATAGCCCCCCGAAGAAATGTTGTACGAGACTGGTCTTTGGTATTTCATGGTGGGGGCACTTTTCCTGGAGATCTTTGAATCTCTCCCACGCTTCATGGATAGTCTCGTGGGGCTGCTGGCAGAAACTGGAGATCCGGGCGCGCATCTGATTTAATCTCCCAAGAGGATAGAATTTATGGAGAAAGGCAGATTTCAATTCCTCCCAGGTGGTGACTACCTTCCCGAGATGGTCGACCCAGTAAAGGGCCTTGTCTTGAAGGCTGAAAGAGAATGCGGTCATCTTGATCACATCTAGGGGGACTCTGGGGTAATGAGCAGTGGAACAGATGCGGCCAAACTTCTTGAGAAAAATGTATGGTTCTTTAGTGGTGTTCCTATGGAAAGTGGGAAGCAATGACAGAAATTGCGGCTTTAGCTCGAAGTGGGCGTGCATACGTGGAATTTGGATCCACTCAGTGATGCGCCCTGCTCCTGGGTTGTATGTCTGCTTGAGTGTGGGCTTGGGCTGCGGAGGCTCTTCGTTTGCTGCTTCAAAGTCAGGTCACACTGAAAGCTCATCATTGACTTCCTGGAAATTGGGATCATCCCCCCGTCGGCCGTCTCTCGCATCGGCCCTTCTTCTCAGATCATTCAGCATGTCCTAAAAGGCTGTCTGGGCCAAGGCCTGATTAGTCAACTGCTGCTGAATGGCTTGAATGGAAGCCAGCAGTTGACTGTTGACCTCGCCCTGCGTCGTGTATTGTCCTTCCCCTGCGTTGTCTTCAGGCTCCTGTTGGGGCTGTGATCCTTTTCCCCTTCCTCCTGCCATCTCTACCTCTGCTTGGTTGGCTGGCTCGGGCTCTAAGTCTGCACATGGGAGAATGCCGCGATTAGTCTGAATTGCAGCACCAGATAGAGAGATGCGGTGTGTGTCAAGGTCAACACAGAACTTCGTTAAGGATGACGATGTGTAAGGAGTAAAATCAATGGCCATCCAAAACGGACAGAGTTCGGGACGAGAGTGATCCTGGTTTATTGAAGAAGGCAGGGAGTCTGGAGGTCGGTTCATAGGGTTTGAACCGGTGTCTCGGGAATCGCCCTGAATTATTGGAGAGGGCGAGCGAATGGAACTGATGTGGGTGCCGACAGAGCCTCGACTAAACTGTCCATTCGTCGCCATCTCGAAGATCAAGAGGAAGATCGATGTGGATGAAAGATACGGGGGTCAACAAGAAACAAATGGAATGTAAAACAGTAGAAGGCTCACAATGAGCGAGGGTCAACTAGAGGGGAAACAAAATTACGCAACGGCGCGATATTTTTGATCTTGACCTAAATGTGATTAGCAATCAAACACAAGACAAGGGAGTTCACCAACTCAACGCGTGAAGCTGTGAAGGTTCGGCTTTTATCTTTGTAATTTTTATCTTGATTTCAGGAATTTATCTTTCAACGAGTCCTTAGGGCGCTACGCCTATAGGAGCGAGAGTACTGCCAGAAAAGTATTCCCGTACTTGTCCTCCTCCTGTGTAACCTGTAACTTGCGCTTTTTAAGGTCCTTGTAACCCTTCCTGGATCCCTACTCAGCCAAAGAAATAGAGGGAGGAAGCCGATAGGCGAAACCGATACTTCGGATCTCGCTCGCAACGGAATCACCCGTGGGCGTGCAAGATCCTACTCGGACGCAGCCGGTGAGACAGACACCCCCGTGAAGGCGTGGCCTATGCTCGGTACTTCAGACAAGGTCGATGCTCACACAATAGTGAGTCAGTCACCAATGGCGACCAAGCCCTACTCGACTACGTACGATAGTAGCGCCAATACTTCAGAACTCCAGACGATACACAAGGCAGCCACAAGTTGGGTTTTTGGCTCTAATCCTTACGAAATGCTCACCTCACTTGGAAGGAGACCTTCCCATGCAACCTGAAAACAAGTGAGGGTGTTACTCTCCCTAATCAATGAGTCCAATTACCAATTTTATTTGGGTCAAAGTTTTCTTAGCAGTCCCTTTTTTAATTTTTTGTGTTATCGCTTCTTTTGAGTAGATTCAAACAAGCGCCTAACGATTTTGTATTTTCTTTATCCTACTTTGTCCAAAATCAGAGGGAGAAAAGAGTCGGGAAAAGCCAATGCAAGTCGGCACCAAGATGGAAATCTCACCTTTGTGCCTCAATGATGAATGCAAAGTGAGAAGACTTACAGTGAATCCCAGCTCTCTCCATGCGGGATGCAAAGCAGAAATTTATAAACCTAATCTATATGCCGGTATGCAATGCGGAAATCGTCCTAAGATAGGCAACTGCTAGCGTAAAGAACCACGAGTTAACCGTCAACTCCCAATCCTAGTGTCCGGTCTAGGCTCACTCCTCCTCTGCTCAACACATTTGAGTTAGGAGAAAGCGCTTGCGTGGAGTGAGCTCGCGGTGCACGGATCGAGAGCCAATGATCAACTACTTAATTAATCTAAGTCCAAATACGAACTATAGGAACATGCAAGAGTTATTAGGGTGTTTGGACCTAGGCTAATCGAATCAAGCAGGACCTAATCTAAGAGCTCAATCCACAAAAGAAATAAAAAGAAAACAAAACCGGAAAATGACGGTCGATAAAACACGAGAAAGCAGCGGTGAGCCCCCGGGTGAACAAACACCCGAAAATTAGGCCCGAAGTGTTCAAGTGTCCAAGTCCTGTATTATTACAAATTAAACAAATACTCTCTCTCACAAAAATAAAAGCACTATCTCTCTCTCTCTCTAGTTCTCCTGCTCTCTCCTGCCGGCTATAGTAGAATAGCCGGCTCCTCCTCCCAAGGCTTCACAGGATCCCCTAGGCGATCCTCCTCGGTCGACGGTCCCTCGCAAGAAAACAAAGAGGATGTCAGACAGTTCAAAACAAATGATACACAAGAGACAAGTAAGCAAAAATGGCTAAGTAACTAAAAGACCCAAAAGGTACTCTACAAGCCGATGCTCCCCGGCAACGGCGCCATTTGAAAAGCGAGAATTTCGAGAGCCGCTAAATAGTGGTCTGACAAGTCAGACTCACTGTCGCTGATGCGACTACTCAAGCCTCCCCGGTCTTCAACAATTAACCCACACAATCAATAAAGCAATCAAGAGCAAGGATTAAAATTTATTATACCCTACTAACAATGTATAATGGCAAGCAAGTAGGGGTCGAACACAGGAAACAACGGTGCAGAGTGTAGATAAAAAAATCTGATCCCTAGGTCTAATACATCACTTAGCCAATCTAGTTTCTTTTTGTGGGTTTTGAATTTTTATTTTTATTTTTTTATTTTTTATTTAGTTTTTAATTTTGTATTTTGATTTTTAATTTTCCAATTTTTATATTTTATATTTTATATTTTTTATTTCTTTTTCAATATTGGAATATAAAGGCAATGGAATAAAAGACAAGATAAACTATTTATAAAAATGCACTAAAATAACCAAAAATTCAGAAATTAAATGTTCTTAATATTTTTAGGATTTTTTACTGTTTTTGTGATTTTTGGGGATTTTTCATGGTGTTTTTGGTATTTTTAATTACTGAAATAAGTCAAATCAGTGAAATAGATGCTGGCTGTGAGTAAAATGGGATTTAAAAATAGCAACCAGTACTCAAAATTTTTAACAATAATTTTCAAATAAAGCTAATGAAATATGCAACAAATAGAGCTGAGTTTGTATTTTTTGGAGTTTTCCTTGATTTTATATTTTTTTTTGAAGTTTTAGAGTTTTTTAAATTTTTAGTGTTTTCCTTTTGAGATTTTTAATGATTTTTGGATTGACACTAATATAGATTAAAATAGACACTAAGTATTTTTTTTGGAATTTTTGGAGGTATTTTAATATTTTTTGGTATTTTCTAAGCTAGACAATAGACAAAAAGCATGTTTTTGATTTTTAATAAATGTAAAAATAAAATAAAATCAAAAACTAAAATGATAGCGTGGAAGCACAAGTATCCAGGAGCTTAACCCTATTTTTGTGAAATTTTTGGACTTAAACTGATAGGTTAAATAATTAGAACAAGCATCCAATCATTAACAGGCCTGGCAGGGGTATAAGTGTAATTATGAAAACATCCAGGGGCTCAGGTGCAATTTTCACCACAAAAGCACGCACAGCTCACGTGAAACACCATTCACAGGGGCATAATTGAAATTATCAAAAGCCGACGGGGTATACATGCAATTTATCCAAAAAGATATTTAATTAACTACGCACAGGGATGAAATTGCAATTAATCAAAAGTTCTGGGCCTAACATGCAAAATACCCAAAAGTCACGCGCCCTAGTCACGTGAGGTGACGTGGCGTGGACTGAAGTGCAAATCGTGAAACTATGAGGGTCTAAGTGCAAATATTACAAAACTTTTTAAACTACAAATGAAAGTTACTAGACTAAAAGTTAAAAACAAAAAGGCGTGGTTTAAAAATGCAAAATACCCGCGGGGGCTCGATCTTGCGGCTGATGGCGTCCCACTTGGACACGTGGCGAGCATCCGACGGCGGATACCCCTTCGTCGCGGACGGCTGAGATTAGACCTTTGAGGCTCGATCCAACGACAGGGAGGCACAGACGATCGGGCGGCTGGCGTCGCTTCTGGAGACGGCGTCGGATCCAACGGTAGGGAGGGGTTCACGAAGAACTCCTCCCCGGCGAACTTCGGGGGGCAACGGCAGCCGACACACGGCCGCTCCGACCCCAGGATCAAGGGCAAAAGGATCATGGGATCCTTCCGCGTCGAATGGTGGCCTCCGGCGAGGCGGAGGCGGCGTAGAATAGCCGGACGAGGAAGGTGACCTGGCGGAGACGTCTGGAATCGATGGAGGTCGATGGAGCCTTCTCTGGGGCTCGAACCTGAAATGTTAGGTGCACAAAATCCAGGCGAACAAAATGGCCGGGTCCGATGGATCAAATGAAGCGAAAGGTGGTGCGGGCGAAGAGCTCTTGTGAGCGGCAAAGAGGGGAGCTCGATGGCTCGATCTGAGCGAGATCGAGGGATCTGGAAGGGTGCGGCGTGATGACGGAGCGGAGGGGAGAAGGATGGAGGTATTTTGGACGGCGGAGGATCACTGGAGTGGTCGGAAACGTCAGGCGGAGCTCAGCTCCGCCGTGGCTTCGATCGAGGATTCTTGGTGATTGGATGAACGGCAAGCTAAACTGTTACTGGGCTAACCTAATCTACACTACAGCTACAAGAAGACGAAGAGAAAGGAGGAGGGGACTCACCAGAGGCGACGGGCGATGAAGCACGGCGGAGCTCTGGCGAGGGACTGAATCTCTTCGATTCTACACCAATCCTCACGAACCCCGGGTCGATTCAACTCCCCCTGTCACGAGGAGCACGGAGAAGTAGGGGTTTGCGATTGAAAGTGGCGGAAGAAGGATTAATTTCAAATTGAAGTCGGGGGGTCCTTTTTGTATGGTTGACGATGGGCGTAGAAGACGAGGGCGAGAACGCCTCGATTAGTGGTATTCAGCCCCAGATTTCACTAGGGCGTGAATCACCATTGATCGAGGGGAAAAAATGCAGAAGACCTCATCACGGATTAGTGCAAGGTCAAGCCTAGAAAATGGCGCGAAGAAGGGACAAAACTCTTCTGACACACCTGGAGGAGAAGGTCAGACAGTTGACCTAGGTCAACTGTCAGACCAATCTGGTTGGTCCACGTGAACCAACCAGAAAAAATCCTCACAAAATGATTTCAAAATTCGAAATAAAGTAGGAAATGGACGAATTTCATTTTGGTTAAAAAGTAAAAAAAAGTTTATTAATTTATGAAGTATTTTATTATGAATTTTATTTATTTTTATGAGGCTTATTTTTACAAGTTCACTTTTTACCCCTTTATAGGTATAATACCTATATACTTTACTTCATTTTTCTTTTGTGTATTTTAGTTCTTTTATTTTTATTTATTATTTTCTAAAATTATAACATACTTTTATATACACAAATATATTTTTATTTTATTTTTCTGATATGTTTTGTATATTTAATAAAATAGAAGTATATTTAATATAGGTATAAGTACAGGTGTAATACCTATGTATCAAATGTGTATATATTTTATTTTGAGTTTTATTTACATTTTTCCTCTGATTTTAATATTATAGTTATTATAAGTAATATTTACAAAAATATAAAAGATGAACAAATAATGAATAAAGAATAAATTGAATATTTTATTCAGTACAGGTATACAATAGGTGTCCAAAACTCAACTTTCAAACCGTAGCTCCGCCAAATGCGAAACCACCACCATTAATTAGATTATTTTATTCTATATACAATTAAAGGTGAGTATGCAACATTTGGAGTTGTCGTTTGTGAGATACGGGTCTGGGAAGGTTGGGATTTTGGAATCTTGTTCAGACCATAACTTTTTATCTGTACATTATTTTTCTGTGAAATCAATTTTGTATTTGTCTTTATTAAATTAACTACAACTTTCATGTACAAAGTTTCTTTATTTGATGCATAAAAAGTGGAACCAAAAATAGGTCCCAAAATGAATAAAGAAATGAATAGAATGAATAGGTATTTGGACTGTGTTTTTGACCTTATCTCCCCCTACTTTATTCCTTGTCGACCCATTCATCAAGATGCCTAGGTCTCGGGGTTTCGGTTCATAAAATATTTACAATATTTTATTCTTTTTCTTTTCTTTTATTTATTCTATAATTTTGGCTTTAATTACAGTATTTTATACACTAAATAGATGCACATGCATGAAAGCTAAGATGATGATTTTAGGGGTATTTACAGGCATTTGCTAGGGTTTTTGGTGCCAAAATGATAGAATAAAGATGATGAAATGTGGATTCATCAGGCACCACATGCAATGGACTAACCAACGTGGAGTCAGAGATGGGGTAGATAAAATAGGCACTCCACCATTTCCATATTTCCTTCATTACCACTTCTCGAAGATTCAGGTTTAGCCGTCGTTGGAACTCATGCGATGGCTTGGCGTCCTCCTCGAGATAGATATGGTGGGAGCACATGGCCGGACTTATCCCTTGGATATCATCTACACTCCATCCTATTGCCTTGTGGTTCCTTTCAAGAACCTCCATCAAACAAGATTCTTGCTCTCCAGTCAAATCTGTTGAGATAATGACTGGGTACATCTCATGCCCACCCGTAAGGAATCTATACTTCAGCGACTGCGGCAAATGTTTCAATTCTAGCCAACTGGGAGTTGGAAAATCTAGCCTCTGAAAGGTCTGAGTGAATGCAACCAGATCTGAATGTGATAACTCGCTGATCATGAAAAACTGGTGAAGACGGCCCCGCTGGTGTATCTGTGCTTAGTGCTGGCTCGGTCTCCACCCTAGCTGCTGGCTCTATGGGAATCAGACAAGGCAAATAATCATCGAAATCGTCCTAATCTATGTCTGAATCTGAGGGATATGAATAAATCACAAGACACAAATTCTGTTTCATTGTCATGAACGCGACTGTCAGCTCAAAAATATCCTCGGCCAAGAGTGTGCTCTCCGAACTCTCCTCTACTGGAAACTGTAGATCCACAGCATCTGAAGGTGAGATAAGAGCTCATGAAACAGGATCAGAACAAGCAGCTTCATCATAAGTGATCACAAAGTCTCACTCCTGGTGGATGTCTCGCTCTGGCTCAATCGTCTGCTCTACATCGTTGAAATGCTCTAAGCAAGCTGAGTCTCGTTCTCTGGTCTCATCGATCATCTCTATTTGTATACTCTTGCCCTCGATGTGAAAGTATACCTTCCCTCTATCATGGTCGAACACCGTCTTGGTTGTGGCCAAGAAGGGATGTCCTAGAATGACGGGGGTATCGACCACAGATTTAGGGATCTCCATGTCCAACACAACGAAGTCCATGGAGTATTTCTGTCCCTGAATTGTGATGAACACAACCTTCAACAACCCCTTCGGCCTCTTGACAGATCGATCAACAAACTGAAGGACTGTCCTACTCTATTTAAGAGGGCCAAACTCAAATCGGCCGAGTAAGGATGCCGGAAGGAGGTTGATGGAAGAGCCGTTGTCTAATAGAGTACGATCAAATCTATGCTCATGGATGTGGCATCTGACATAGGGAGCTCCTGCGTTTGGCCTCTTGGATGGCAGACAATTATGAATAACGAAGCATATGGCATGAGTTAACACATGGAATCTGCCTGATGGTTCCTCTTCTTCCTGCGAATAGTGGTCTTCTCTCAAGTTCTTCTGGAAGAGAGGGATGTGCTCAAGTGCCTCCTGTAGAGTCGGCTGGGAAGAATCTATCAATCATCTGTTGGATGAACTCTAACTACTGATCTCTTTTGGATTTTATTTTTTATTCCCCTTCTCCAAGCTGAGCACTTGAGGGAAGGGGATGGCTGGGCCCTCCTTAGATAGAGGGTTAGGAAGAGATTCATGATCCTGAGAAGGCATGGAATCCATACAAGAATTATCAATCATCACATATGGATTCATAGATGAAGACACCTTTCCTTTATTATTTTTTTGGTATTTTTTGTAATGTCCCGAGATACAAAAACTAGAGTGACACAATCGGAATACAAGGTGTGGCATCAGTACCACCCACGACATCGGACTTTACGGCATCAACACCGTACTCTGGCTCAACATCTGGGAATCTGGTGGCATCAGTACCACCCTCTACATCCGGAGAAGCGACGACCTCAGTACCATTGGTTGGATCAATGTCCTTGGTTGATTCAATACCACCATCATCAACATTATCATCAGCGACATCAGCACCGCTATCCTTCTCGTCTGGTGCTCCTGAATCCTCGTGGGTTCGTCGCTCATACGGTGCGTCGCCGGTTGGCATACTACCGCTCCTAAGTGTAACAACGTCAACATAAAATGTATATGGAGCAATGCCACCCAAAAAATCACTAGGGGTGGTGGTCTCTGTAAACTGTACCTACTCAGACTTTCTTTTGACGTTGTTTGGGTTATGCTCAATCTGAGTGGGTATGGTGGCCTTGTCCTTGATGATCTCCCTCATCTTCTGGCGAAACTCGTCCATCTCTCGCCTAAAGGATGCCTGATGGTCAGAGAGGAGGCAGGCTAGATCATCAAGAGCTGGGTTCTCATAGGCTGGCACATGAGAACCGTACGGTTTGCCTCGCTTGAAATGAGGTTGCTGCTGGAACTGGTGAAAGGGAGGCTGAGAATACTACTGTTGAGGTTGGTGCTGGTGCTGCCTCCACTGCTGTCCCTACTAGTAGGGACAAGGAACCGACTGAAAGTGCTGCTGCGGTGGCCGGTGGGAGAACTGGGGTTGCTGTTCCTGTTGGCTGAACTATTCACCTTGAACTGGAGGCTATTGCTGGGATGAGGTACCTCTAGTCGACCACCTGAATCCAGGATGTTCTCTGCGGATCTCGGGCTGTTGTTGGTCATACCGAATCCAGTTGACTTCCATCAACGGCTCCTACTCGTAGGGGGATGGATGGAGAACTGCCAGTGATACACCACTATTTAAGTGTCCTGAGATGGTGGTGGCCGAGAGTACTGGTGCTGTAACTACTGGACTGGCTTCGCCTGGATGTGGTGAACCTGTCGGTACTGGGTGGAGTGCTGGGATGAGCTGTTGCTGCTAGGATCAGCCCGTGACCTAAGACGAGGCTGAGAAGCCATCTGTGCCTCCTGGAAACACATGATCGGGGTCTTCAGGTCATTGAAGGTATGTGCCAACTGATCGATCTGAGTTATACCCTAGCACTACTTCTTCTCAATGATCTCTATACGATCCAACTTCTCGTTGATAATGCCCATGTCAACAGTCGATGACTCTGCCTGTGCTGCGGTTGCTGAAGAAGTGGATGGACGTGCATCAACTCATGCTATCCTCTAATAGGACACGACATAGGGTGGGGGCTTCCCCTGAGTGTAGAGCCGGGTCTGTGACATAACTGTATAATTCTCAGCCATCTCCTCATAGATGGCCCAGACCTGGTCTTCGTCCTTGGAAAAATAGGATCCCCCACAAGAAGCATTCACTAGCCCCTACAGCTCCGATGTCAGCCTACAAAAGAAGCTTTATACTAGGTTGGGCTTGGATATGTCATGATGTAGACACCAATCAATGAGATCACATAAACGATCCCACGCCTCAAGGTACTGCTCGTTGGGATCATCGAGAAATTGTTGATCAGAGCTCGTGCTGCGTTCGTCCGGTCTAGTGGATAGTACTTGTTCAAGTACTCGGTCCGGAGTTGCTCCCACGAAGTAACGTATCTCCCTAAATGCTTCAGCCAGTAGGCTGCTCTGTCAATGAGGGAGAATGGAAACACCATCATCATGATGGTATCCTCATCCATGAATCGGTCATGGACAATGCTGTAGATTCGAACTCCTACGGGTGTAGATGCGGCTCCTCGGTGGCAAGCCCATGGAACTTGGGCAAGAGCTGAATGGTCTGGGGAGGGAGCTTGAAGTCTCCCAAAATCGCCGGAAGCTAGATCCGACAAAGTGTAAGGGTCGTACCAGGGTTGTGCAACTCCCTCATCGGTCTGACTGGTCTGGCTGGCTCCTCTGGCTGTCCTCCATTTACTCCTCCACCCTTTGGGATCTCTTCACCGTCTGCTCGGTGCAACTCTCCTTTATCGACTCACATCTGTGCCATCTCTCTGCGTACCTCTGCCATGAAGGCTCCCTGGTCTCTAATCTGCCTTTGCATCATCTCCAGGGAGGCTAAAAGAGTATTGTTGATGGCGCCCTGATCTAGTACGTACGTAGAACCTTGGGACTGTCCATCGGTGCGCTCCTCACTGCTGGTCATCTCGTGGGTCTCTGCAAAGGCAAAAGACCCCAACTCAGGTGCTGTCAAATGAACAAATATCTATGCTGGTCTCTGCTCGGGCAGCTCGGGACTGGAAGAAGGGTGATCGAGGGGGAACATGGCAGAATCGAACTCGGGTTCAGAGAGCAGGTCTAGGCTCTCCCGAATCTGCCTAGATGAATGGGGCAGAGTGCTTGAAAGCAGTGCTGCCAAAGGCTGCCTAAGGGACCTCCGGCCCATCATCGTGATCTGGAAGAAGTGCGGATGGGTTCTGGAAACAAACAAGATCAACAATCAAACCCCCAATTCACCTACAAAATGTTGAGTTGATGATCGTAAGGGTTTGGTCATTTATCTTGTCAATTTTATTTAGGTGAAAATTCAGTCTTGCAGGGTGATTAAGCGAGCTGGAGGAACCTGATGCTCACAAGAGACTGACCCAATCTCAAAGCTAGATCTTTCCCAGCCAGTACAAGTTGCGGACCTTTTACCGGCTACCTGATCAACTTGCTCTGTTAAGGATATCACTTCCTGCTTTACCAGAGACCGGAGCAATCCTCACTGGCGAACGACTAATCCCAAGATCAGTAGTCGAATCAAGAGTTCAGGTTGGCTCTAGCCTAGTGTGCGGGTCACTCTCTCGCACAAGCAAACCAAACAATGAGGGAATGACTCTCCCAAGATAGATTTTTAAGTGAGGCGTCTTTTAGGATCATGTTCGTTTAGCAGTCCCAATTTTATGATTTTCTCTTTTTATGGTATTTTTCAATAATCAAACAAACGCATAACGAATTGTTCGATCTCCTGATTATTTAAAGTCCAAAAATGGGGGGAGAAGTCGAAAAAGCTGATGCATGATCAAAACTTATGATGCATGAAAAGTAAGAAAGGTGTACCCGACTCCAGCACTCTACATGCAGGGTGATCTGCGCATAAATTTAAAGATTGTATTTAAACTAATCTAAATGATGCAAGAAGAAAATGACCTTAGATGAGCAATTTCTAAGATCGCAAAGAACAATGGTTAACTGACGAGAGAGAGAGGTCGAGGTTTGGTCTCTGATGCCGATCGGTGTCCGCCACAATGGATCCTGCACACACTGTATATGGCCTCTAGCGGCATGTGACCTCTCAATCAATCAGGTTAACTTTTTATTATGATTTTTAATAAAGTCCAATTACGGACTATAGGTGTAGACTAGTTATTAGGGTTGGGCCTTAATTAGTTGCATCACAATCAGAGAAATTCCTAAATCTTGGGGCCAAATTCTTCGGGAATCAAAGGAAAGAAAATGCGAAGAAAACAAAACTGGCAAAAAATCACATTGAGGTCTCCCGAGCACACCGGTGCTCAGCGAAACAGATCCTGATATGCAAAGTGTCTAGAGTCTGAGTGATGGTCCTGTATTATTACAAAAATAATAATGATAATGCTAAAAACAAACTAAGCTACTCTAAATGCTATAATTGTCCTCTTCTCCTCCTTAGGCACAGGTCTTCTCCAAACCGTCCTCGAGCGGTTCCTCACATGGAAATTGAAATAGAGAAAGCGTTAGAAAACATTTATAATACTAGAGATAAAAAGTCGACAAAAGTCTGAAAAAGGAACTACTAGCCATGCTCCCCGGCAACGACGCCATTCTGACGACACGAAGATCCGATCGACTAAGATGGAAAAATAAGCAAGCATCATTGCTCCTAGCCAATCAATTCGGTCAATCAAAAAAATAGAAATCACTAAGATAAGTTAGTCAAAATAAGGTAATATCAGTGGTCTCATCTATTTATTTAACCTGGTATAACGCCCAAGGTCGAACACAAGGAGCACATAAATGTACAAAATAGTCCTAATCAGAGAATAAAAAGCAAATTTTTATGGTTTTTAATTTTGCAAATTTTTTATATATTTTCAAAATAATAAAGCAAAACAAAGAAATAAAGCTTAAGCAAGCTTCCACAATTTGTATTAAGACTAAAAATGCTAAAAAATCAGAAATACAAATATTTTCATGTTTTTCAAATATTCAGATATTTTTGATGATTTTATAGGATTTTTCAATTTTTATATAATTTTATAAAAATCAAGGAAGGGAAAACAGGGAGAACAATGTACAATCTGGACTAAAAGGTAAATTTAAAATGCTAAAAGTACCCTAATATCCTGGTCGTGATTTTTATGAAAAAGTAAAGAAAAATATCTAACTATAACCACTGAATTCCTATTTTTTTTATTTTTCTAGAATTTTTAATGTTTTTTAAGTTTTTGATTCTTTTGCAATTTTTAGGGTTTCTATAAGATATAATGCAACAAAAATAGGATTGGAATGAAAACACGCAAAAACAAGTTCACAAAAAATTTTATGGATTTTTTAAGACAAATTTTATGTTATATGGTATTTTAGAAAATAGACAGAATGGTTTTTACGTGTTTTTGATTTTTAATAAATCAAACACAAAATGAAATTAATTTCAAAAATCACAATAATTACTATGAGCTAGCAGGAGCTCATAGGAATTTTCTTGGAATTTTTGGACTTAATTTGATATTTATTTATTCTAAAACACAATAGACAGATCACAGGGACCTAAATGCAATTCTGTTAAAGTTTATGGCCAAGTAGAAACATAGCATGAAAATGTAGGGCCAAACTTGCAATTTATCCAATAAATTCATGCGCAACACGTGACCTTGCTTCACGGGTATAAACACAAATATCAGAAAAGTATCATTCAAAAAATAACATCCACGAAGTACATGGGAACAAATGCAAATAAACCAGCAAGGCACGTAGACGTACACGTCCGTTCATACAAGCGGGACTAAAATGCAAATATTGGAAAGAGCAAGGGTCCACATGTAAAATATCTCTACTGCTACTTATTTTACATTACTAAAAGGCAAAACAAAAACTAACATGGATGAGAAGAAAATATACCCCTTAGGGGCACCTGCATGGCATGTGAGGGCTCGGACGGCTCTGATGCTTTTCTGAAAAGGATTTAATGGTCCTGACACGGTCGGGAACGTGCGCCTGAGATGGGTAGATACAATATGGATTTGACGGTCCTCAGAAGGGTGTAGGCATACGGTGTAGATCTACTCCAGATGCTGATCAAATCGTTACAGAACATGCCTGGATGAATGGTCTTGATCAGAACTGGTGGAGGAGCGTCTGATCGACGGTAGAAGAGGGTCCTGGAAGAGCTCGTCGGGGCCGTCCTTCAATCGAGCGTGGAGAGAGATCCAAACGCTCTTATGGAGGTGCAGAGGAGCTCAACACCGTCGTGGATGTGCTCCGCGTCTGGTAGTGGTCTCCGATGAAGAAGCCAACGATCGGATGATCGGTATGGGGTGGCTCTACCTGTAGCTGCTCCGCCTGAGTAGTCGGGACTCCAGATGATGCTTCTCTCGTGCACGGGTGATGAAACCCAATTTCATCATCATAATTTTCCATTATTAACCCCCTTGCTTGAAATTGTGTCAATAAAATCCAGTTAAAGTCTTGTAATTATCAGAGTCCTTAATAAATTAAAAATCACAAAAAAATCACAAAACTAAAATATGTGGTATTTTTAGCCTTAAAAATACCCTAAAAAATGTTTTGAATCTACAGATGACCTTCTCTCCACTTTTGGTCAACATGAAACTTGTAGATCTCATCGAGATCTACAATTTCCATATTTTGAGTTTTCTCAAATTCAGCCAATTAGACCCTCAAAAATAAACTTTTGTTTGGAATAATCTGATTGGGCCACGTGGCCCATTCTGGGTGAGCCACGTGGCCCACCTGCCTTGCATCAGCCGCCTGTACCCCTGGCCGTTGGATTTCTTTTTGAATCTAACGGCCGAGCTCTCTCCACATCTGCTCTGACCTTCAGCCATGCAATCTACCCCATCTCTGATCCTCACCGCTCGTTCCAACTCACAGAAGCACGACACGTGGTGCTTTGTGCACCATCCGATGCCTTCTATGTCCATTAAAACATCACCTTCCATTCCGCATCCGATGTCAACCCTTCGATCAGCTCCTCCTTCGCATCTGAACCGCCCGCTGCCGCCTGCATATAAGCTCGACACGTGGCGCTTTGTACGCCCTATGATCGAGTCGAATCAGATCTAACCAGAACCACAACTTAGCGCCATTTTCTCAGCCGTTGGATCGCAAGATCCAACGGCCGAGACTTCGTCTTCCACCTCTGGCCCTCCTCTCTCACAGGTTCCCCATCTTCGTGAACGCTCCTCGCCCTTTCCATTTTCTCTGTCTCTCCCGACTACCCCCTCTCTCATAAACCCTCCACGACGTTCACCCATCTCCCCTCTTCCTCACGGGCACGACCACCCTCCACGATATTGCTCCAGTCACTCCATATCCTCCACTAAAGTCACCACTGCCATCACCGGAACCGCTACCCTTTCCCTTCAAATACTTCGCCCCCTCCACCTGATCACGTCGTCCACCTTTACGTGGGGACGGGCCTAGCCTCCTCCACCTCCCCGTGACAGGGGGAGGTGATGTGATTGAGCAAAGATGGCCTAACACTCCCGGTGAGGCCCTCCGCCGTTCATGGAAGAGTCGCGGTGCCTAGTGCCCGCTCGAGCTGCACCGACTGGCTGCAGGTGTCCAGTGATGACCCCGGGCTCGAATCGATCCCCAACCCAAGCCTTCGCCCCGCCATAGCTCAAGGTAAGCTTCTTCGATTCTCTTGTGATTTTTGTCTTTGTTTTCTCGTATTTAATTAGGATGCTACCCCCATCTTATTTCTCCATTGAACCCCCTACTAGTTTCGCCAACCCTCCACCGTTCACGCGCACGGTTCTGATCACCATATCCCTTTCCCCACAACCTGACCTCCTCCTCCACCTCCATCTCCCTTCGTTGGAGATGAAGAGCACCAGGGCTCCACCTCTCGTCGCACGCAAGCCCTTCACTTCATCCACGCACACACGCCCTTTTGCATCGGTTATGTGCTTCACTGTGCAGGTCATCGAAACTATCAACGATCGGAGCTCCATTGGAGCCAACTTCGTCAACCTCGCCATTGTCATCAACGCTCCGATGGACCGATCAGGAAGGTCCAACACCTCCCCCGAGTTCCCCGCTACCTTGACGATTGACCATGATGCTCTGGGAGGTCTACCGTGGTCAAGATGGAGCGGCGGAGCTGGAGCTTCATTGTCGGAGCTCGGATCCCGCCGCCCGTCATAGCCGGAGAGAAGAGATACAGGCACCGTTGGATGCCCTTCCCCGGAGCTAATCCAACGGTGCATAAGCAACCACGTCACCCAGGAGCGCCATTTCCAGACGTCGTTGGATTCTCTAGATCCAACGGTGCAACGCCAACTACGTGGCGATTCCAGAGCCTCTCTGAGCTTCAGTCTCCGACCCTTCAGGCTCGGAGTTCACGAGCCTGCATCGAGCCTGATTAAGTGCCCAAGCCAAGCCGAAGCAACACCTAGCCTCGCCCGAGCCTTAGAGACACCCGAGCCTGGGAGAGCGTGTGCATAGCACGTGCCTCCTGGTAATTTGCAAGGAGGCCCAGCCAATTTCTCCAATTTGTAGATAGGTCCTGACTACACGTGCCAACCACGCGCGCTTGGGACATTTTGCATGCCGACCCTTGCGGGTTTCCATAATTGCAAATATGCCCCCGCACGTGTGGTTTATTTATAGGGAAGGTCTTCCGCTTTATTTTTATTACATTTTAGTCCCTCCCAGGGACCTGTTTGTAATTTTATTTCATGTTTTCTTGTGTTTATGCCCTTGTCTTCTTTATTGCATATCTTGAGCACCGTAACTCCGATTAAGTTGATTTCAGTTTCATTTCGAAGCTCGCTTGATGTTCTTTTTAATGGCATAATCATTTCTTATTTTAGGCACTATAATTTTGATGAATTAATTTAGTCGCCTAATGTCTCTTAGAGCTCTAACTTATGCTTTGTTTAAAATAACTATCAAGTTTGTCATTTAAATTAAACCTGAAATTGATTCATTTCTTGTTGCTCACCATATTTATTCTGACCTAGGGCATATTAATTGTGTTGCATCGCATTGCATTGTATTTGCATGTTTAAAATTAAAATAAAAAAATATGCATGTTTCTTGTTTACTTGTAATGTATTGTCTTCTCCTTTAGCATAATTTGACCTATGATCCTTTAATTCAACACTTAGATAGATTAAAATCTGGATAATACAATAGAGGCTTGTGTCCCTGAGTTTGACCTTGGTTTCTTGCCAATTAATAAAAACACGACCATCTTTTTTTGATTGCTATATTTAAATGAGATGGTCTTTGATGACCCGATTCGTCCTGACTGCGATGACATATCCAGTGTTAAAACAACGCTATTAGAGGGCTGATTTTACGGTTCATCAAATGGCGTCGTTGCCGGGGACACTGCTTATTTTTTATATTATTTAGAATTTTGTTTATTTAATTAAGTGTTTCATTTTTTTAGGTCAACTTGTTCATTTATGTTGCATTAAAAATTTTTTCTTTTATATTTGATCTCTAATCTTTTGTCTCTGTGACAGGGCCCTTAATCACTCAAGGAGGCGAGGAGCTGGTGCTTCCCGCTGCGAGGAGCCGTAGAAGCTTGCTTGGAGCAAATAAAAAAGAAAGAAAAAAATGTCTCGCATTTTTCATTCTTGTAATAATTCATCTTTTTCAGCGGTCTTCGATCGAAGGCTCGCGATTGTAATCGAACGATTGTGGTTGTGTGGGGATCGTCCCCACTTGAGTGTCGACCTAGGACCAGGCACGCGGCTCTCCGAGCTTAATTTTATTTTTCATTTTTTACGTGCTTGCTCGTACGTAAGACACATCCTAATTCAAGACGCTCGTAGCATCGCTTCACTTAGCCAATTTAAAAGGAATTATTCACCGCTAATAGAAGCATGTTAGGTGCGACTTTTTAATCGACTTGCATACATATTGATTTTGGTTTTCAAAACAGCCCAAGTTTTTCACGATTTTCGCCAAATCACTGCATGTTTTATTGCTTAGACTAGATCGTGGTTTTTATCAAATACATGGTTTTTCTCAATTTCCCTTTCCTAGCTTGATCACCTAGGTTAAACGGAATATGGGAATGAACGGTAGACGATGATTGCAAGGTTTTTGTGCTAAACTTAATTCAGTGACAACCTTAAATAATAACTGGGACTGTTAATTGTAAGTCAACCAAAAATGGAGTAAAATTTGTTTTTGGGAGAGCAACACCCTCGTTTACGCATTGATTTTCACTTAACTTTTTTCTCGTGTAAACATCAAATGTTTTATCACCAATAAAACCGACCAGATAATAAACCAACCTCGGTTGGTTTCATGTGTGAGTTGGTGAAATTGAGGGTCTTGCTTGCTTGATTGAGCCATGTTTGCTTCGATACACTCCCCAGATCCTTAAACACTTCATTCATCTCCGCAGATTCATCCGATCACTTGTAAATCCATCCTTCTTCTTCGTTCACCTTGGGTCTCTCCCAACATCAAATCTCCATCTTTATACTTAGAATACTCTCAGCCTAAGTATAGGGGGGACTCGAGTCCTCGTGATTTCCTCTACTCTTTTTTCCTTGCCTTTATACTTAGGTTATTTCTAACCTAAGTATAGGGGGAGCCCCTCTTAACTCTCATATATTTCTCTATATTTAAATGGATCTATGGACTTGTAACATCTAGTACTATGATGACATAGCAAAGTTTAAGTATAGGGGGTATACCGTATATACAGTATACTTACTTTAGCTATAATCTGAAAAATTTGAAAAATTTAAAACTTTTTGGCTAAAGTAAAATCCTTCGAACTAAGAGGACTCAATAGTTTTTCACGGCTTTTCTATACTATGTCGCACTATTTCTATAAAAATTATTTTCAAAAATGATTTGAAAAATGAGTTTTTTTTTGAAAATATTTTGAAAATTCTTTATTTGTGTGACATGGTTTTGAAATTTTTCCTCTTTTCAAGGAAAGTTGAGTCTAACTAGTGTTCTAACCTTTTATTAAAATCCATAAAAATGAGAAAAATCCAAAAATCCTTTAGGAGCCATTAGTGACTACTAATCCCAATTAAGTAGCCACGTTCAGTGAGGGTTCGCCCTTAGCAGATTGGATGGCTTAGAGGACATCACGTAAGGCCCCGTCCTCAAGAAACGGGCTTCGGCCTGTACTTACATCCATACTGGCTGAATGCAGATGCTTAATTGAGTTTAGGTAGTCCTATTATCTCTTGAAGTCTTAAAACAAATTGTGCAAAAAAAAAAGAAAAGAAAAGAAAAGAAAGAAAAAAGAAAAAAAATTCTGAATGAAGGAGTTGGATTAATCCTCTACTTTCACACTTCCACCCAGGATCTGAAATGTTCTAGGAAACTTAGCTTTATTAGGTCTTTGAGATTTTAGGTTAACCAGCCTTAGCCATCAGGGTCATAGACATAATCATCCACATTTCCCTAGATTTCTAGATTTGCACGCTATATTCCATGCTTAGTCTCAGACAATAAGAATATGATCAGTACATCGCATGAACGACTGCGGTTTCGATGAGATGAGCTGACTCTTCACTTAAGGGATTGGGATGAGTGATTCGAGTCTGGACTTGATCTAATGATGCTCGAGGATGGGATAAAATCTTTGAAGGCTTCACGAAACCTGAGTGTCAGCAATCTTAGCCAGTATGAGAACTTGGTTCTTATACTAATCTCTTGACATTGACCTAAGTGCCAGGGTGTGAAATATATAAAAAATATTGATCAGTGTGTGCCAACTCTCGGTAAAAGCAGAGGAGCTAGCCAAAAATATTACAAAGCAATGAAATGTCAAAGAAAAGCTCTCATTCCACCAAGTCAATTATCAAAATATCTTCCACCAAAGGCGAGCGCTCCCAACCATTTCAAAGTGTCCACTTGGACCACCGCTATATTAGAACCAGGAGTCGGGCTCGCACCAAAAAAGGGCTCTGCATCGTAAATGCTACAAGTCTGGGTGTCGAAGGTACGATAGGTACTCAAAAGATACACACCCCGGTGTACTACCAGGAAAACAAGTGCAGACAGCTCCAACTTCTCTTGATGGACGCACTGATCAACACCAAAAAAATTGTGTTGCGTAAAAAGGCACTAGAGAGAATCCTTGTTCCAATGAGAGGGAGAGAAGAACTGACACAATCCCATGCCCTCCATTACCGGACTTCCATCTACATTTTCTAAGTCTGACAACTAAAGAGACGGTGGACTGGATGCATGATTTGATTTATTCCCTAGTGTTGAGGATTAGGTCCTTAGGAGATTTTCTCGGACCAAGACCATGGGTGAAGTTTTGACTCTACTCTCGGGATTGCAGTCAACACTAAATTCCATATCCTTAGTATATATTTACATCAGAGAGAGTCTGAAGAATTAGAGTAATTGGGTGCCTCTTGATTAAGGCTGGGTTGAACTCGAGAATCTTAGACCTCTAAAAGTTGAGCGGACTTGAAAAGATTGGATCCTGTATTTACATGCACAAGGGGGTTAATCCAGCTTATTCATTTTCTTTGATGCTCGAGGACGAGCATAGTTTAAGTATACGGGGTGATGAAACCCAATTTCATCATCATAATTTTTTATTATTAACCCCCTTGCTTAAAATTGTGTCAATAAAATCCAGTTAAAGTCCTGTAATTATCAGAGTCCTTAATAAATTAAAAATCACAAAAAAATCACAAAACTAAAATCCGTGGTATATTTAGCCTTAAAAATACCCCAAAAAATGTTTTGTATCTACAGATGACCTTCTCTCCACTTTTGGTAACCATGAAACTTGTAGATCTCATTGAGATCTACAACTTTCATGTTTTGAGTTTTCTCAAACTCGGCCAATTAGACCCTCAAAAATAAACTTTTTTTTGGAATAATCTGATTAGGCCATGTGGCCCGTTCTGGGTGAGCCACGTGGCCCGCCTGCCTTGCATCAGACGCCCGCTCCCCTGGCCATTAGATTTCTTTTTGAATCCAACGACTAAGCTCTCTCCACATCCACTCTGACCCTCAGCCATCTGATCTATCCCATCTCTTATCCTCACCGCTCGTTTGTGCCTCACAGAGAGCACAACAGGTGGCGCTTTGTGTGCCATCCGATGCCTTCTCTGTCCATTAAACCACCACCTTCCATTCCGCATCCGATATCAACCCTTCGATCAGCTCCTCCTTTGCATCTGAACCGCCCACTGTTGCCTGCGTATAAGCTCGACACGTAGTCGTACGCCCTCTGATCGAGTCGAATCAGATCTAATCAGAACCACTCCTTAGCGCCCGAGACTTCATCTTCCACCTCCGACCCTCCTCTCTCACACGTTCCCCATCTTTGCGAACACTCCTCGTCCTTTCCATTTTCTCCGTCTCTCCCAACTACCCCCTCTCTCGTAAACCCTCCACGACGTTCACCCATCTCCCCTCTTCCTCGCGGGCACGACCACCCTCCACGATATTCCTCCAGTCACTCCATATCCTCCACTAAAGTCACCACTGCCATCACCGATACCGCTACCCTCTCCCTTCAAATACTTCGCCCCCTCCACCTGATCATGTCGTCCACCTTTACGTGGGGACGGGCCTAGCCTCCTCCACCTCCCCGTAACAGGGGGAGGTGATGCGATTGAGCGAAGATGGCTTAACACCCCTAGTGAGACCCTCCGCCGTTCATGGCGGAGTCGCGGTGCTTAGTGCCCGCTCGAGCTACACCGATTGGCTGCAGGTGCCCAACGATGACCCGGGGCTCGAATCGAGCCCCAGCCCAAGCCTTCGCCCCATCATAGCTCAAGGTAAGCTTCTTTGATTCTCTTGTGATTTTTGTCTTTGTTTTCTCGTATTCAATTAGGATGCTACCCCCATCTTATTTCTCCATTGAACCCCCTACTAGTTTCGCCAACCCTCCACCGTTCACGCGCACGGTTCCGATCACCAGATCCCTTTCCCCACAACCTGACCTCCTCCTCCACCTCCATCTCCCTTCGCCGGAGATGAAGAGCACAAGGGCTCCACCTCCCGTCGCACGTAAGACCTTCACTTCATCCACGCACACACGCCCTTTTGCGTCGGTTATGTGCTTCAATGTGCAGGTCATCAAAACTATCAACGATCGGAGCTCCATCGGAGCCAACTTCGTCAACCTTGCCATTGTCATCAACGCTCCGATGGACCGATCAGGAAGGTCCAGCACCTCCCCCGAGTTCCCCGCTACCTTGACGATCGACCATGATGCTCTGGGGAGGTCTACCGTGGTCAAGATGGAGCGATGGAGCTGGATCTTCATCGCCGGAGCTCGGATCCTGCCGCCCTTCACTGCTGGAGAGAAGAGATACAGGCACCGTTGGATGCCCTTCCCCGGAGCTAATCCAACTGTGCAGGAGCAGCCACATCACCTAGGAGCGCCATTTCCAGACGTCGTTGGATTCTCTAGATCCAACGGTGCAACGCCAGCCATGTGGCGATTCCAGAGCCTCTCTGAGCTTCAGTCTCTGACCCTTCAGGTTCGGAGTTCACGAGCATGCATCGAGCCCGATCTAGTACCCAAGCCAAGACGAAGCAACGCAGAGACTCGCCTGAGCCTTAAGACACCCGAGCCTGGTAGAGCGTGTGCACAGCACGTGCCTCCTGGGTAATTTGGAAGGAGTCCCAACCAATTTCTCCAATTTGCAGACAAGTCCTGACTACACGTGCCAACCACGCGCGCTTGGGACATTTTGCTTGCCGACCCTTGCGGGATTCCATAATTGCAAATATGCCCCTGCGTGTGTGGTTTATTTTTAGGGAAGGCCTTGTGCTTTATTTTTATTACATTTTAGTCCCTCTCAAGGATCTGTTTGTAATTTTATTTCATGTTTTCTTACGTTTATGCCCTTGTCTTCTTTATTGCATATCTTGAGCATCGTAACTCCGATTAAGTTGATTTCAGTTTCATTTCGAAGCTCACTTGATATTCTTTTTAATGGCATAATCATTTCTTATTTTGGGCACTGTAATTTTGATGAATTATTTTAGTTTCCTTATGTCTCTTAGAGCTCTAACTTATGCCTTGTTTACAATAACTATCAAGTTTGTCATTAGAAATTAAACTTGAAATTGATTCATTTCTTGTTGCTCACCATATTTATTCTGACCTAGGGCATATTAATTGTGTTGCATCGCATTGCATTGTATTTGCATGTTTAAAATTAAAATAAAAAATTGCATGTTTCTTGTTTACTTTTAATGCATTGTCTTGTCCTTTAGCATAATTTGACCCATGATCCTTTAATTCAACACTTAGATAGATTAAAATCTGGATAATACAAGAGAGGCTTGTATCCCTGAGTTCGACCTTGGTTTCTTGCCAAGTAATAAAAACACGACCATCTTATTTTGATTGCTATATTTAAATGAGATGGCCTTTGGTGACCCGATTCGGCCTGACTGCGATGACATATCCAGTGTTAAAACATCACTATTAGAGGGCCGATTTCGTAGTTCATCAAATGACCTGCAAAGAGTAGATGGACTCGAGGCGAAGCTCCGGTCCACATTATCGAAGCTGGAAGCAAAAGAAGCAAAGGGGGGGGTGAAGGTCGATCTCTGACGAAAGAGGTAGAGGGAAATCCTAGCCTAAATATCGACCTGATGGTCGAGCCTAAGGATGATCAGGATGCGGTGCAAGATGAAGGGAGAGACTGCAAGTCGATCTGAATGGTTGGATGCGGAAAACAGGGCTCCAACTAGGGTGGTCGGAGCAAGTGGGTGCGCGGCGAAGGAAAGATGAAGGATTAACTCGAACAGGGAAATGAAGGCAAAAATAGTACTACCTGAAGATCTGAACGGACTCTTGAGATCTAGGAGATGATGGATGTCGGGGTTGTGGCCTTGACCAAGCTGTGGAAGGCTGAGAGGCTAGACGCGGCGGTGCTCACCGGCCACGTAGCTGAGCTGCGTGAACACACCACCAAGCTTCGATCCAAAGAGGTTCTCCGATAGCTATCACTCAACCAAAGGTGTCTAGGGGTGGAAGAAGGGGCAAGGCACAAGCTACGGTGACGGAAGGCGAAGGATACAATTTATAGGCTTCCCATGGGGTGAGAAGATTGGGCAAGAGCGCACAATCCTAGGAAGATCCACGCCTTCCTAGGGATCCACGAAGGTGATGGATCCTAGGAGAAGGCTCGGGAAAAGAATCGGGTCAAGAAGAGGCATGACCCAACCAGGAAAAATGGGAGAAAACACCCCAGGAAGAGAAGTCGGGTCGGGTCTGCCCTGGAAGAGGGCATTGATCGGAGGTCAACACCCGAGCCCGATGAATCAGAAACAATAGATTTACAAAATATTTACAAAATAAATAAAAAAATAGTAAATGACTTCAAAATAAAAAGTGTATACAATGAAAAATGTTTATTAATATTCAAAGTATTTATCTATGATTTTAATTTTTTATGAAAAATAAGTTATTGTATATGCAGTATATGGTGTTATGTATAGGTATAATATACCTATGTATTTTGCATAATTATTTTGATTTTATTATTTTTACATAAATACCCCAATTTTGTATTTTATTTATTTTCAACATGTTTTTAGGGGTATAAAATATTTTTTATTTTATTTTTATGATCTATTTACAGGTATGGAATACATAAGGAGTGAGACATATATACATGTATTTTGTACCCATGAGAAGGGATTTTATTTTTATTTTTATTTTATTTTTTTATTTTTAGAATATATACAATAAGGTAATAATAGTATTTTAATTTTATTATATCAAAAATAATTATTTACATATATAGGTGATATGTACAACACAAAGTATGCCCTATCTCTCTCTACTTATTTTCTTTGGCGATCAGGTCAAGGCTTGACCTTCTCTTGAGGTTCGGGTCACTCTGTATTTATTCTAAATACATCTTTCCTATTTCTTTCCCCTTATTCTTTTATTTTTTCAGAAATACATGCTAATTATACAATGTTAACACATGCATGTTGAATGCTAACTTATTGTATTTATACAATGTTAACACATCGATGGCAACTCTCTCTATGTCTCCATGGTGGATGGCCATAAGAGAGAGAGGGAGAGAGCATTTGGTGTGTAGAGAGAGAGATGGGGGGGGAGGAGAGAGAGCATATGTTGTTGCTGTAAACGTGTTATCTTGAAGAGCAAGGGGTGTCCCTTCTTATATAGGGTTTTGGGAGTCCATGGATCTCCATCCATGGACAACACACAATCAATGGATGAGATTGATTAGTGTTTCTATTAATGGCCGTGATGTTGTTTTAAAAAACACAACAACAATTAATTTAATTTAAATTAATATATATTGATAAATCAATATAAATTAATTTCAAATAAAATCAATTGACTAGTCTTAGAGATAATGAGAAGATTGACCATATCCCCTACAAAGGGGAGGACGGCTACTCCTTTGAGATGGAATGGGTCTATCTCCTCAAAATCTCATGAGATCTCATTATCTCATGATATCTCCAATATTTACAACAACATTTGTTGTAAATTATTTCACAAAAATAATTCATAATTATCTTGTGAACATTGTAATCATGCCATTAGAAAAGTGTGAATCACATTCACGTCCCAAAACAAAATGTAAATTATATTTTCAATTAATCATCCAATGTGAATCTAATTCACATCAATAATTAATTAACAAATATAAATCATAATATGCTCTCTTTAACATATTATAAATCATATTTATAACATACCTTAATAATATGGATAGTGTTATCCACATTATTCTTATCCATGATAATTAAATCACATTTAATCATATTGGATCTCAATTCTCATTTGCTCAAATAATATGAATCACATTCACATTACTCACATCTTTGATAATGAAATCACATTTAATTATCTTAGATAACTCTCCTTATAATATGAATCAAATTCATATTATTCATGATAATTAAATCACATTTAATTATCCATTTTTCTCAATGCTCGGATGCATATATCAATAATCTTCAAGGATAATGCGCTTTCTCCACGGATACTTGGAGATAAGGACCGAGCGATTGCATTGTTCCACATATAGTGACTTGAATATTGAGATCACATCTCAAATCCAGATCTTGCAGACCTCCCATCGATGCTTGATTAAATTAAGACCACAAATATAATTTTCTCATTACATCTGAATCACATTCAGATCAATGTACAACATTTAGACTAAGATCATATTACTTCTCTATGAGATGAGTCACTAAAATTCGGACCTGTTTTATCACTCCCTCGGAATGGAAGTGTCATGGTTATAGAATCGTTTATGATCACATCACCCTCAGGCATCCTTAATAACTGTATGTCCTACATACTGGAAGACCCAGGATAAACCCGAAGTTTTAGATCTCATTTAGACTGTCTACTTCAGGGTTTTATCATTAAGTTTATCATTTGACTATTAAGAGTTGATATCGACAATATATTTCTAAAAACATATATCATACCCAAGTGTTTATCATATACTTTCCACAAGTATATATCAAACCTACAAATTCAGTCAAGCTTCCAAAGCGAGATGACCGTGCACGGAGTTTGATTCTTCCCAATATCTCATGAGTGAGCTTATGTCTTCTGGTTCAGCAATGAACCTGTATGATCCCATTGAGAGATGGTATTACTCATATGCCCTTGCACGCACACCAGTGTAGCGATGTATAGACCTTGATTAGATCATCAACCTATTGGTCTGCCAAATGTACATACTCAGACATATAGTAACACATCCGTCTCTGGTCAGAGGATGCATGCCTATATTGTGACAGCATACGACATAGGTCTTTGGTTATCTCGATCTCGTTAAGTCAACTCTTAGACCTAACTAATCTGACACCTCCCGAATATCTATTCCTCTGCAGAGGAATTGCATCAAGAGATCGATCATATATCAGCCTTTAGAGCAAAGATTGCCATCTCCTTCTCAGGCTGGAGATCCTCTCCTAATAATCATTTGACAGTACTTGATGATTCATCAATCTAACTCTTTAGATATTCCAAGCACCAGCCTCTATGATTCAATAGTTTAATCAACAATGTATGATTATCAAGATGGCCATGGTACATAACCCTAATTGTACTAAGGGACCTTTTATGTAAATAAGTTATTCTTCATTTTATGATATTCTCAACAACATTTATTACATAATGTCTCGCCGTTGGCTCGCATGTCCAACAATCTCCTGCTAGCCCAAAGAGCCATTAATGTGTTATTCTTTAAACCCACACTAATGTGACAATCATAGGCTATTTAGAAAATAGCTAGGTAAGTTGATCAGTCACTCTGTTCTGGAGAGACTATGCCAAGTCCTTTTACTGCACTTGCATATCCCCCAGTAACAATGCTCACATCCAATGCGAATGTTGCATCTTATGCAACCAATACTCAATTTTGTCAGTTATACTGTCCTTGACACCACATTTCAACAATTATTATAACCAGTATGTCCATAATCCTTACCAGAATGCCCTTATTCCTGGAGATCTCTATCTCCTAAGGTATCCACAGTTAGGACCTTTAAGATCACTATCAATAAAGTCTTAATTTCTTGAAGATAAGACTTTGAGATCACTATCTCAAAAATCTTTTCATCTTTGAAGATATTGTTATTACTGCAATCAAGTGTTTATCTCCTTAGTAGGATTAGTAACATTTACTACTCCCACTGCATGGCAGATATCTAACTTTTGTACACATCTAGCATACACTCGGCTTCTCGTAATTAATGCACAAGGGCAAGTAGTTCTAGCATTCACTTCCTCAACTCTTTGAGGTGCTATTCCTTTAGATAGGTCAATACCATATCTTAAGGGAAGGAAGCCTTTCTTGGATTTTTCCAGAAAATGGAACATGTCCAAGGTGCACTACTAATGTGACGGTCCCAATACCATCTTCTCTTTGCTTTTGAACATCTTCAGAACTAAGATCTAAGAGGTATCCTTGAAATCATATCTCAAGGTATGGAATAGCCAGTCTATAAAGCACTTATTATTATCCTTATATCATTACAAATGAATATGATATCATCTACATTTAGCACGATGAAAACAATGACACTCCCACTAAGCTTCACATGGTACATCAAGATTCTATCTGAAATCATAACATTTATAATTTCATCAAATCTTATGTTCCAACTACAAGAAGCTTACTCCGAGTCCATAGATGGAGTTTCTTTAGTTTGCACACCTTGCTTTCCTAAACAATGAAGCTCTGGGGCCACTTCATGTGATTATCCTTAGAGAGATATTCGTGGAGGAATGCAATCTTAACTTCCATCTTAAAGATATTGAAGTCAAGTTGTGTAGATATAGTTAACAATAATATGATGAGTTTAAGCATGGTCACTGGAGAGCAAGTCTCATTACAAGCAATGTCTTCTCTTCGGTGTCTAGCTCATGGTTACGAGCCGTGCTTTGAAGATCCCTACCTTCTCATCAGGTTCCCTCATTCTCTTGAAGATCCATTTATACCTTAATGGTTCTTAACACTATAGGTGGATCCTTGAGGGTCCATATACACCACTTGTATACGAAGTCTACTTTATACTTAATTGCTAACATCCATCTTTCCATGACATGATCTTCAGAAGCTTCATTACACGAAGTTCGATCATTTAACTGACACATGGAATCCATCCTCAAACTCATTTCAAGAGGTATTAGTGTTTCATTTTAATTATCCTTTTAGTTTCCCATTTCAGGAGCCTCATTATTTTCTCAAGATTACATGAGTTCGTTCACTTAATTTTCATCTTGATTCTCAAGAGAATCATCCTCTAAGAATCATATCCTTAGAGATGAGATCTTTTAAGAATCTCAAGGTCATAAAGTAGGTATCCAGTACCATCCTTTATTTTCCTAATGAAGTAGCACTCTCTGGTGCATGACTCCAACATACTAGCATGTAACCTTTTTAAGGATATATATTGTAGTCTCTGCTACATATATACCTTGGAAACTAAGTGGTAATTCTGCATATTCATCATTGATCAAATCATGTCACACATGATCCAGTTATATCTCCATACTCCTCTACTGAGTTAAGGTACATTAGCAGAAGTGAGATAGGAATGATATTCCTTTCCCCATAAGGTATTCTTAGAATTCATCTAATAGGTATTTGTTACCTAAGTTAGCTCAAATTCATTTCATCTTCCTTCAAACTTTGGTTCTAAACCAAAATTGTGAAATCTTTGAACATTTCAAAGGTTTCCAAGGTGAAGAGAAGAAATCTCATATCACAAATAATCATCGAATGGTATCACATATCATCAATGTTTATTATGACACAAATGATACACATACATCAATATATATGAGATCTTGAATACCTTGACATCTTACACCATTCCGAGAGAAGGGTGCATTGGATAATTTTTACTTTGAATACAATATTCACAAGTATGTAAGATTTGAAATTTCAGATATTCTAAAGTTCATCTCTTACTAGTCAATTGATCTCATTAGCAGACTAATGTCCAAGACTTGATGCCAAATCATTATCAAATGATCTTCATCCTCTTATTGATCTTTTGAGGTTTAATTTTCAATATTAGAAATGCTAATGAACCATTCATTAATTTCTAATTTAGTAGAGTCCTCCAGATATCAAAATACTATCTAAAATATATCCATCATAACTCTTTATGATCGGTCTATTCAAGAATTCATGTCTATTTCTAACATTTAGAAATAAACTATGAGTGTTTTCTAATATCTAGGTAGTAAAACATTCTCTAAGACTAAGGGCTCTCCCACTGAAAATATGAAGTCTATCTATCCAATAGAGATTGTTGCAACAATTGCATCAATACCCATGTGGATGATTATTAAAACTTAAGATCAAATTTTATAATCTTCTAAAACATATGCAACCAATTGCAAGTGTTATTAGAAGCATGAGATACAATTATTAGACTTTGATATTATCCAATAAGCATGTCAATATCAATGATTATATGTAGATTTTTCTGATGCACTATCTGAGTCCTTCTGTAAGGATCCTAGATAGTCACAGTATCTGTACATCGGCTTATTGCGGTATTGGCATTTATCCAATAATTTATATGTCACATGGTAGTCACATAAGTACAATCAACTCTTTGATTTTCCTTCTTACTTGAGTCTAACCCATGCTTCCACTGCGCTCTCTTCATCTATAAACAACCATTGCTTAAGACAAAGGATCTCTTATAAGAGTATTTCAACATTTATATATTCTTCATTCAATTCATATAATATGAATATTATGAACCTTCATGAATGACTTGAGTATAGACATTAGAATGATGACACGCATCATATCTACATACATCTTAACTCTTAAAGACCTTGGTTCAGGTAGGTACTCAAATATTTTGAATACATCATCTCCTATATAGCCACCATTCTGCATGATATAGTGAACCGTGTCATTCATGATTAAATGTCGAGAGCACGTATGCCATAACATCTTCTTAGATTTTATAGGGATTATTTGATAATTACGATCATCATCGACATGTCACTTCCAAGGTACATTCGACGAAAGATCAAGACTATAGAGACATACAAACCCTAGGGTTGTATCCCTATTGTCTATTTAATTGTCATTCCTCATTATTATGAGGAAACTTGCACATTGCAACCACATACATTATGTGTCCAACTGCAAGTACAATATCTTGATTATGGATCCAATCCATGATATTTTACTGGTTATTATTGAGTATAGTACTGAGTGGGTTTAACGAAGACTATCTGAAATAAGAAAATTGCATAAATATATATAGATATATACACATTTTACTTTGATTTAAGAATTTTATATCAAAGCTGTCTTGCCTTGTCAACACTGAAAGTTCATTCCCTTAATCACTTTCAATGTAAGAGATATACTTACCATTATATCTCAAGCAAGATCTGGGATCTCCTTTCTTATCTTTGTCACATCCCAATAATATGAGAACTTGCAACTCAGATAAAAAGAAGCGGGAACACATTCCACCTTGCAAGTCCAACTTGCATTTCCCAACTCAATCTTTAACACCCGAGCCCACCACCCCTAAGGTGATGTTGACCCGTCATTAACTGAACGAACTATCAACAGGAATACAACTCGCTGTGCGCAATCCAGTATGGCCTCAATAATATGAGGACTCCATATTGGGTCACTATGCATACGTCCTTACTCTTTCGAGAAGCAAAGATTTTGATCCAAGTGGCTTGTATGTAGGAGCTATCACTTCGGACAGGCGTCTCCTAGAAACAATCTCTGGCGACGGTACCCTTTGCCTTGATGGGAGACCATTGATGTCACTTATGTGATCCTCCATATGATGTTCAAATTTTAATTAATTATTATGAATCATATTCACATAACTAATTCTTCCTAGGGAAATAACAATTCTACTTATAACAAAGTATTTTAATTTTAATTGGATTCCAATTAATCTAATCATATTAATTTAATGATCCAATTAATATCCAACAAACATTCTTTATTGTTACTTTAAATATGGTATTATCTCAAGTACATATTAACATGACTGCTCAAGCATTATCCGTTCCCTACCCGTTGTCATGGCTAGTACCGACAGGAGTAGGACAGACCGCATACGACGCAACCTACTACCCCATCGCTCCCCGACTAGACACCATATCTGCCTCGTGAAAAAATAATGCCAACTCGATCACTTTGTACTTGAGATGATAATCGATTTTTCAACCGAAGTTATACCATACAATAATAATCAAAACCATTTTGATTAACATTATAAGGAGATTTTCTAAACATATCCCCAATCTTATTCAAGCAACTTGTTTGTCGGAAAGTGTATGAAGCAACCAATTTGTGATCTAGATCATATCTAATCAATTATTGGTTAAGGAAATGTCATTTAATGAGATAATTATCATCTTTAAATATTTCATAAATATTTATCAATAATTATCTCAAGAAATTAACCATTAATTTCTATAAAAATTAAATGACAATCACATGGTTTATGATCAAGTATGCAATTTTCAGCAGTGACCCCTACTTACTAAAATTAATAAATCTCAATCATTTTAAATCTAAATTAAACAAAGTAAGTTTTCAAAGTATGCCAATTTGATTTATAACAGAACTCAAGTGATAATAATGCATTTCTAGGCGTTTTAAAACAGTAAATAACTCTCTAATTACGTCATGATTCGCCATTCACGAAACAATGGATATATGTTCATTAAAATGATCATATATTTAGTTATCATATTCCAAATCATGCAAACTCAAATACCACAGTTTTCTTAATTAATAGGAAACATTATTCAAGTGATAGTTTCATGTTTAAACATTTTAAATAGGGCCGAAATTAATCACAAAATAGGGCTGCGAAAATTAAAATGCGATAAAATTTTCACGAACCTTAACGAGCCCAAATCTTCTATGATTAATGGATCGTATCAAAAACCTCCAACCTGGATTGATACCACTTGAAGGAAATGGGAAGATCCTCAAGCGCATCACGGACGCATGAGGATCGCATCGTATGCGATCGGGAGCGACTAGTCACACTAGTTGCTCGATGCAACGGAATTTTAAAAAAATTAATGTGATGAAACCACATGATCCAAGAACATTTCTCGGATCATTTCATCTAAACCAGAATAGGTATAAAGGTTACCTCTTGAAGCGTGGTTGCGATCGAGTCTCTAAACGAAGAGACCTCCTGTCTCAAGTCCGATCCGACAGAGGAAACGCTTGCGAGTGCGTTGATGAGACGCGTGCTCCTCGCAATCCATGTTGATGATCCAAGCGACGCATCTCCTGATCTTATCACACGAGATCTGACGTCTTCTTCACGAGCGAG
This sequence comes from Ottelia alismoides, assembly GCA_037367405.1. Classification (NCBI taxonomy): domain Eukaryota; kingdom Viridiplantae; phylum Streptophyta; class Magnoliopsida; order Alismatales; family Hydrocharitaceae; genus Ottelia; species Ottelia alismoides. Next base: position 165,985 of record JAZKJV010002938.1, read on the forward strand.
GCACACTGAAGGAGATGGATATATACAAGCAAATACTCCGGTAGCATAACGACGATGCTGCAGCGATGGCGACTCTCTCTATGGCTCCATGGTGTACGACCATAAGAGAGAGAGAGAGAGGGAGAGAGAGAGAGGGGGAGAGAGAGCATATGTTGCTGTCATAAACATGTTATCTCGAAGAGCAAGGGGTGCCCCTTCTTATATAGGGTTTTGGGAGTTCATGTATCTCAATCCATGGACAACATACAATCAATGGATGAGATTGAATTGTGTTTCTTTCAATTGTCATGATGTTGTTGTAAAAAACACAACAACAATTAATTTAATTTAAATTTATATATATTGATAAATCAAATATAAATTAATTTCAAATCAGATCAATTGACTAGTCTTGGAGATAATGAGAAGATTGACCATATCCCCAAAAAGGGGAGGATAGCTACTCCTTTGAGATGGAATGGGTCTATCTCCTCAAAATCTAATGAGATATCATGATCTCATGAGATCTCATTATCTCATGATATCTCCAAGATTTACAACAACATTTGTTGTAAATTATTTCATAAAAATAATTCATAACTATCTTGTGAACATTGCAATTATGCTATTGGAAAAATGTGAATCACATTCACATCCCAAAACAAAATGTAACTTATATTTTCAGTTAATAATCCAATGTGAATCCAATTCACATCAATAATTGATTAACAAATATAAATCACTCTTTAATATATTATAAATCACATTTATAATATACCTGAATAATATGGATCGTGCTATCCACATTATTCTTATCCATGATAAGTAAATTATATTTAATCATATTGGATCTCAATTCTCATGTGCCCAAATAATATGAGTCACATTCACATTATTCACATTTTGATAATTAAATCACATTTAATTATCTTAGATAACTCTTCTTATAATATGAATCAAATTTGTATTATTCATGATAATTAAATCACATTTAATTATCCATTTTTCTCAATGCTCGGAGGCATATATCTACAATGACATTATCCATCAACTCTTTCAAGGATAATGTGATTTCTCTGTGGATACTTGGAGATAAGGATAGGGCGATTGCATTGTTCCAGTATAGTGACTTGGATGTTGAGATCACATCTCAAATCCAGATCTTGCGTACCTCCCATAGATGCTTGATTAAATCAAGACCACAAATATAATTTTCTCATTACATATGAATCACATTCAGATCAATGTCTAACATTTGGACTATGATCATTTGGACTATGATCAGATTACTTCTCTATGATAGTATTAACTAAAATCCAGACCTGTTTCATCACTCCCTCGGAATAAAAGCGTCATGGTTATACAATCGTTTATGATCACATCACCCTCAGGCATTTCTAATACCTGTACATCCTATATACTGGAAGACCCTGAATAAACCTGAAGTTTTAGATCTCTTTTAGACTGTCTCCTTCAGGGTTTTATCATTAAGTTTCTCATTTGACTATTGGGAGTTGGTATCGATCATATACTTTCCAAAAACATATATCATACTCAGGTGTTGATCATATGTACTTTTTAAAAGTATATATCAATCCTACAAATTCAGTCAAGCTCCCAAAGCGAGACGACCACACACGGAGTTGATTCTTCCCAATATCTCATGAGTGAGCTCATGTCTTCTGGTTTAACAGTGAACCTGTATGATCCCTTTAAGAGATCGTATTGCTCATATGCCCTTGCATGCACACCAGCATGCCAGTGTATAAACCTCAGTTAGGTCACAACCTATTATTCTGCCAAATGTACATACTCAGACATATAGTAACACATCTGTCTCCGATCAGAGGATGCATGCCTATATCGTGATAGCATACGACATAAGTCTTTGGTTATCTCGATCTCGTTAAGTCAACTCTTTGACCTAACTAATCTGACACCTCCGAATGTATATTACTATGCAGAGGACCTGAATCAAGAAGTCGATCAGATATCAACCTTTAGAGAAAAGTTTTCTATCTCCTTCTCAGGCTGGAGATCCTCTATTAATAATCATTTGACAGTACTTGATGATTCCTCAATCTAACTCTTTAGATATTCATCCAAGCACCGGCCTCTATGATTCAATAATTGAATCAACAATGTATGATTATCAAGATGTCCATGGTACATAACCCTAAGTGTACTAAGGGACCTCTTACGCAAATCAGTTATTCTTCATTTTAGGTCAGGGAATGATATTTGCAATAACATTTATTGCATAATGGCTCGCCGTGGGCTCGCATGTCCAACACTTCCCTCCCTAAAGGAGGACGAGAGGTTCCACCTAGAAGTACTACCCTCGTATGCTACCCCAAGTAAAGGAAAACTGCCTACTCACCACCTCATCCGTGTGGAGCTGAGTGCAAAGTGATGGTCCAAGTTAATACCAGCTTGTGTTCGATCCTGGTCCCTATACCAGGTTAAAGAAATAGCAGAGACTGATTGACCGAATTGATTGGCTAGGAAAAATTACACTTGCCTATTTTTCCATCTTAGTCAATCGGATCTTCGTGTCGTCAGAATGGCACCGTTGCCGGGAAGCATCTGATCGATGACGGAAGAGGGTCATGGAAGAACTCGTCGGGGCCGACCTTCAACCGAGCGAGGAGAGAGATCCAGCGCTCTGATGGAGGTGCGATGGAGCTCAACACGAGTGAGAATCAAGGATTCATAATTATCATTTGGGCGGCTTCATCTGAAATCAAGGCTATATAGAGTGACTTCTGAGCGGCTTCTTCTGGGCGACAATATGAAATCGGTTGCTGTTACAGAACCCTTCCACGCGTCACTCAGCGTCGATCTTCGACACAACTCCATCTGAAATCGATCTATTTGGCATCTCGCAGACACCATACAATTTTCTTTATTTATTTGCGTGGACACCTGCAATTTATTTGGCTTGGATGCAAGATCGATTCCAGCAATTTGTTTGAGTTGGACTTACGTGGGGTATCTCCTGGATAATATCTCTTGGACATCTCCAGGACAACTTGTTGGTATTTCCTGCACACCTTTGTCTTTATTTGAGACCATTCACATTTCAAAGAAGTGTTTATCCCTTTGGGGTCATTCATTTTTTCAAATACAAAGCCCGTAGAAAGTTGTACTCCGTAGGTCAAAATTGTGAGTTGGTTCTCAACCATGGCTGCTGAAGACATAGAAGATAAGACGATAACCAAGATGGATAATATCCCTGCTCAAATCACCACGATCAAACTAACTAAAACTAATTATCTGATGTGGTCAGTGGCGCTTGCTTCTCACGATCGAGGAGGCTATATTGATGGTCGGAAAAAACCATTGGATATCACTGATAAATTGTATGAACAATGGTATGATGAAGATAGTCAATGTAGAAATCAGATTATAAATGATGTTTCCCCCGATATTCAACCTCTTGTGATTTGTAAGAAGTCAGGCAGAGAATGATGGGTCACTTTAGAGAGCATGTATGGTCAGAAACAATAGGACATCTGTTTGTACCAGTTGAGTAGGGAGATATATAGTTTGCGACAAGGAGAAATTTCTGTGGCTGGTTACTTTGATTCTTTAAAAGTAACATGGAAAGAAATTGACTATTATTGTGAGGGCATTTGGGAAGATCCTTCTGATCAATAAAAGTATTGGAATGAAATTTTGAAACAAAGGATCTTCATTTTTCTTGGTAGCCTTAATTCAGAGTTTGAGTCTATGAGGAATAAAATTCTAACTAATGGAATTGGGCCAGATATTGAAGAAGTCTATCATGCGATTGAATCTGAGGAGCAACGTCGAGCAACTATGAAAGATGAACATGCTATTGTTTTTGAGAAGTATGTTTTTTTTATCAAAGGCACTGAAAGTGGTTATTGGAAAGACAAAAAGTGTGGACATTGCAAGAAAACTGATCATGGAGTTGATTATTGTTGGGAACTTCATCCTAAGAAACGAGTGAATAAAGGGAAGACAACAATGGTTGATGAAGGCAAGAAACTTACGGATAGTCAACTCAAGGATCTTCATGAGTATGTCTAGAGGATATATGTTACCGACAAAAATGTTGATACTATTAATGCTTCTCTAGATACTCAGAAGAATAAAGGAACAAATCTAGTTCATGATGATTGAATTATTGATAGTGGTGCCACTGATCATATCACAGGTAATCCGAAGATGTTTCAATGATTATAATTTATTGTCTAGCAGGGATCGTGTGAATCTAGCAAATGGGATTATAGTTAATGTTGTAGGGAAAGGAACCATATCTATGGTTTCAAAATTTCTTCTAAAAGATACTCTTCATTTCCCTGATTTTCTCATTAGCTTACTATCTGCTCTTCGCATTACTAGAGATCTTAATTGTAAACTGATTTTTGATGCAAATTCATGTGTTATGCAGGACTTGGTGACGAGGAGGAAGATTGAGATTGGTTTGGTTACTGATGTTCTATATCATCTTCATGCACATGTAGTCTCTGCATGGATTGCTGCAAACGATAAGAAACGGAATGAAGATTCACAAAAGTTACTACAGTGGTATGAAAGGCTTGGTCACTCTGGATTTGTAGTTCTACAGAATTATTTCCTAGTTTATGTAAGTCGGTTGATAGTAGAGTAAAGAACTGTGAAGTTTGTCAGCTTTCAAAGCAAACAAGAACTACTTATGTGACTTATTTGCATACGAGTAATTCTTTAGTTAAAGTTGTTAATTATGATGTTTGGGGACCTTTAAGAGTAAAGAGCTTGGGAGGTTATTATTACTTTATCACATTCGTTGATAATTTTTCCAGAAATACTTATGTCTATCTTTTAAAATACAAAAGCGAAGTTCCTAATGTTGTAAAAATGTTTGTTAGTATGGTTGAAAATCAAATGAGAAGAAAATCAAGATCCTATGGACTGATAATGCTAAGGAGTATTTAGAAGGCTCCCTACACTCTTTCCTAGATGGGAAAGGTATTATTCACCAAACATCATGCAATTATACTCCTCAATAGAATGGCATTGCTGAAAGAAAGAATCGTCATCTGTTTAATGTGACCTGAGCACTTCTCTACCAATGGAATTTACCAAAAACATTGGGGAGACGCTGTGTTGACTGTTGCTTATCTCATAAATAGGAGTCCTTCTACCACTATTGGTATGAACACCCCCTTCTCAATTTTATATTCTGACAAGAAGCCTTTCAATCTTGATACTTGAGTTTTTGGATGTGCATGTTTTGTTCATAACTTAGGGCCTAGGGTTGGAAAATTAGACCCTCATACCATAAAGTGTATCTTTCTTGGCTATTCTGGGATGCAAAAAGGATACACATGCTATGATCCAATCACACATCGTCTTCATGTATGTGATGAATCCATGATTCATCGCCTTTATTCTTTCATTTTGGCTAAAATTCTTAGTAAAATACATGTAAATAATCACCAATTCTTCTAACCACAAATATTAATATTATATATTTAACACTTTCTTTATCCACAATAAAATAATAAAGAGAAAAAAAGAAAAGAAGGCCGGAGATATGAAATATATACAGACTGATCCGAACCCAGAGAACATGTCAATATTGACTTGGTCGATAGAATAAATAAGTAGTGGGAGATAAGGATCTTAACCTATAAAATAATAGAAAATCAAGACCAAAAATACAATTTATCCATTTTCCACCTTGTAAATATTTCACCTATTTTATTTAGGATTTTTATCAGTTGTGCCCCTCTGAGATATTGCCATTTCAGTTATGCCCCTACCTTTTTTGAAATATCAGTTGTGCCCCTACCTTCTTGCAAAATTCACAGTTTTGCTTTTTTGTAATATCAGTTATGCCCTTAATTTACTTTAACAGAAGGGCACAACTGTGAATTTTGCAAGAAGGTAGGGGCACAATTGTTATTTCAAAAAAAGGTAGAGGCACATCTGAAATTGCAACATATTATAGGGGAACAATTGATAAAAACCCTTTTATTTATCACTTAGATCATTCCAAATTAAATTACTTCTTTTACAAAAGTTGTTCATAAAAATATATATTATTTTATAAAAATATCAGAAAAATAATTCGTCACAAAAGTAAAATATTATAATGGACCGAAAAAGCCGCAAAAGCCAACTTCTGAGGTCAATAACTATTTATAAAAAACATCAAACAGGCCAAACTCACTTTTAAACTTCGTTTTATACTTAATACTATTTACTCAAAAATATCAAAAAAAATATTCGAATAAAATGGGTGGTTTTTAGTGTTTGGGACTCGTTGTATATATGTACTATATGTAGAAACTTTCATATTTTTAATTAATTAGCCATAAACCTGATTAACTTAATTTCTTTTAAAAAATTCTTCTAAAAATGAATATAAAAATATAAAAATATAACTAAGTCAAAATATCAATAAAACCTGAAATCCAAAAGCCACTACCTAAATTTTCCGGACCTCATAACTCGACCATATGAACTCTGAATTGGGCAAGTAAATCAATCTTAAACATTATATTATTCAAATATTTATAAAATCAGATTGATTTCGCTAAAATCAAGTTAATATGCAAAATATGGCTTTCGAGAACATATTATTATTTGTATAATGTACCCTTACTTATATTATTGTTTAATATATTAATATTCTAATCTTAAAATATAATGACTAAATTTATTTATTACTTTATTACTTTATTATTTTATTAATTTATTAATTATTATTTATTAATTTAAGTGATTATTTAATTACATACTTAATTATTTAATAAACCATTTATTAAGTTAATATCTTAATTAAGTACATAATTATTTATTTAATTATATCTTAATTAATTTAGTTTAATTATTAATCTAACCAATTATTAATTATATTCAATAATTAACTAATTCTGTTATTTTTATTTATTTTTTATTTCCTCTCTCTACCTTTCCCTTCTCTCTCCTCCCTTTCCTCTTTCCCCCTTCCGTCTTCTTCTTCTCCGTTTCTACTCGGTGCACCCCGCTGCCTACCCATCTTCTTCCTCCTCTCCTCACCGTAACCACCTCCAGCTACTACCTCCTCGCGATGCAGCCACAACCAGTGGTGACCCCACTCCCCTTCCTCTATTTAAGGTCTTCGACCCCCAAATCTCGAGCGATCAACCATTAACATCTCTTCTTTTAGAGCTCCGAAGCCGGGAGCAGTTGTGAGAGTGACAAGCTCTAACATCGAGCATTCGTTGAGAAAGCGAGAAAGGGAGCGTGGCATGATCTATTCACCGGAGCATGTGCCACCATGCACCTCCACGATCAGCCTCCGTTTTGCCACACATAGAGGCAACTACCATCGAGCCTCCACCGAGGTTCAAATCACTGGCATCTCCATACGCATCGCCCATTCTTCATCTCCAGGTTAGAGCCTCTGATGAGCTCAACCCAAGCGGCATGGTGATGAATCTCGGATTCATCACTCTAAATCTCATTAATTAAGCTCAAATCCCTCAAAATTATTAGCATTTCTTTTTTTATTCAGCATAATTAGCATTCATGCATGTTTTCATAAGAATTGCATTTTAGCACTAATTTCTGCACAATATAAGAAGCCAAAAATCCAAGCCAAAAGTGACCTGTAAATAGCCTAACTTCCCGGATTTTTAGATCATTCATGCTAACTCCGAATAACCCAAAACCACTCCACTGTGTACATATCACTAACAAGAATAAATAAAAAATACAAAAAAAATAACTAACCCAAATAAGTGGACCAAAAACCCAAACCCTAGTTTCAGGATTTCTAGACTAAAAACCTCATATCTTCCTCATCCAGTGTCCGTTTTAATCCTACTCACTTTTGAACTAATGTACATTCAATTATCTTCAAAACAAGATCAAGTGAATCGGAGCTCATATGTGAAAGTTGGGTTTTGGGCCTCTTTTGTACATTTTGTATTTTAGCTGATTTTGACCTATTATTTTATGTACATATTTGAACTATTTTAGTTTATTTCTTTTTCATTTGTCTTCTTTGATAAAAGTTTTATTAAAATGCACAAAAATACAAATCCAAATTGATCTTGAATTCAAAGAAATAAATTGGGTCCGAGTCTTCATTAACCTCCTGTACAAAATTGGTCTTTTTCATATTTTATTTTATTTATACTTTTTCTTAATTAATAAAAATCCAAAAAAATTTAATTAATGTGTAAATATTTATTTCTGATTTTATCATATTTTTTCAGATTTTTATCTGGTTTAAAAATGACATAAAAATTACAATACCCAAAAATCAAGGTATTATATGTACATAGGGTACCCCAAAAAATCACTTTGTGCATTTGATCGATTTTGATTTTGATGTCTTCATGAAAGTTGTAGATCTCATCGAGACGAGCAATATTTGTGAAGAAACTTTTTCGATCCGAGGTCATTTGCTATTTATTTGGCATTTAAAAAATTATTTAATTTATGAATTTTGTGGTGCTGACACGTGACAGCTCCTAGAGCCGCCACGAGTCAGACATTTTTGGCATTTTTATTTATTCTTTTTTATAAAAAAATTAGATGCACGTGCAACGAACGTGCCTCCCAGGAACACACCAAGTATGTGCACCATGCCTCATCCGTCGCCACGTGTTGCGTTCGTGGCCGGCCGATCTCGACCGATCGGACGGCCAAGGCTCATCTCCTACCTCAGATCTGCCTTTCCCAATCAAGCCGCACCGCCCACGCAATTTCACGTGTATCTCGCCGGCGCGATCCCTCCTCCATCCCCGATCTCGCCAAGATCTCCTAATCCAAGATCCTTCCTGATTCGCCTCATCTCCGATTGATCCCCCTACCATCGGATCTCGTTAAAAATCGCGTGACACCTCTTTTTACTTGTCCGACCAACCCACATCTCCCTATTTAAGAACCTCTTCCACCCTCAACGTCAAGCATCTGCCGATAGCATCGCAAGTCTTCATTGCGACGGTGACAGCGCCCCGACGTCCTCTTCGCGTGGCGAGATCCGAGAACTTGGGCCTCGTCGCAGCCCACGACCGATCCTCCCATCCGACCGTCGCTGCCAAGCTCCGGAGTTTCTCCGTCGAGCCTACGACCTCCGACAACCATCATCATCGCCGCCACCTCCACAACGTCAGCTTCCTCCTCCGACAACGTCTTCAACCTCCACGACGACATCAGCCACCGACTTCACCGCCAACGCCCGTCACCGATGACTCCACCTCGACTGCGCCGTCAAGCTCCTCCTCTGCCTTCCTTGGCCAGGCCCCTTTGCATGCCACCAGGAGCTCAGCCCCGTCGAGCCCCTTCGCCTCAACCACCGCTGGGCTCTCGACAACCACCAGGAGACAACAGAGCCGGCCCGTGACAGCAAGCCCGAGGGGGTGGAGGTCCTGGGAGTCGAAGACGTGGCTGAAGGTGCGGAGGAAGGCAGCTGGAGCTGAGGTTATATACAGGTGCATGTCTGATAAGATGGGAGTGGAGCACGCAGATCGATGCACAGACCCCTAGATGGAATGGCGGGCGTGAATCACTGATCAATGAGCAACAATCGGAGCCCGAGTTTTGGGCAAATGGGAAGCGGATCACGTCACGATAATTAGGAGAAATCAGATCGAGACGAGGTCCGTTAAGCTAAGTGGTCCAGGGGGAGTTGACTGGGGGTCAACATCCCCCGTGGACCAATCAGAAGGTGCCATTTCATAATTATATGGAAATTAAATTAAAAATAGTGAATGGCTTTATTTGAAAATATGTATAAAATAAAAAATGTTTATTATTTTTCAAAGTATTATTTAGTGATTTGTATTGATTTTTTTGAAAAATAAATTATGTATATACGTTATATTATATTATATACAGGTATAAATACCTATGTATTTTCAATTTTTATTTTTATTATTTTATTTTTATATATTTATCCCAATTTTATATTTTATTTATTTACAACATATAATTTGGGATATAAAATAATTTTTATTTGATTTTTATTAATTATTTACAAGGGTAAAATAAATAGGTCTTTATTCTTATATACATGGTATATGTACAATGAAGAGAGAGAATTTATTTATTTTTGTTTTTATTTTATTTTTCTCATTTTTATTTTATTTTTATAAATATATAAAAATTGTGAGAAACACACATATATTTTTATTTTTGGAAAATAGCATATATACACCAAGAAGGAAATTTGTACAATGATGAATAGCCATATCTCTCTCTACTTATTTTATTTTGCGGTTAGGCCCATATTGGGCCCTCCCTTGGGTTCAGGTCACTCAATATATATTCTAAATATTAGGTCCTTTATTTGTATTTTATAATTTTGATTTTATTATTCTATTTTCTTATTTTATTTTTTACAATTTGTTTTTATATACTTAAATATATTTTTATTATATTTTTATGATTTAATATGTACACTTAAATAAATAGGGTTATAAATATATATGTATTAGTATTGGTATTTCATTTATTTATTTTATATACATATTTTTTAATGTTTTATTTATGGTTTTATTTTTATTTTTATATGTACATATGTTGTAAATATAATTTACAAATGTATAAAAAATATAAAATTATAAGAATAATAAAGAATAAATAAAATGAATATTTTATCCCGGTATATTGTAGAACAGGGGTCCAAAACTTAACTTTCACACCTTAACTCCAAAAAATATGGAACCCTTCATTAAAATAGCTTATTAAAAGTTATATACAATTAAAGGTGATTTTGATACATTTTTAGTTTTTATTTGGGAGATATGGGTATGAGAAGATGGGATTTTGGAATCTTATTCAGAGTATAATTATACACTTTATATTATTTTTGCACGAAATCAATTTTGTATTTTTCTATACATTATTATCTACAATTTCATGTACTAAGTTTCTTTATTTGAGGTATAAAAAGTGGAAAATAAAATAGATCCTATAAATGACTAAATAATGAGTTAAAGAATGGAAATTATTCAGGATTTTTGGCCTTTATCTCCCCCTAATTTATTCCTTGTCGACCTACTCATCAAGATGCCTAGGTCACGGGGTTTAGGGCATAAAATACATTTGGTATTTTATTCTTTTTCTTATCTTTTCTTTATTTTATTGTTCTGGCATTAAAAACAGTATTTTATACATTATTTATACAACTAAGAATAAATGTTAATTTGTGCAAATTAGGACTATTTGCATGCATTGGCTAGGGTTTTTAAGGTCAAAATGATAGAATAAAGGTGATAGAATGGAGATTCATCACTTCCCTATTCGAAACCTTGGCTAGACCATTTGTTTGAGGATGGTAAGGAGTAGCAACCTGATGGACGATACTGAACTCGCTAGCATGTGATCGTACCTTATCATTGATGAAGCAGCTACCCCTGTCTGAGATAAGAACTCGAGGGACCCCGAACTATGAAATGATATGCTTCCTTAGGAACTTGCAAATCGTGTTTACATCAGCGGCTTGGGTAGGAATAACCTCAACCAATTGATTCACAAAATCTACAGCCAACAGAACGTACTTGAATCCTTGACTCATAGGGAACGAGCCCATAAAGTCGATATCTCATGCATCGAAAAGATCACAGAAGTGAATCAACTGCATCGACATCATATATTTATGTCCACAAGTACCCATAATCTAACACTCAGTACATCTCTTTATGAATGCATGAGCATACACATGATAGTAGGCCACCAAAGATCGGATTGAAGCACCTTCTGTGTTATCCTCTTCCCAGAATGGTGTCCTCCAGCTTCTAATTTATGACAATACATGAGGACGCTATGGTATTCCTCCTAAGGAATACTCTGATGCCAGACAAAATCCGCTCCTTCATGATAAAGGATCAGATCCTCCCAATGGTAAGACTTGTCTTTCATAAAGAAAATCTCAAGTCTCTGCCTGGACCAACCTTTTTGGACTTTCTTGGCAACAATAAAGTTCACAGTGTCGGTGTGCCGTGGGAGTGAGGTGATAGCAAGAATTGTCTCATCTAGAAAAGTCTCAGTGATATGTGTATCAAACTCAATAGTCTCGTATAGCTATAATCAGGAGAGGTGATCCACTACTACATTCTGGACTCCAGGCTTATCCTTAATCTCAATATCAAACTCCTGGAGTAAAAGGATCCATCTGGTAAGCCGTGGCATGTAGTCCTTCTTATCCATAAGTTACTTGATGGTAGTGTGGTCAGTGAAGATGGTAACCTTAGATTCTAAAATGTGGGACCTAAATTTATCTATGGCAAATACTACATCTAGCATTTCTTTCTCTGTAATGGTGTAATTCTGCTTCGAGGATTCCAAAGTCTTGCTAGCGTAGTGTATGGCATATGGAAGGATATTGTTTGTGGGCGGAGCTCAGTCGAGCTCCTGGTTATCGAGACCTCAACACAACGGCGGATTGCAGAGGTAGATGCGCATGACGGAGCTAGGCCACGACCCTAGTTGTGATCTCTCTCAACCCTCGCTCGACCGTTGCTTGACGGAGCTCGGTTAGGACTTTTACTCCCTCTCTCGATCTCTCTCAGATCTTCTGGGAAAATCGGAGGTGAAAATGGCAGATCTGGGTTTTCGGAAGGGGGTGAGCTTCTTAAATAGAGGACGGAGATGCGGGGAGCATGGTAGGGGATGTCATAATCAGCGGTGGAGGATAGGTGAGGTGAGGAGGATGGGCAAACGACCCAATGGCAAGGCCATGGGGTCGGTTCGATGGAGGGAGAAGACAGATGAGAGAAGAAGTTGATGACCGCATAATCAAATAGGGTTAAGGTAGAAAATAATCATTGTCGTTGTGACCCTAATCAATCAAGCAATCGATCGAGAAAATAAACCACTTTAAGAGTCAAATAATGAATGTAAGTGGTTTGCTACTTTTATTTACCTGATATAGCGACTAAGGTCGAACACAAGGAGCACAATTAATATCTAAGTAGTCGATTTAAGAGGATTTTATTGTTTTTAGTGGTTTTCAATTTTTAAGTTTTTAGTTTTTCAATACAAGAAACCAAGCACAACAAACACACAAACACTCTTTTTGTATTTTTAAAAAGAATAAAAAATACTCAGACAAAAGTAATAAAAATATTTTTGGATTTTATATGTTTTAAAATGTTTTTGGTAATTTTTATATATTTTTTTAATGTTTTTATAAATTTCTAAAAATGAAAAAGTGATAAAACTACAAACAATGAACAACCAAGAGTAATTTGCAAATTAACAATAGTTTAATGCCCAAAACTCCTGGAGAAAATTTTTATGAGAAAATAGAAGCAAATATCTACAAAAAATGACTGAAATATACATTTTTTATTTTGCTTTGATTTTATATGTTTTTTATAAGTGTTCAAGTGTTTTGTGCATTTGTCGATTTTTATAAAATATTTTTGAGCAAAAATGATATTTAAGCTAGAGGATAATAAAAGACATCTATCCTAATTTTTATGGAATTTTTCAAGCTTTTTCGAATTTTTATGATTTTTCTAAGGCAAATAGGATGCTTTTTAGGAGTTTTTGAATTTTTAATAAAAGAAAAATGCAAAGGAATTAACTAACAAAATTATCACAAATAAAGCATGCAAGTAGGTTTCACATATAATTTTTGGGGTTTATTTATTTCACTAAATAAAAGACATGCAATTCAAAACAGTGCAGAGGGACCAAATTGTAAATACTTTAAGTTTTGGGGCCAAAGAATAACAAGTAGTAAAGGCGTAGGGCGATATGAAATTAATCCAAATAAAGCTTGCACAACATGTGATTCACAGTTCACAGGGGCATATATCCTATTTATTTAAAACTTCAACTCATTCCTTAACTCAGAAAAAACACAGGTTCAGATATGCAAAATACCCACAATGGCATGCGCGAACACACGCGACTCAAATTCCGATGGACTGAAGTGTATATATAAAAAGCAAAGGGTTCAAATTGCAAAAGTCGTTAACTACACCTTTTAGTTATTGGACTAAAACTAAACAAGGAAACTACATAACGAAAAGTGCAAAATAACCTCAAGGCACATGGCTAGCGCATAGGGTCTCCGACGGCTCTGATGGCTCTCTATAAAAGGATCTGATGGCTCAGAGTATGTCGGTGACGTACGATCAGATCTGTTGCATTAGGTCTGACCTAACAGTTTGCAAGGATGGCAGGAGCGTGCGGTGAAGTTGGGGTCTAGATCTAGTCTAAGGGTTATAATGGAGCGTTAACAAGTGGCTTGGATCGATTCTGAGGTGGTGACTCTAGAAGAGACGGCAGAGGAAGGGCTGGATGAACTCAGCCCAGACAAACTTCGACTAAGCGTGGAGGGTGATCCACAACTCTGATGAAGTCGCTAAGGGATCTGGCATAGTCGTGACGATGTTCCGCATCAACTGGAGTCCTCGGATGGAGGAGTCAATGGTCGGACCGCCAGTATGGTGGTGCTCCACCTGCAGCTGCTCCGCCTGAGCAGTGGAGCTCAGAATGGTATGCCTGCGCACTCATGTACCTACAAGGGAGCTGCGAGACTCGGGGGTTGTCCTCCGGTCATGTTATTGCAAGTTGACATATAGAGAAGCAGTAGGGGATGTGAGTGACATCCAACAGAAATGGGGGAGATGACATCGAGCCTAATCTTGCTCCGATGAGCGAGATTCATGATGGTGAGGTTGCGGAAGAGGAATGGCGATGAGTCGAATAATCGGTCCGAGCGGGTTGATGGGTTGGATGGCGCTCTAGACCCGATGGTCGTAGCAGATGAGAGGACGTCTGAGTGAATGAACTAAATTATAGTGAAAGTAAGAATGAAGGTGAATGTGGTGTCTGGGTAGGATACAGTGATCAGTGGGGTGAGACGGAGTGGATAGTGAGGTCGTGGCCTCGATTCTTTGCCGGGAAGCAAAAGAGGTTGGTCGCGACGGAACTCCGGTTACGAGATGAGTGTCATCAATTCAGCACAAATCCCAGCTCCAATAAAATGCAAAGGGACCCTATCACAATACTGAAGGTTCAAGTGGAGAAGAGGTGGTGCGAGGAATGAGCTGATGAGCTCGGAAGGCGGAGGATATCTTTTATAAGGGTGCCTAGGGTTCCAAACAGATCGGAGTGGCACTTGAAACCCTAGGGTGATCCGGCTGCGCCTAGGGATCTGTGAGGATCACGGATCCTAGGAGAGTTTCGGGCACAAAAATCAAGGCATTTGGTTATCAAACCCAGCTAGGAAAAAGAGGAGAAATTGGGTCCGGCAAAGGCTGGGCGGGTCAGGTCAGCTGGGGGAGAAGGTTGACTGCGGTCAACATTCCAGTGTGGACCAATCAGTAATTAGGGATTTACAAAAAAGAAAGAATATTGAGTAAAAAATAATAAATGGTTTTTAAAATAAAAAATGTATAAAATAAAAATTGTTTATTATTTTTCAAATTATTTTTCTTTGATTTTTAATTATTTTTATGAAAAATATAGATAGGGTATGTACAGTATAATATAATATGTACAGGAATAGTATACATATATATTATATACAAATATTTTTATCTTATTATTTTTACAAAAATAAGTTTTATTTTCTATTTTATTCATTTATAACATCATTTAAAGAGTATAAACAGATTTTATTTGATTTTTATCGAATAAGTAGACATATTAAATAAATGAATGTTTTATACAATAAATACATGCGTGTCTTTTGTACAATAAACTTTGGATTTTATTTTTATTTTATGTTTTCTTAATTTTATTTTATTTTTATTATTATTAAGGATATGTACAATTGTTTAAAAATATAACTTGTACAGATTACACATGTAATATAATTATTTATAGGTATAGGTATTAAGTGTCTATACAAGGACCTATCTCCCCCTACTTTCTTCCTTGTCGATCAGGTCATTTTTTGACCTTCTCTCAGGGATTGGGCCAGTCTATATTTATTTCATAATTACATCCTTATTTCTTTTTCTTTTCTCTTTATTCTTTTATTTTTGGAAAATATGTATTAATTTTATAATATTAACAAGGACGTGTACAATGTTAATTTATTGTATTTACATATATTTATAGTGTTTTGTTATATGATAAAGCTTAAAATAAAATAATAAACAATGAGAATAATAAATTCATCACCCCCCTAAACTTTACCTTTGTTAGTCCCTTAGCAAACACTTGTTTGAAAAAGAAGTGAAAATAGTAAGAAAAGAAAAATAAAGCCTCAAAGTTGATTATTAAACTTGTCTTCATTAAATTGGAGTATGGAGCATAGTCAGACCTTTGGATTTTTAATAGGACCGAATCTTATTGGGAAGCGGGTGTAAGACTCAACGTCCTTCAAGTTCCACAGTTCTATGGCCAAGACTCCTTAACAACTAGGTCAGAACAAGTCTACATATGTGAACTCTAATGACTATGAATCTTTCCTTGTACTGTGTAAGTGATATGCAGCTCCCCACCTCGGAAATGGCAAGGAGACAGGCTCCCTCAACAAGGTAACTCTAATCCCCCAGTCTAGCAACTCTTTCCTCGAGGAGCGAGGTATTCCCTTCTAAGTTCAAGTACAACCAGCTCAAGAAGAAGGGAAAGACGAGAATGAACCGTGACCAGTGTAGCCATGTATCCCTAGGAGCTTAACCAGTGTAGCTAAGTCTCTCGCTGCAATCTTCCTCGAGATAAGATGGTGGAATACATAAGCTTTGCTTACTCGCTATATACACTCCGACATGCATTTTATTTTCAATCAGACATGTCCCCTTTTTGGAGTTTTTGAATTTTTTGCACTTTTTTTCGACATATATACAACATATCAACAAGGAGAAGCATAAAGATAAGGAGTTTTTCTTCTTGAGCCAGTAGACTATCCCTCTTTTGAAGCATTATTGCAACCCATACTCTCTTGTCGTTAGACCTCAATGCTACTAAACCAGGTTGATGTGCACATCCCTTCCTAGAGGAGGACAGGAGGTTCCGGTTAGCTATACTACCCTGGTATGCTACTCTGAACCATAGGATTCTTCCTCCTCACCACCTCATCCATGTTGAGCTACGTGTAAGGTGCTTATCCATGTCAAGCCATTGTCTCCGAGAGTCATGCATGTGTTGTTAAGTGTTATACTTAGGCTCATCAAGATGACATGTGAACATAGCCTAGTGGACTCAAAGAATTAAAAATCATTATGGACCTGAAAAGTTTTATCCCTAGTCTTGTAAGTTTCCTCTAAAGTTAAGTGGATTAAGGTCTTAACCAAGCTCCATTTTTCAATTTACTTACAGACTAGTTTAAAAGTCAACCATGATGCAAATATTTACAACAAACTCTTTTTTTATGGAATTTTTTAAAAAATGCAAATTTTTATGAAAATTTTGGATTTTCAAATTTTTAGGTATTTTGAAAAATAAGGAAAGATTTTTTACCAAGATAAATATTATTTTACAAAAGGGTTTATATTACAGGTTTTATGTTTTTATTTGCATAGTACTTATATCACCTTTATTAAGGATATTGGTGTATAACGAATTTTAGGGGTAGCTTATGGTTTTTAATATATATACAAGTAATTTTTACAAACCATACTTATTTCCTTATATGGCAAAATAAATTTGCAAAATAGTTTCCACAATATTTTTCATAATTAAATTTACAAACTATTTTTGCAAACCTTTTATTTTCACGTAATTTTCAAAAATTTTGTATAGTATACGTAATTTTTATACAACATTTTGGAAACAACACATTTTTACAACATTTGTACAAAATAATTTTTGCAACGATTTTTTTGAAAATATTTTATTCCTATTTTATTAATAATAATAGCCATGTTATTAACACACAAAGTATGAGTTATGGCAAAAGTATATATACAATATATATGACACCCCCATACTTAGCTCGAACGATTTCCATAGAGAGATCAGACAGCGATGAAGGAAGACATAACTCGTGCTGAGTATGGTGAAGTGAAAATAATTCTATACTACGACGACTCTAAAGAATGAAAGAATAGAATCAATAGAAGTCGGTGATCCCCCTATACATAGGATCAAGCAATACTAAGTATAGAAGACTATGCACAAAAGGGAAAACCGATGAGTAGAATGTACTAATATTACCTCCCCTATAATTAGGGTAGAATATCCCTAAGTATAGGCAGAAAAATATAGGTAATGGTGAAAATGGAAAATCACAAGTCTAATACTCCCCTATACTTAAGATCAAATACATCATAAGTATAGAAACATCATAAGATGGATCTGAGGTATTAAACCAAATGAATGAGTGATATAGACAATATAGATCTATACAACAGCGGAGAAGAAGTGAAAATCAGGTATGAGATGCAGGTGATGTGAGTCAAAGATCACATCTCGTACAAAATGAATAGGGGCAACGTCAACGATCAGTGGATCATGATCAAAATATGGCTTCAGGCACAGACCATTGACTCGAAAGGTGGAATCAGAAGATGATTCAGATATATCAATGATGCTATTGTTGTTCACCTTTCTGACCAGGTACGGTCCCTTCCATTTACTCGGTAACTTCATTGGAAATAATCTCAATCTAGCATCAAATATCCATACTCTCTGATTGGGCTCAAACTGTTTATGTCTAATGTGAGAATCATGCCATATTTTCACTCTATCATTATATTATAGGCTACTTGAGAAGGTTGTGTCTCTCAATTCCTCTAGGGCTGCCAATTCTACTCTTCTCTGGTCTCCGATACTCTTGGGATCCAATAATAGCACAATACCTGCCAAAATGACTTGTGATTGATCTCAACTAGTAAGTGGCATGGGTTGCCCTAAACGAGTCGAAAGGGAGATGTGCCCAAAGGCGTCTTGAAGGAAGTCCAATAGGCTCACAAGACTGAGTCCAAAAGTTGTGACCAATCCTCTCGATCAGAGTGGACAACCGTCTGCAAAATAGTCTTAATCTTCCGATTTGAAACCTCGATAAGACCATTAGTATGTGGGTGATATGGTGTAGCAACTCTATGGTCAATGTTGAACTCGTTAGCGAGGGCACTTACCTTGTCGTTGATAAAATTAGCCCCCCCCCCCCCATAATAAATCAAGACTCTAGGTACATTGAACTGTGAAATGACATTCTTCCTCAAAAATTTGCATACAGTCTTTGCATCTATGATTCGGTCTGGGATGGCCTCCACCCAAAGACTAACATAATCTACAACAAGCAAAATGTACTCAAATCCCTTACTCTTAGGGAATGGACAGATGAAATCGATGCCCCATGCATCAAAAACCTCACAAAAGTGAATGGGCTGCATCAACATCATATCTCTCCGTCCACAAGTGCTCATCCTCTAACAATCAGTGCACCTTTCATGAATTAATCTGAATCCTTGAAGAGGGTAGGTCGCCAAAGGCCGGATTGGAGAATTTTTTGTGTTGTTCGTCTCCCAAATTGATGTCTTCCTGCCTCAAGCTTGTGGTAATAGGTGAGGACACTATGGTTCTCCTCCTGAGGAATACACCGACACCAAACACTATCCCCCCCCCACACCTTCGTGTAATGGGTGGGATCCTCCCAATATTATGACTTTTCCTTCACGAGGAAGGTCTCAAGTCGCTGCCTGGGTCAACCTTGTGGAACTTTCTTGGCAACAAGATAGTTCATAATGTCAGTGTACCATGGAAGCGAGTTGATAGTAAGAATCACCTCGTCTAGGAATGTTTCAGTGATAGGTGTGGTCTATTTAGAATCCTCAAGATGCTCTAATCGGGAGAGGTGATCCAGCACGACATTCTTAACTCCAGGATTATCCTTAATTTCTATATCAAACTCCTGAAGTAGAAGGATCCATCTAGCCAATCCGGCTTTGCCATCCTTCTTTGCCATGCGATATCAAATGGCGGTGTGGTCCGTGTAAATAGTAACTTTAGATCCTAGAATGTAGGATCTGAACTTATCAAGAGCAAATACTATGACTAGCATCTCCTTCTCTATCACAGTGCCAATGTCTGGATAACATAGTGAATGGCAAAAGGCAATGCATCCCTCCTCTATCCAAGAATTGCCCCTACAGCAAAATCAGTCGTCATGATCTCGAATGGGAGAGACCAATCGGGTGTCTTAAGGACAGGAGCTTGCACAAATAATCCCTTGAGAGTCTTAAATGAACAAAAGACACTTATCATCTATAAGTAACTCGGTGTCTTTTGTTAGCAAACCAGTAAGCAGTCGGGCAATTCGGCTGAAATCATGCATGAACCGTCGTTAGAAATCTCCATGCCCCAGAAAAGACTGCAACTATCGCAAATTAGACGGTGGATTGAGCTTCTTGATGATATCCACCCTGGCCGATCGATATCCATGCCCTATTGGAGATGATGTGACCAAGGACCGTCCCCTGAGTCATCATGAAATGACTCTTCTCCCCAGATAAGACAAGGTTGACCTCGATACAACCTTGGCGTACTCGATCTAAGCAATCAAGATAAGCATCAAACCCATCACCGTAGACCAAAAAGTCATCCATGATGACCTTTAAACATTCCCCCACCATGTCCAAGAAGATGAAAAGCATGCACCTTTGGAATGTAGTTGGGCATTATATAAACCAAAGGGCATCCGTCTAAAAGCATATGTTCCAAACGGATAGGTGAACGTCATTTTCTCCTAAACTTCTGGTCCTATGGCCACCTGATTATATCGTGAGTACCCATCAAGAAAACAGTAATGACTCTTCCCAGCTAACCACTCAATAATCTGATTAATAAATGGTAGCGGGAAATGATCCTTCTTGGTGGCATGATTTAATCATTTGTAGTCCACATAGACCCTCCAACAAGTGGGTACTCGGGTAGCTATCTCCTCTCCAGACACATTCACAACTGTGGTGATACCCATCTTTTTGGGTACCACATGTAGAGGACTAACCCATTTGGAGTCGGAGATAGGGTAAGATAAAATCGGCCCTCCACCACCTAGTTATTTTCTTCATGACTACATCTCAAAGATTCGGGTTCAGTCTCCGCTGGAAATCACGCGATGGCTTGGCATCGTCCTTGAAGTATATGTGGTGAGAGCACAGGGCCAGACTTATACCCTGGATATCATCTACACTCCATCTGATTGCCTTGTGGTTTCTTTAAAGAACCTCCATCAAATGAGATTCTCGGTCTTTAGTCAAATCAGTTGAGATGATGACTGGGAACATGTCTGGCTCACCTACAAGGACATGTACTTCATACTCTGTGGCAAATTCTTCAACTCAAGACAAGTGGGAGTTGGCAGATCTTGCCTTTGAAAAGTCTGCATAAGGTACCAAATCTGCATGGGAGAACTCTTGATGAATTTGTGAATCTGACGGAGACGGCCCTGCTGGTGTAGCTTTCAATTGTATTGGCTCGATCTCCGTCCTAGCTGTGGGATCTATGGTAATCAGACACTGTAAATAATCATCAAATTCCTGCAAGTCAAAATTAGTGCTGAGTCCAAGGGATCTAAATCTTAATCACAAGAAATATAATCTGCTTCGCTACCATGATTGCAATCATCAACCTCTTATGTGTCATGTGCCATAAGTTTGCTCTCCGAACTCTCATCGGCTATCATTTGTGGCTCTACAATCTCTGAGGGTGTGACAAGAGCTCGTGAAACTGGATATGTCCAAATGGCTTCATCATTTGTAATCATAAAATCACACTCCTGGTGGACGTCTTGCTCTGTCTCTGCCATCTTCTCTGAATCGGTGGCCTGCTCTGAGCAAGTTGAGTCTCTTGCTCTGATCTCTTCAATTGTCTCTATTTGTATATCAATTGTCTCTATTTGTATACTCTCGCCCTCGACGCGAAAGTATACCTTCCTGCTATCATGATCGGACACTACCTTGGTTGTGGCTAAAAATGGTCGTCCTAGAAAGATGTCGGTATAAGTCACAGATTCAAAGATCTTCATGTCCAACACAACGAAGTCCATGGGGAATTTCAAGCCCTGAATTATGATGACAACATCCTTTAATATCCCCTTTGGCCTCTTATCAGATCGATCTGCAAACTGAAGAATTGTCCTGCTCTATTTAAGAAGGCTAAACTCAAAACGATCAAGTAAGGCAGCTGGGAGGAGGTTAATTGAGGAACCAATGTCTAATAGAGTCCGATCAAATGGCCTCTCATGAATATGGAATCTGAAAAAAGGAGCTCCTGCATCGGGGTTCTTTGCAAGCAACCGGTGTAGACACGGTTCAGGGACATCACTGTATAGTTTTCAGCCATCTGCTCATAGAAGTCCCAGTTCTGTTCTTCATCTTTGGTGAAGTAGGAACCTCCACACGATGCATTCACTAGCCCCTACTGCTCAGGTGTCAGCCCACAAAAGAAATTCTGGACGAGGTTGGGCTTGTTGATCTCATGGTGGGGACATCTATCGATGAGCTCTTTAAAGCAATCCCGAGCTTCATGGAACTGTTCATTAGGGATCATGGTGAAATTGTTGATCATGGCTCTAGCTACATAGGTCCAACCGAGTGGATAGTACTTGTTCATGTACTTAGTCGGAGATGCACCCAAGTTGTGATAACCTTCCCCATGTGCTTCAGCAAGTAGGCTACTCTGTAAACCAAGGAGAACGGTAAAGCTATCAGCATGATTTTGTCCTCGTCCACCAGTCTATCATGGACGATGCTGAAAATCATCTCGAACTCATGCAGATGGAGATGGGGCTCTTCGGTGTCTAGCCCATGGAACTTGGGCAGTAAGTGAATGGTCTGGGGATGGAGCTCGAAATCGCCAAAGATAGTGGGCAGCTAGATCCATCGGTGCGTAAGGGTTGCACCAGGGTTGTGCAACTGCCTCATGGTACGGGTTGGTCTTGATGGATCATGCGATTCATCCTGGTGTCCACCCTCAGCTCTTGGTATTTCTCCATCAGCTGGTCATTCTGGCTGTTCTTGCTCGGCTCACATCTGTGTGAGCTCCCTCCAAACTTCTACCATGAATATTCCTTGGTCTCGGATATATCGCTGCACGGTCTCTTGGGAAGCTAGTAATGTTTTGTTGATGGCAGTCTGATCTAATACGAATGAGGATGTCTGTGGCTGCTCATTGGTTCTTCCTTCACTACTGGTCATCTCACCGATCTCTGCAAAGGCAAAATACCCTAGCTCAGGTGCTGTCAAATGAACATATAGTTGTGCTGGCCTGTCTGGTTGTACCTCAGGAATTGGAGAAGGGTGGTCGAGGGGGAATAGGGTGGAGGCGAATTTGGGTTCAGAGAGAGTATGAGCTCTCTGAATCTGCCCTAGATGAACAGGCAGGAGTGCTGGAAAGCAGTGCTTCCAGAGGCAACCTAAGAAACCTTCTGCCCATCATCGTGATGTGGGGATATATAAAGATTAGATCTGGGATGAAAGCAGGATGAGAAAACAAACCCCCAATTCACCTAATCAACACAATATGATGACCATAAAAGCTCGTTCATTTATCTTGTCAAATTTTATTTAGGTGATAATCCAATCTTATAAAGCGGGTTAGCGAGTTGTTGGGAGCCCGATTCTCCCTGGAGACTGGCTCGGATTCCTACGACTAGTTGCACCTATTTCCAACCAGTATGGGTGTAAGTACGGACCATTTCCGACCACCTGATTTTACTTGTGGATGGAGCCTTACACAAGATCCTCTAAACTGCCCACTCTGCTAAGGAAGTTGGGATCATTTACCGGTTATCCGAAAGTCCTCACTGGAGAATAGCTAATTATTTTTAGAACCGGTAGTATGAAGAAATTTCAAGCGTGGCTCTATCCTAGTGTGTGTGTCGTTCAACTCTCCGTAGTAGAATTAGATAAGGACGGGATTACTCTCCCGAAAACAATAATTCTTGAGTGAAGTTTTTGTTTTAGGTCAAGTGTGCTTAAGTTGTCCTAGATTTTATTTGGTTATCTCTTTTTAGGTATTTTTTTGAATAAAGACAATGTCTAATGAATTTTCTGATTTTCTTTTTATTTAAGTGCAAGAAAACTGGGGGAGGGAAATGGAAAAACCGATGCATGATCAAACACAATGATGCATGTAGAGATAGAAATGCATACCTTGCTCCAGCACTCTACATGTAGGGTGATCTGCGTATAAATTTAAATGCAAAAATTAAAACTAATCTATATGATACAGGAGGAAATCGTCCCTAAGATGAGCAACTTCTATTAGCGGGAAGAGTTGGTAGTTAATTAATCAGAGAAGAGTCTTGAGTCCGGTCTTGGAAGTCGCTCGGTGTCCACCACAATGGGTCCTGCTAGCACTATATGCGACTTCTCATAGTGCGTGGTCTCCTAACCAATTAAAATAACTTTTTCCTTTATTTGACTAAGTCCAAATACGATCTATAGGAATAGACAGTCTATTTGGGTGTTTGGACCTTAGATAAGTACCGAGCTCAAGAAATAAAAGTCTTAAATATAGGGGCTAAATCCTCGGGAATCAAATAGAAAATAAATACAAAAAATCACGAGCAAATCTGGTGAGGTCCCCCGAGTGCACCGGCACTCAGCGAAACTGACCACGAATAATGTTCAAGTGTCCCAAGAATCTAACAGTCTAAATTATTACAAATGTTTTTTTCAAAAATAAACTCTCTCTAAAATAACAAGCTCTTAATATCTTCTGCTCTTCCTCTTGTGCTGGTCCCTCCAAAAAGTGGATAGAGTCATACCCTGGCAGTCCCTCTCATGAAAAATCGACGTAGAATAAGGTCAGAAACGGTTATAAGAGATAGAAACAAAAATAAGCCAAAATCAAACTAATTAGCCATGCTCCGCAGCAACGTCGCCTTTCTGATGACTGTCTAATCAACTAAGGTGTAGGTAGCAAATAATCACAGTCGTTGTGACCATAATCAATCAAGCTATTGAACGAGAAAATAAACCACTTTAAAAGTCAAACAATGAATGTAAGCGGTTCGCTACTTTTATATACATGGTATAGCGACCAGGGTCGAACACAAGGAGAACAATTAAGGGCTAAGTAGTCGATTACAAAGGCTTTTTATTATTTTTAGTGGTTTTCAATTTTTAAGTTTTATGTTTTCAATACAAGAAATCAAGCACAACAAACACACAAACACTCTTTTGCATTTTTAAAAAGGGTCAAAAATACTCAGAAAATGTTAGGATTTTATATGATTTAAAATACTTTTGGTAATTTTTATAATTTTTCCAAATTTTTTTTTATAAATGTATAAAAATCAAACAGCGATAAAAACAACAAATAGTGTACAACCATGCATAATTTGCAATTTAAAAAACGCTTAAGTGTCCAAAACTCTTGGAGGAAATTTTTATGATAAAATAGAATCAAATATCTACAAATAGGGATTGGAATCACTATTTTTGTATTTTGCTTGATATTATATGATTTTTATAATTTTTCAAGTGTTTGGTGAATTTTTTGGTTGTATAAAATAGTTTTGAGCAAAAATGATATGAAGCTATAGGATAAAAGACACCTACCCTTATGTTTATGGAAATTTTCAAGGTTTTTTCAATTTTTTATGATTTTTTAAGGCAAACAAGACACATTTTAGTGGTTTTTGAAATTTTAATAAAAGAAAAATGCAAAGGAATTAACCTGCAAAATTACCACAAATAAAGCATGCAAGAAGGTGTCACATATAATATTTGGGTAATTTTGGGGGTTAATTAATTATTTATTTCACTAAATAAAAGACATGCAATTCAAAATAATGTAGAGGGATCCAATTGTAAATACTTTAAGTTCTGGGACCAAAGAATAACAAGCAGTAAGGGTACATGGGCTGATATGCAATTAATCCAAATAAAGCACGCACAACACGTGATTCACAGTTCACAGGGGCATGCAAGCAATTTAATTAAAACTTCAACTCATTCCTTAACTCAAAAAAAATAAATGTTTAGATATGCAAAATACCCTCAATGACACACACGGACACACGCGACTCAAACTCGGCTGGACTAAAGAGCAAATATAAAAAGAAAAGGGTTCAAATGCAGAAGTCCTTAACTACACATTTTAGTTATTCGACTAAAACTAAATAAGGAAAACTGCATGATGAGAAATGCAATATACCCTCAAGGTACGTGGCTAGCATGTTGGGTCTCCGAGGGCTCTGATGGCTCTCTATAAAAGGATCTGACAACTCAGAGTATGTTGGCAACGCACGGTCAGATCTGTTGCATCAAGTCAGATCTAATGGTTTGAAGGGCTGACAGGAGCATACGGTGTAGATGGGGTCCAGGTCTGATCCATGGGTAAGAATGGGGTGCTAACAAGTGGCTTGGATCGAATCTGGGGTAGTGACTCCAGATTGGACGTCAAAGGAAAGGGCTATACGAACTCATCTCAAGTGAACTTTGACCAAGCGTGAAGGGTGATCCACAGCTCTGATGAAGTCGCTAAGGGATTCGGTGCAATCGTGAGGATGTTCCACATCAGCTGGGGTCCTCGGATGGAGGAGTCGATGGTCGACCACTGGGATGGTGGTGCTCCACCTAGAGCTGCTCTGCCTGAGCAGTGGAGCTCAGAACGGTAGGCATGTGCGTGCATGTACCTTCAAGGGAGCTGCGAGACTCGGGGTTTGTCCTCTGGTCATTTATTGCAAGATAACATATAGAGAAGCGGTAGAGGGATGCGAGTGACGTCCAGCAGAAATGGGCGAGATGATGTCGAGCCTAATCTTGCTCTGGTGAGCGAGATTCAGGACAATCATTTTGTGAAAGAGGAATGGCGATGAGTCGAATAATCGATCCAAGCAGGTAGATGAGTAGGATGGGGCTCCAGACCCGGTGGTCGGAGCAGATGAGCGGATGCAAGAGTGAATGAACTAAATCAGAATGAAAGTGAGAATGAAGGTTATTGGGGGTACCTGATAGGCTACTGTGATCAATGAGGTGGGGCGGAGTGGATAGCAAGGTTGTGGCTTCGATTCTACAGCAGAAAGCAGAAGAGGCTATTTGTGGCGGATCTCCAGCCACGAGCTGAGCATCGTCGATTAAGCACCAATCCGAGATCCAATAGAGCACAAAGGGACCTTGTCACAATCTTTGAAGGTTCAAGTGGAGGAGAGAAGGCACGAGTAACGAGCTGATGAGCTCGAGAGGAGAGGAGCCTGAGCAGAAGAGATCTTTTATAGGGGTGCCTAGGGTTCCAGAAAGATCGGAGATGTGCTCGAAACCCTAGGGCGATCTAGATGCACCTACGGGTCCACGAGGATCACGGATCCTAGGAGAGTGTCGGGCGCAAAAATCAAGGCAATTGGTGATCGGACCCGACCGAGAAAAAGAGGAGAAATCAGGTCTAGCGAATGCTTGGCGGGTCGGGTCAGTTGGGGGGAAGGTTGGTCACGGTCAACATTCCAACGTGGACTAATTATTAATTAGGGGTTTACAAAAATGTAAGAATATTAAGTAAAAAAATAACAAATGGTTTTTAAAATTGAAAATGTATAAAATGACAATTATTTATTATTTTTCGAACTATTTTTATGTGATTTTTAATTATTTTTATGAAAAATATAGATACGGTATATACAGTATAATGTAATATGTATATGTATAGTATACCTATATATTATATACAAGTATTTTTATCTTATTATTTTTACAAAAATATGTTTTATTTTCTATTTTATTCATTTATAACATAATTCAAAGTGTATAAAAGGATTCTTATTTGATTTTTATAGAATAGGTAGATATATAAATTAAATGAATGTTTTATACAATGAATACATGTGTATCTTTTATACAATAAACTTTGGATTTTATTTTGTTTTATTGTGTTATGGGATTTTTATTTTATTTTATTATTAAGGATATGTACAATTGTTTAAAAATATAATATGTACAAAGTATACATGTAATACAATTATTTATAGGTATAGATATTAAGTGGCTATACAAAGCCAAGGACCCTATCTCCCCCTACTTTCTTCATCATCGATCAGGTCATTTATTGACATTCTCTCGAGGTTTGGGTCAATCTGTATTTATTTTGTAATTTCAACCTTCTTTCTTTTTCTTTTCTCTTTATTTTTTTATTCTTGGAAAATCTGTGTTAATTTTGCAATATTAACAAGGATATGTATAATGTTAATTTATTGTATTAACATTTATTTATAGGTGTTTTTACGAAATGATAAAGCTTAAAATAAAAGAATAAAGAATTAGAATCTTAGATTCATCAAAAGGCGATGGGCAAAAATGAGGAAGAAGAGGAACGAGGGAGGAGGAGATGAGAGAGAAAGGAAAATAATAAAACTAATTAATTAGTTAAATTAAAATAAAATAAATTCAAATAATAATAAATAAATAAATATAAATTATAAATAATTGAATAAACAATTTTAAATTAAATAAATACAATTATTCAATTAGTTAAATAAGTATATAAATAATATAGATTTATATATACCTATATAATTAATTTATTTAATTTACTTATTTTATTATTTTAAATTTTAAATAGGTTTCTTTTTATTTTATATAAATAATATAACATTAATAAAATATTAATAAAATATAGAAAACATAAGAAATAACTAAAATTAAATAGAATGGGATTAAGATACATTGTACACTTTACACCAATAGGGTCTCAAAACCTTCTTTTTGCATATTAGCTCCAATTTTAGTGAAATCGCATTTATTTGATAGATAATTTTATAAAACGAACTGTAAAAGTGAGTATGCCCAATTCGGAGTTCATATGGACGAGTTATGAGGTTTGGAAGTTTGGGTTTACGACTTTTTAGTTTTGGACTTTATTGTCATTTACTAATAATAATTTTAAGTTATATTTTTATATTTAATTACTAATTTTTATAAACATTTTATAAAATATTTAGTTAAATGTAATTAGGAATAATTAAATAGAAAAAACAGAAGAATTGTACATATAGTACATATATACAAAGGGGTCCAAATGCCAAAATTCACTTGTTTTATTCTAATATTTTTTATTTTTAATGAATAGTATCAGTTATAAAACAATGTTTAAAAGTGAGTTTTATATATTTGAAGGTTTCTATAAATAGTTATGAACCTTGGAAGTTGGCTCTTTTAGGTTATTCATAATTATTTATTTATACACTAAATAATATTTTTGATATTTTTATATTTTAATATATATTATTATAAAAAATTTCATGAAGAAAATATTTTTATTTAAGATGATTTAAATGATAAATAAAATGGATATTTACACCCATAATCCTGAGTAATTTTGTAATTACCCCAGAAACCCTCTCTAATCATGAATTACACCAGGACCTTGAATAATTGCTCTGTTTTACACCCATAACCATCCTTTAGTTTAGTTCATTAACTCAACTATATATGTGAGTTAATCTAACCAACCCATGATTTAATGGCTAAGATTAACCAAAAGAGAGAGAGAAAATTTTCAGAAGGCTGGGGGAGTTTCTTGGCTGGCAGGGGTCGGGCTTCGGGGCCTTCAGGCAGGGGAGACTTCATCAGGAGGGGTTCTTGTTAGCGGAGGCGATGGGGGGATGGGGCGATGAGGCTAGCAATGGGGATCCAGGAGAGGGGCTTCGTGGGCGCTAGAGAGGGGTGGGTTGGTTCTTATAGATGCGGTGGGGATGGGTACGTGGGTGGGTGCTGGCATGGGGTGCATGCAGAGGCGTGAGGATTTGGAGGAGGCGATGAGGATTGGCAACAGGGGGCTTGGTGGTGGGCGTTGTCTAAGGGTGGTGGGAGTGGTCTTACAGGGAGACAATGAGGCGTGGGGAGGGTGTTGTGGCTGGTAGAGGCGGTCAGGATTGGGGGGACAATGAGGCTGGCAACGAGGATCAAGGGGGTGGGGTGGGGTTCTTCATGGTGTGCACTTGGCAGGGGTGGGGGGATGCTTGCAGAGGTGGTGGGGATGGGTTCGTGGGTGAGCATCCTTGCTTGGCGGTAGGGCTTCGAAGGAGGGAAGGGGATAAGGAGGTGGTCGGCAGGGGGTGGGGGCGTGGTCAGTGAGAGGAGGAAGGGAAGGTCAGCGGTGGGGGTGGGGATTGGGCAATGAGGCAGCGGGGGGTATTGTGGCTTGCAGAGGCAGTCAGGATTGGGGGAATGATGAGGATGGCGACGAGGATCCGGGGGGTGGAGGAGGGCTTCGTAGTGTGCACTTGGCAGGAAGGGGTGGGGGGATGCTTGCAGAGGCGGTGGAGATGGGTTCATGGGTGGGCGAGGGCATGAAGAGGCGGTGAGGATTAGGTGGGGAGGGGGACATGGTCGATGAGAGGAGGAAGGGAAGGTCGGCGGTGGGGGTGGGGATTACCTGGCTAGAGGAGGAAGGGGAGGAGAAGGTCCATGTGCGGTTGGTTGCTTGAAGGAGGATAGGGAGTGGTATTTTGTAGAATAATGAAAACTTAACGGGTATAAAATGTAAATTATTAAACATATACTGTTATAGTTAACAAAAAATTAGATGGAAGTTGACATGGGGTTATGAGTTTAAGAGCTAAGCACTATTCAGGGTCCTGGGTGTAATTCGTGATTATAGAGGGTTTCTAGGGTAATTACAAAATTACTAAGGGTTATGGATGTAAATATCCCTAAATAAAATAGGTTAGCATATGTACAAAGTGAAAAATGTATAAATGTAGATTGATGATCTTGATTTTCTGATATTTTTATAAATTATGATCATTATCTCCTCCTACTTATTTATTTTGTCGACCACGTCAATATTGACCTGGTCTCAGTGTTAGGATCAGTTTGTACATATTTTATATATACATCCTTATTTTCTTTTATCTTTCTTATTCTCTTTATTATTTTATTTTGGATAAATAAGTGTTAATATATAATATTAACAAATGTGGTTATAATGTTAATTAGTAAGAATTAGTGAATATTTAAATGTATTTTATTAAGGATTTTTGCCAAAGTCAAAGAATAAAGACCATGAATCATGGATTCATCAGGCGACGTGACAATGGTAGATAATTGCATATACGACAGATGTTCATTGACAATAGATGGATGGTTCCTTACAATATCGGTTTGTTGACGATGATGTTGATATAATCATAGAGGCTTACAATCAGATGCAAGCTATCGACATGGAGCACATGTTTCAACATTATTCTTGAATATCCGAAATTTTTGGCTTGCTTTTTGCTACATCATGGGATTGTATATTTTGTCAACTTCATAAGATATTTATTGATGTTTGTGCCAATTCATTCCTACCTCTATATGTGTGTGTATAACCTCTATGTACATGTTATCTTTAAAGACTCTTTTACTATATAAATATGCCAAATGCAAAATCTATGTACTACTAATGGAAATACCAAGGAAATGGCTTCACGCATCGTTGGATCTTGATCAGTGATGATTCCAAGAGGCATCTTCCCATGCATACATTGCAACCATGTGCTGAATAATCAAACAAAGGTTTCGGTACTTTCATCTGCAAGTAGGGAACATCCAAACAAAGTGGATTGTCTATGATGAGTTATGCCTGTAAAGTTGCAAAAAGCATTAGAAAGTTGTTCGTTCTATACGTGGTGTCGAAGACCAAAACATCATGAAAATGCATGTAAGAAGATCGTGACCTTCCGTCAACCCAGAAAACACTTCTAATTGTCATATCATCGTCAACTTGTAATATAAAAAAGAAGTCACTATCCACTATCATTTTGGCTTCAAAACATCTCACAATAGCCATGCACTCCTGACCAAGATTGTTTTTTTGATGGAATTTAATTTGATCTTTGCAAACTTGACTGGTAACATTTTTCTCACCGGATGCACTCAAAACACTAGAAATCTTGGATGCACCAAAGCCACAACAATGCAATGTGTCAATGAGTCCTCGTGCGCAAGATGAAATTTCTTTGTGTGATTTCAACCTTTGTACTTTTGATGGACGTGCCAAATCATGGCTATGTGCTTCATGAAATGTTCGCACCATCCAAGTCCCTCCATCGTTCACAGATACATAAATGTGAGAATTACACCCTTCTCTAGTTTCATGCCTATGCTTAACCTCTCGTCCCTCCTCTCTTTTTCCCTTCAAATCTTTAAAACCTTGTTTGTAACAAACAAATCATTTAGCAACTGGAATATTTGTTCGTTCTAAACGTCACAATTTATTTTTTTGTATAGATAAACCCAATCTTTGTGCATACGAATTGTCAAATTTGATCACATCTGCATCTGAATTAAACTCCATGCCTATGAATGGCTTTTCAATAGAAGTCAATTCAATACCCTCCCCATCCCCATGCACGGCCTCGAATTTCATCACCCTCCCCTTCCATGTACGTGGCCTCGAATGTTGTCACTCTCTCCCTCCCGGTGTATCACACCTATGAGCATTGCCATCACCGTCTTCGCTAGTTTTAAGAGGTGAAAACCCTATAAGGATGCTCCCAAAGAAGAATCCAAAAATGGGTGGTGGGTTGTCACCTACTTTTTGAATGAGAGGAAATGAGTAAAATGGGTTTTCAGTAATAAAAATTAAGATAAAAAGGTATTAATTTGATCCATTGGATTAATTACATATGGATGAGATGGTGGGCTTTCGATACACCCAAGAAAGATACACCTTATTGGAAATAAATCCTATATATATGGGGGTTAAATGAGCATGCTTTCTGTGAGCATATTAGAGCATGCTCTTGCTTTTTTCTGGACATTTTTATTTTTTAAAATGAAACCTTGTGGGAATTTGGTTAGAAGAGTGGATAGAAGTCTCGAACTAAGTTGAAGTTTGAATAACATCGTGGTGATATATGCTGATCAAAATTCCTATAGGCTCCATTTCGAAAAAATCTAAAAAATACAGGGAAAAAGTGGGAGCATGTAAGATATCTCTCTCTTAAGAGAACCCTTGATAGGGTTTTCTTTCTACCCATCCAACAACGGAGGCAGCAAAGGGGGAGTAGGCGGTGGTGTGATTGCTTGTGCTTAGGATGATGCTTAACTCCTGTACGAGGGCTCCAGGTGCAATTTTCCAAGCATTCATTATGACGACGAGGAGCATACTCCTTTTTTCATATACTTGACAACTACTTGAAAAAAAAAGCATTACCCACAAATTATGACACCCTCAAACTTATAAAGACATGATTTAATTACTGTTTACATCCTAACAACGATAATTGCTTCGTTACATTAATAATGCAATAGGATATAATCAAAAAATTGAAGAAATATTGCAACACTCAAATAACATCAATGTTCATATAAAGTGGGAAACAAACATCTACAACAATTGTATACTTATCATATAAAAACTCATAGTGGTTTTAGATTCAATATTTTATATGCTAATCCAAAGATAAAATTATGCAAAAACACTGACGAAAAGCTAAAAACAAAATACCTCTTATAAAGGGAGAACTATCACACCCAAAATAAAGCTTAGGCATCACAATGTCAACATCTACCAGAATACATTTAGGATTGCAAGAATGACTTCAAACAAATATATACATATATAGAACATTACTACAATAAAATCCGAGCATACCAAAACTCTACCCTAAATTCATCTTAATAGCAGATCATGATGACAACTTCTTGGCAAAAAAACAATGCATACTCGCAAGTCATAACACTCTCTGACTTTACAAATAAAAAAAAACAAAAGTTATCTTTTTTATAAAACTAGCAAGCTAAAGAATCTCTACATGATGTTGTAAAGCTATATTTTCACTTGTCATTTCCGTTATTTGTAAATCCTGGCAAAAAAGATACTTGATGTGAAACTGATGAATACATGATTCATTAATGTTTCTGTCGTATTTTTTCTTAAACCCTTAACAAATACATGTAAATATCCATTAATATAATTTTTGATCAAAATCATATTCATGAATAAAAATTCACTTTTATGTATTAAAAATACATAAAAAGAATGAAATCAGAAAAAGAAAATAAAGAAAATGAGGCATGTCGTAATTATGTATATATTGTACAATAACTCAGAAAATATAAATATAGTTGTAGAATATATATATATATATATATATATATATATATATATATATATATATTTGTAACATAATATCTGATACTAAGTTAGCATGAATTGGACAACAAAGAATAAAGTAGGGGAAGATAAGATAGAAATTCTAAAAATAAATAACCATACATATAACACATTAATTAGATCTATTTACTGTATATATTATCTTCACATAATTATACATGACACATATGTACATATTTCAACACATCAAACTCTTCTCTTTGTGTGGACAAAAATATGTATAAAATAGAAAAATAAACGAAAAAATTCCAACCTGCATATATGTCAAGTAATCAGTTTTTCAAATTATCAAATTATCAACTTCCTAAGTTCATAACTTTGCCATGCCAACTTCAAATTCACTCTACTAACTTTTAAAGTTCAAGATATAAAATTCTCTAAATAAATGAAAGTGTTTTTACTCAAGATGAAGTCCATTTGCATAAAGTTTGTTTTTAAACCTAAAGACAACTGTGTTTTTGGGTAACTTTATGTATTATGCACATATTATTTAAGGTACATTCAGTTTAATATTTTTTTAAATATCTTCTTGATATTTTAGTTTATTAGTAAAATAAAACAAAAAAATAAAATTCTTATTTAATATTTTAAATAAATTAAATACTCATAAAAATAGTTAAAAATGAATTGCATTGATCATACATGAATTTATTAACTATGAGAATTAAATTATTAAATTCCATAAAGATTCACACAAGCCTAATTTCTTGTTATCTAAATTAATAAAATATTAAAAATGCTATTCTATTTATTAAAATATCAAAATAAAACTATAATACTTATTTATATTATGCATTATACATGTCTTTATTAGTATTTAATTTATATAATGTACACCTAACATTATTTATATATGTATCATATATCATAATTTAGATGATTTGATTATTCACAACATTTATTTTTATAATTTTTAAAAATAAAATCATTTATTCTTTATCATTTAATTTATAAACTATTTCATCTTGAATTTGTGGTGTTGACACGTGTCAGCATCACATTCTTCTTCCTCAAGAAGCTCTCCAGCCTTTCTACTGTGAACTACACAAACCTCCCACCTTTGTCATTTTTTGTAGCCTTTGAATCTCAACAAACCACAAATTTAATCTGTTAATTTTCACAATATTTCGACCATAATCTGGGCAGAAGGATCAAATTGTCATAAGAAACCTTCGTTTCGCATATAAAAATCCCCACAACTTCTAACTTCTTCCAACTTCAGTTGGATCCTATTGAAACCAACTCCATTTCCATAGCTCCGACTTCCTTCTTTGGGAGACAGATGACTAAGGGACGGCTATGAGCGACGACAGATGGGAGGAGGATTCCAAGGTGTATCACACCTTGAATCACAACTCGGCCGAGCAACGTTTGAGCTCCAGGTACACCAACCTATAGAGACAAAATCGGAAGGGCCATATACCCTTTATTCCCAAGCATTCATCCATTCTTACTTCGTTTCCATCTTCTGTTTCTCTCCTTCTTCTTTTCCTCATTTTAAGGACTCTGCATCATTCTTCTACATTGGTTTCTTATCACGTAACGCATTTTCATTTGAATACAATACACTCATCTGATTCGTTGCTAAGATTCTAGATTGGACCATTTCGTTTGTGATTTGTCTCAGTAGAATAACAACAAAGAGGTTGAGGCTATTGTATGCTTTGACATTGGGTTCGATTTCTTAAAGAATCGATACATGGATCCCTTTGCAGGTCTTTTGGTATGTTGCAAACTTACTATTCTATCGAGCAAATAGATTCAACAGTTCATCCTTGATTGCATGTAGCAGCATTAGTTTCCATCAATTTGGAAGCACCAAAACATCTGAATCATCTTTAATCCCAAAATCGAATCTCAGAATTATTTTATATTTTCTAATTGGAGTTGTTACAGATTCAACCTGATACAAATTTGTGTTTGTTTCCAGAACCTTCATACGAATATCATCACCATCCACGCACAAAAGCATCCAACTGCGAGTAACAGATCCATCCAGTGAGCCGAGCCCTCAAAGTTTTGCCTCGATTCCAACCTCCTGGACTAGCCACTATCTTCGCTTGGAGATCATCTATTGTGCACCGTCAAGAGCTCCATCACCTTGCTTCAGTCGCCTCTGCCTTGATTCATTCATCGTCAACTGCACAATACCGATTGGAGGACTCCACCGACCTCGATTTAAGCAAGAATAGTGATGAACACTAGACTCTACGGTAGGGATGGGCATTGGGTTGGGCCGTGAAAGTCAGCCCAAAAAGCCCGGCAGCCCAAGCTAATAGAAGATTGGGCCGGGCCTAGGCCTAAAATGTCGGCTCAAAATTATTTTGGGCCGGGCTCGGGCTTGGCTTGGCCCAACCCGACCCGGCCCAAGGCCCAGCCGGTTCGGAGGCCCGAGGAATGACCCGAAGTTGGCCCGAGGGTAAATCCCAAGATCCAGCATGAACATGTGTGTGGACCTTAGACAAGATGTTTTGCCTACTAAGGTATATTGTATACGATTGTTGAAGTATCAATATTGTTATTGTTTAGCCATTGTTTTCTCATTGGAATACTACTATTGTTTAGCCATTGTTATAGATTCAAGATATGTGCAAACTTAGTTGTTTTGTAGACATCTTAGATTCATATGCATGGTTTAATAGCTACTTTAATGTGGACATTCTTATGTGTGTAACTTCTTTTTTTGCGCTTGATTTAGGGATGCGTAATCATTCTCTTGAATGTATAGCATGATCCATCATTCCCATATTTCTCGTGTTGTGGTTTTCATGACCCGGAATCATGCCCATCCCTACTCTACAGTCTTCCATCACGTGGTCTGGATCAATGACCAAGATTGCATTTGAGAAATCTAATCTCTACCGTCCAAGGAAGAGGTTGAGAAATTGCACCATAAGCATGGATACTTTCCAGAGTTACATCCGCCTCCAGAAAACTCCTTGTTTTCATTAGGTCGTTTGCAGGGACCTAACACCAGCTTTCACATTTCCTTCCAGATACTTTTTATTTTCATTTGTACCCATGTACTGTTTGGACCTTTGGATATTATTTCGTGGTAGTTTTTCTTTGATTTTTCAAGGGTAGTTACACAACTATCATGCCAGATTTTGCAATATTTTTTCAGATTTTTTGATACTAGATTTTTTTATTTTTCGAATATTGCCTTTATTTTGTATTTTCTTTGTGTATTTCTTCTAGCACATTGCTTAGTTTTTGTTTCCCGGTTTACATATCTAGTATCACTACCTTTATAGTATCACCTATGCATATTCCAACATTATTTTATATAGTAAATTTCTTTGCAAAATAAATTCTCTTTTTTGAAAATGAAAAAAAATCAAATTTCTTTTCTCCCAATCTTAACAACCATATAGAATAGTATATTACACTATACTCCACCTACTATATAGTATCATTATTTTCCAAATTAATAACTTTTAAAAATCAAATAAAATAAACATTTTAAAATTGAAAATCAAATAAAAATCAATAAAAACTAGAAACCACAAAAGGTTACAAAGAAGGTTCAAAATGATAAATGCGGTCTAAAATGTCAAGTATACTTTTATCTCCTTATGTTTGGTCTAGGTAAACTTACATGATTAATATCAACTGGAGAGAGAGAGCTTTCTTATATTCATCTATTATTACACATACTCTCTCTCTCTTATTTCTTTTGATCACGTCCTCTTTGTAGGTGCTACATCCGACGACCTTCTTAAGAGCCGCGGAGGGTCACGTTATCAATGACAATTAAGTTTTGTGTTCTGCAAATTAATCATGAGAGAATTCGCCTTCTGCCTACTTTTCTATTTGTTTTACCCACCATAAAACTAGTGGGAGGTAGGTTCAAAATGAAGTGAAGTTAGAAATTTTTTGTTTTTTTTTTGAATAAAAAAGGTTCGAGTTCATTCATCGTAATAAGCAGTAGGACAAGGAGTTTAAAGTTTGATACAGACCCGAAGGCAATTACGTCAAACTGCCACAAAAAATGCAAGATTTAAAGAAGCAACTATCACAGTTTTTCCCCTACCAAAAAAACCAACCGCATAGCAGAGCAGCGCGAAGGAGTTTCAGCAAACACCCAAAAAGCTTTAAATCACGTAGAGCAGCAGCACCCAAAAATAGACCAAACCACAGCACGCAGAGCAGGCTAGGGAGCCATCCACCTACCAGGAGATCCATCCGATGTAGAGACACCTGCATGAACCAAGAACCAGGAGGATCGAGCAGGGGAGAAGATTGAGAGCAGAAAGCGTAAAGATAGTAGGTTAATAAAGCTGCTCGCAGGGAAAAGAAATCTCATATCCGAGAAACTGAAGATTACAATAAATTTAAACCGTTCCGAATAGAGCAAATTTGGATCGCTTCTTTAATAATAAAGTTTGAATCTGTCGAAACTCCCTCAAATGCCATTTTACACCGTTGTTTCCAGATCAGCCACCAAACAGTAAAGTTTAGTTGCTAGCCCCACCACGCATCATCCGAGAATGTTGTTTCCCCCCTTCCTAGTAATAACGAATTGAAGGTATCAAAAGCTGATCTAATAGCACAGGCTTCGAAAATCCTTTTAGAAAAGGGGCAATCACTAAACAAGTGGAAGTAATTTTCAAGGTCTTTATTGCAAAGATAGCATCTGTTGACAGAATGAATTTTCAATCTCCCTAGAAGATCCTGCGTGAGAATTTTCTTGTGAGCCAAAAGCCAGATGAAGTAATAGACTCTAGGATCAAGCGGTTTTTTCTTGAAAAGCATTGCGACAGTTGATCTGATCCCTCCATCCCCCAAAATTGAATATATTTTTTTTGTTACAGAAGTATTTCTTTCCGGGGGCCAAGTCGGGTAGATTGTTATATCCTTTGTATTGAGTACTAAATCACCCTTAACACGATCTAAAAATTGTTGAACAGCTCTGGCTCTTGTCCACAGCCCGATAGGGAGGGTTAACTTCAATCGTTTAAACCAATTGAATCAAGCTCGCCAGTTTTGTAGTCCCTTTTCCACCGAGATGGCTTTGTTTTTAACATAAGGGCGTAGAGCTCGATGAGTAACACTGTATGATAGTAACACTGTAACACTGTAAATTTAGTAACACTGTAAATTCATATATAGGAATATAAATTTATAGGCTTTGTTTCCCCCCCTTTTCCACCGAGATGGCTTTGTTTTCCACAGAAATTTTTTGTATGATAGTAACACTGTAAATTCATATATAGGAATATAAAGTGAACGGAAATATAGTAATAACCTACACGGAGAATAATCGTATACCAGATATATAATGGAAGATAAATTTAAACAAATAGATAAGTAAGTATGTAGTAAATGCTGGTACAAATAGAAGGAGGCATACATGTTTGATAATAACTATATAATTAAGATAAACATATCAAATTTCCAATGGAGAAATGTAGAACATGGTTAGACACAACGCATACCAGAAGTGGTGCAATACATGAGGGTATACTCCATATATGGTCGATGTTCCCTTTTGGCACACATATGTATTACATAAATTACCTAGCATAATCTGCAATATTAAACTTATAAAAAAAAACTAAAGTATAAAATTGAAACATGTATACATGTTTGCATTGGTTGTGTATCTGTGTACATTGGAGCATCCACTGCAAGTCTGCAATGAAGTTAGTTGATAGTAAAGAAAATAATAATGACATAAAAACATTGTATTTTTTGAATAAAAAATATTATCTGTGTAGACTGGCCTTGTGATGGCTCACCAATGAACTTCAAAGTTCGAGATAGAAAACAATGATATATCTAGTGAAGAAAACATAAGGTTTCTCATAATAAGAAAGCATGAATTTTGAAAGAAGTCAACCATTTACCTTTTTTATATAATTGTGGTCAACCAAATGTTGATGTTACAAAATTAACCTATGACTAAAGCGTGTATGCAAATATTCTGTAAGGTTTGTTGCTGCCAACACATGACTACAAAGCATCAATTGACTAAAGAATGTAGCATGGACAAACAAATAGAATTTGCATATACAATACCACATTCACATAAACTAACACAAAACCTGATGGCAACAGTATATTTAGTACATGGTTCATATAAGTGTAACTGCTTGTTTGTTTTGAAAAAAATTCAAAACGGCATTATCTTGGATTAAACACATTTAATTAATATGTTAATTACTCTCATTTTCAACAATAAAATCACAAGGGTTCCCCATGCCCTCACGTCACTTTTTTGAGAGAGAGAGAGAGAGAGAGTTGGAGAGAGGAAGGGGATATCTCACTGACGTCCCTCTTCATCGTAGGAGAAGGCGGCGTTGAATCCGAGGAGGAGAACCCGGATCCGTGATCAAAAGGAGGCGCAACGACCACATCGAGTAGAGATAAGCGTTGGATCGAGGTATGTATCGACTTTAGGATTTCGATTTCTAAACGTATTTATCGGTCTAGGTTTTTCGTATAAATATTGATTACATCAAGATAGATCTCTTGTATGTATCGATTTAGGATTTTTCATATTGACGAAAGTCTTATCCGGCCTACGAACCATAATTGTATGGGACGGTGTAGGTTTTTGTATTAATGATCAAAACTATGTCAACTGATGATAATTCTGGATATACACAAAATGGAGTGTAACGATAACTCGTATTTGTTTGATGGAGAAGTTCATAGATATATCTTAAGTGCCATGAGAAGTTTTTTTTAGAAAATAACGTTCCTACAAGAACCGAGGTTGCTTATAATTTCTCGTTATTCTTAATTTTTTAAAATACTCGGAATGTTGTTAGGAATGGAAAAGATGCATATACATGTTTTTATTTAGTAGATGCCCTGACGTGCACGATAATCTGATGTCCTAGATATAAGTTTAGCCGATGTTATTATTATATAATAGGACATATTAAATTATAAGTAGGACATAATGCTTTAATGTAGTAACCCTAGTTGACATATTCCATCTTTGTATTCAGATAAATTTGGAAAGAAAAAAAGAACAACAATCACCTGAGATGATTTAGACACCACCTGTATATGTCGATCGTCTATTGGCTAATTTAAATAATTCTAGACCTACATTTTTTTTGTGGTCCCACGAACTGCTATAATAATAAATCAACACTCATATATCACTGACTAATATTCCATAACGTGCTGGCCGTCCACTAGTAATTAGCATGGTATTTTAGAAATAGTAATTAGCATAGTATTAAAGATTGTTGTTAGTATCACAGTAGTAACACGGGCTATTTTTAATCCATTTTCCAACGTCCACAAAAAAAATGATTATGCATATTCAGTGAGTCCATAACGTTTCTAAAATTAAGAAGATGCGTATAACAAACATATCCCATATGTTGCTTATTTCGAGTATAATTTGTTATCACTATACTTTCCGTTAACCAACAAGTTAGTATCAGCTTAAGGAATTAAAGATGGTGATGATATGTGTATGTATATATGATTAGTTAATCTAATACCATTGCAATGATGACAAGTTCAAAAAAAAGTAAACAAGATTAAGGCACAGACTCATAAAGGAGTCACATGGTCGACTGCAAGGGGTCGTATTAGCCGCAAGGGGCAACGCAGCAAGGGGCGTATGGTTGCAAGGAACCATGGAGGCAAAAGCTAAGTCCTCTACAGTTGTAGCTACACTGTCATGTCATGCCATGAACCGCAAGTGCCAGCGGTTGAAAACGTATAACAAGATACGTAATTGAAAGTTATGCAAGGAAATGGTTTATGAGGAAAAACCATCATGAAAAATGCAAGAAATGGTTAATAAGAGAATGAACCATCACATGTTATGCAATTGGGTTAAGAAAGTTAAACCATCAAAGTCATGGGGGCTAATATGTAAAGTGGTTTATATGTTTATAAGTATGTAAATTGCCTAGTATTTTATGAAGTATGCCCACAAGTAGAAATAAATGTTTGTCATGCCTACTTATGCAATTTACCTACTTTACATGTATACCCATGTTTATGAAAGAAGCCAAACTAAATATGATAGGGATTGAACTTAGACATGCATGGGAAATATCTAGGCACGAAATGTTGTGTGTGCATGAAAATCCAAACATATGATTTATAACGGATCAAGGGCCGTTAGAAGACCCATGCATGGACCCCGATACATACTGGGCATTAGGCTCATCCAAATTATGTTTGTTAATTTCAGGTGAAGAACATGGTTGATTGCGTTTTCTGGATCATGCTACGAGCTCATTGAGAGTGTTGACGTGGTACGAATTATCTTGTGAAGATCTAATGGATATTTATATGCCCACAGGAACTATCGAGTTGTTACTTTTTTTTATTTCCTAGAATAGTTTTCTTCCCTCCTAGTTTAGAGTTGTAATAATGGAACTCTAGTTGAATGGATATTTATGGAGTTGATATTTATCTATGCTCATTGTGTGCCATTTGTTGTTATTTTTTGTAACGGTTCGGTCGTGCGATCAACTATCGCATGCTTCCGTCGATGGTCAACGCGACCCGTTCCGTTACAAATAGTATCAGAGTTAGAGTTC
Organism: Ottelia alismoides; assembly: GCA_037367405.1. NCBI lineage: Eukaryota > Viridiplantae > Streptophyta > Magnoliopsida > Alismatales > Hydrocharitaceae > Ottelia > Ottelia alismoides. Next base: position 208,452 of record JAZKJV010002938.1, read on the forward strand.
CTCTGGGCATAGGATATCCACAATTCTTAGTGATCTAAGATTTTTATATAGAGAGATTTAGTATTACAACTCATTGACCTTGTCAATTTTTGAATCAGATGGCTCCTCGATGTGCAATTGAAGCCATTGGAGACCGTGACTCATCAACGAGCCAAGAGGCCGTTATGGGTATGCAGAGGCAGATGCTGGAGTTAATGACACTAATGACCCAGCAACAGAAGAGTCAGGCGTCCAACTCTTGTGGACTGACTCTAAAGACCTTCATTCAGCATGATCCGCCCACTTTCAAGGGTGAGCATGAGCCCGAAAAAGCCGAACATTGGCTAAGAGAGATGGAGCTGACTTTTGAGGCAACTGATTGTCCTGAGGAAAAAAAAGTGATCTTTGGGGCATTTCGTCTGCGGGACAATGCAAAGGAGTGGTGGACTTCATGCAAGAGAATTCACTTTTCGGAAGCTCCAGTCATTATGTGGGATGATTTTGTTGAGCGCTTCACTGAGCGTTACATTCCCGAGCATGCTAAGGATGCTAAGCGTCAAGAGTTTATAAATCTACAGCAGGGAAATATGACAGTCGAAGAATATGCAACAAAATTTCAAGAATTGGAGAAGTATGGCAAGGGTATTTGTACCAATGAAAAGCAATGAGTCAGGAAGTTTATAGAAGGCCTGAATGCGGGACTAAGCATGAAAGTGCTGACTAGAGGTCCCACAACCCTATCTGAGGCGGTTTCAGCAGCAGTGGAGATCGATGCTGCATACCGGAGGATACAGCAAGCGAATCCTCGTAAGCGCCCTCACAAGCCGAACTTCAATGACAAGAGGCGTCACACTGCAACGAATGCCAAGAAGACGAAGACTGATGATGCACCGGCAAACAAGAAGTACACATTTGAGGTGTGCCCGCATTGTGACAGGAGGCATCAGGAGAATGCTACAAGCTAACCGCTACTTGCTATAAGTGCGGTGAAAAAGGTCACTTCATGAAAGATTGCAAGAAAGATTTCAAGGATCAGAAGAAGCCTTTCGAGAAGAAAAAGAAAGTAGCATGAAGAGTCTTTGCTATCACTCCTGAGGATGCAGAAGGTGAGAACACAAAAGTGGGAGGTACTCTACTAATTGAAAACCATTTATGTCATGTTCTTTTTGATTCTGGTGCCACGCTTTCCTTTATCTCGAATGTTTTTGCCAGAAAGTTAAGTTTAGAAGCTGTTGAGCTTCCTTACGCACTTACAGTTTCTTCACCAATGGGTGATATCATTGCCACAGGTATGTACTTAAAGAACGTACCTATTTTGGTAAAAGAAGACACCCTCACTGCCAATTTGATATTATTACCCATCACAATCTATGATGTCATCTTGGGAATGGATTGGTTATGGGAGAATTATGCAGTGGTCTATTGTCGAGAAAAGAAGGTGATCCTGAGTAGACCAAATACTGAGGAGATAGTTATTCGGGGTACCTGTAAGGATGGAAGATTGATTATCTCATCCTTGCAAGCAAGCCAACTACTTGCAGAAGGTTGCATTGCATTCCTCGCTAGTATAATTAACACTGAATCATCTCATACGCGTCTTGAAGATTTAGAGGTGGTCAGAGATTTTGTCGATGTCTTCCCAGACGATCTTCGTGTACTACCTCCTCATAGAGAGGTTGATTTCTCAATTGATGTGATCCCAGGAACGACACCGATTTCCAAGGCTCTGTATAGAATAGCACCTGCAGAACTTGAGGAGCTAAAGAAGTAGTTGCAAGAACAGTTAGATAAGGGATTTTTATGTCCCAGTGTTTCTCCGTGAGGAGCACCCGTTCTTTTTGTGAAAAAGAAAGATGGGTCTCTTAGACTCTGCATTGATTATCAAGGTCTAAACAAAGTGACCGTGAAGAATAGATACCCATTACGTCACATTGATGATTTATTCGATCAGTTGCAGGGAGCAACCGTTTTCTCAAAAATTGATCTACGTACGGGTTATCATCAACTCCGAATAAAAGAGGAGGATATACCAAAGACAGCTTTCAGGACAAGGTATGGTCATTATGAATTCTTGGCCATGCCATTTGGTCTTACTAACGCTCATGTAGCCTTTATGGATCTAATGAATAGGGTATTTCGAGAATACTTTGACAAGTTTGTCATTGTATTTGTGTATGATATATTGATATATTCATCTGATCCGGAGCAGCATCGAGTACATCTGCAGATTGTATTCGAAACCCTAAGATAACACCAGCTTTATGCTAAATTCTCCAAATGTGATTTTTGGCTGAATAGAGTAGCATTCCTTGGTCATGTGATATCTAAAGACGGCATTGAGGTAGATCCAACCAAGGTAGAAGCTGTGATGAATTGGAGGCAACCCAAGAATGTTTCTGAGATCCGTAGTTTTCTTGACCTGGATGGATACTATCGGCGATTTATTCAGAATTTCTCAAGGATCTCACTACCATTAACGAAGCTCACTCGAAAGGATGTGAAGTTTGTATGGTCCGAAAAGTGCGAGCAGAGTTTTCAAGAATTGAAGCAGAGATTGACTACAACTCCAATATTGGCTTTACCGTCAGGTAGTGGAGGTTTTGTTGTATACACAGATGCATCAGGCACTGGACTCGAGTGTGTTCTTATGCAAAATGAGAAAGACATTGCTTATGCCTCACGGCAGCTAAAACTGCAAGAGAGGAACTACCCAACTCATGATTTAGAGTTAGCAGCGGTAGTCTTTGCTCTTAAAATTTGGCGGCATTATCTTTACAGTGAACAATTTGAGATGCTCAGTGACCATAAGAGTCTCAAATACATTTTCTCTCAGAAGGAACTTAATTTGAGGCAGCGACGATGGATAGAGTTCCTAAAAGATTATGACTTCGCCATCAATTATCATCCAGGAAAAGCAAATGTCGTAGCGGATGCATTGGGTAGAAAATGAGAAGGTAAACTGGCTAGTTTAAAACTTCAGTCGAAGATGGTGAAGGATTTTGAAGATTGGAAGCCTTTCTTGAGCGAATCGAGAAAGATATCTTTTGCAGCGCTCAAGATTCAACCAGAGATAATTGAGAAGATCTTGACTGCACAAAAAGTAGATGCTGATTTTCCTAAATTTATAGAAGCATCTACAAAGGAAGGTTCTGATTTAACCATCGGAACTGATGGAGATATAAGGTACCGTAGCAGATTGTGGATTCCAAGTGATACTGAGTTGAGGCAGGAGATTCTGGACGAAGCACACAGATCAATGTACACTATTCACCCAGGTACAACGAAAATGTACAAAGATCTACAACGGAACTTTTGGTGGCCAGAAATGAAGAATGACATCGCAGAATTTGTATCTAGATGTTTGGTATGTCAGCAGATCAAGATTGAACATCAGCAGCCAGCAGGACCTGTTCAACCCTTGGAGATACCTGAATGGAAGTGGGAGCACATAACGATGGACTTTGTCATCGGTCTACCCAAGACCACAAAACATCGTTATGACACCATATGGTTGATTGTTGACCGATTAACCAAATCGGCACACTTCCTACCTATCCGCTTGGATCAGTCGACAGATAGTCTAGCTGAATTATATGTGAATGAGATCGTCAGCCTTCATGGTGTTCCTTCATAAATTGTATCTGATCGGGATACACGATTTACCTCTCGTTTATGGAAGAGTTTTCAGGATGCTATGGGCACTCAATTGAAGTTTAGCACTTCATTTCATCTGCAGACTGATGGTCAGTCCGAAAGGACCATCCAGACTCTAGAAGATATGTTGAGAGCATGTGCTCTAGATTTTGTCGGCAGCTGGGATAGACACCTTCCATTAGTGGAGTTTGCTTACAATAATATCTATCATTCGAGAATCAAAATGGCACCCTACGAAGCATTGTATGGAAGACCTTGCAGATCACCTTCATGTTGGAGTGATGTTGGCGAGAAGCACATCCTAGGACCGGAACTTGTTCAGACAAGTAAGCAGGATGTTGATCTAATCAGAAAAAGATTATTGGCAGCACAAAGTAGGCAAAAATCTTATGTCGATCGTCATAGAAGAGAGTTGAGTTTCGCGGTTGGGGAACATGTGTTCTTAAAGATCTCTCCAACCAAGGGCGTCTTACGATTTGGCAAAAGGGGGAAGCTTACTCCCAGATACATAGGATCTTTTGAGATTCTGCAGCGGATCGGAGAGGTGGCATATCGTATTGCATTACCACCTCAATACTCGAAACTTCACGATGTATTCCATGTGTCTATGCTGAGGAAGTAAACTCTTGATCCTTCACATGTGATCGAACATGAGGTCATTGATGTCCTGCCAAACTTGACCTTTGAAGAGAAACCCATACAAATCGTCGATCGTAGAGATCATCAACTCAGTCGGCGTATAGTTCCAATGGTCAATGTCCTTTGGCAACACCACCAAAAGGAGGAGGTTAATTGGGAGCTGGAAAGTAAAATGCAGGAAAAGTACCAGCAACTTTTCGGTATGTCTCTCTACTAAGAAATTTCGAGGACGAATTTTTTTTAAGGGTGGTAGATTGTAACGGCCTGTTTGTTTTAAAAAAAAATTCAAAACGGCATTATCTTGGATTAAACACATTTAATTAATATGTTAATTCCTCTCATTCTCAACAATAAAACCACATGGGTTCCCCATGACCTCACGTCACTTTTTTTGAGAGAGAGAGAGAGAGTTGGAGAGAGGAAGTGGATATCTCACTGGCGTCCCTCTTCATCATAGGAGAAGGTGGCGTTGAATCCGAGGAGGAGAACCCGGATACGTGATCAAAAGGAGGCGCAACGACCACATCGGGTAGAGATAAGCGTTGGATCGAGGTATGTATCGGCTTTAGGATTTCGATTTCTAAACGTATGTATCAGTCTAGGTTTTTCGTATAAATATCGATTACATCAAGATAGATCTCTTGTATGTATCGATATAGGATTTTTCATATTGACGAAAGTCTTATCCGGACTACGAACCATAATTTTATGGGTCGGTGTATGTTTTTGTACTAATGATCAAAACTTTGTCAACTGATGATAATTCTCGATATACACTAAATGCAGTGTAACGATAACTCGTATTTGTTTGATGGAGAAGTTCATAGATATATCTTAAATGCCATGAGAAGTTTTTTTTAGAAAGTAACGTTCCTACAAGAACCGAGGTTGCTTATAATTTCTCGTTGTTATTCTTAATTTTTTAAAATACTCGGAATGTTGTTAGGAATGGAAAAGGTGCATATACATGTTTTTATTTAATAGATGCTCTGACGTGCACGATAATCTGATGTCCTAGATATAAGTTTAGCCGATGTTATTATTATATAATTGGACATATTAAATTATAAGTAGGACATAATGCTTTAATGTAGTAACCCTAGTTGGCATATTCCATCTTTGTATTCAGATAAATTTGGAAAGAAAAAAGAACAACAATCACCTGAGATGATTTGGACACCACCTGTATATGTCGATCGTCTATTGGCTAATTTAAATAATTCTAAACCTATATTTTTTTGTGGTCCCACGAACTGCTATACTAATAAATCAACACTCATATATCACTGACTAATATTCCATAACTTGTTGGCCGTCCACTAGTAATTACCATGGTATTTTAGAAATAGTAATTAGCGTAGTATTAAATATTGTTGTTACTATCACAGTAGTAACACAGGATATTATTAATCCATTTTCCAACGTCCACAAAAAAAATGATTATGCATATTCAGTGAGTCCATAACATTTCTAAAATTAAGAAGATGCATATAACAACCCATATGTTGCTTATTTCGAGTATAATTTGTTATCACTCTACTTTCCGTTAACCAACAAGTTAGTATCAGCTTAAGGAATTAAAGATGGTGATGATATGTGTATGTATATATCATTAGTTAATCTATTACCATTGCAATGATGATGAGTTCAAAAAAAAAGTAAACAAGATTAAGGCACAGACTCATAAAGGAGTCACATGGTCGACCGCAAGGGGTCGTATTAGCCGCAAGGGGCAACGCCACAAGGGGTGTATGGTTGCAAGGAACCATGGTGGCAAAAGCTAAGTTCTCTACAGTTGTAGCTACACTGTCATGTCATGCCATGAACCGCAAGTGCCAGCGGTTGAAAACGTATAACAAGATACGTAATTGAATGTTATGCAAGGATATGGTTTATGAGGGAAAACCAGCATGAAAAATGCAAGAAATGGTTAATAAGAGAATGAACCATCACATGTTATGCAATTGGGTTAAGAAAGTTAAACCATCAAAGTCATGGGGGCTAATATTTAAAGTGGTTTATATGTTTTATAAGTATGTAAATTGCCTAGTATTTTATAAAGTATGCCCACAAGTAGAAATAAATGTTTGTCATGCCTACTTATGCAATTTACCTACTTTACATGTATACCCATGTTTATGAAAGAAGCCAAACTAAACATGATAGGGATCGAACTTATACATGCATGGGAAATATCTAGGCACGAAATATTGTGTGTGCATGAAAATCCAAACATATGAATTATAACGGATCAAGGGCTGTTAGAAGACCCATGCATGGACCCCAATACATACTGGGCATTAGGCTCATCTAAATTATGTTTGTTAATTTCAGGTGAAGAACAGGGTTGATTGTGTTTTCTGGATCGTGCTACGAGCTCATTGAGAGTGCTGGCGTGGTACGAATTATCTTGTGAAGATCTAGTGGATATTTATATGCCCACAGGAACTATCGAGTTGTTACTTTTTTTATTTCCTAGAATAGTTTTTCCCTCCCAGTTTAGAGTTGTAATAATGGAACTCTAGTTGAATGGATATTTATGGAGTTGATATTTATCTATGCTCATTGTGTGCCTGATGAATCTCGTATTCATCATGCTAAAATTGGTCATTTAGGCTATGTTCCCCATCATTCACCTGTAATTAATCATTAATAGAGCATTATTAGTATTCATACATGTGTGAATAATATCTGCATTTCATCATGCATAATTGCATTTAAAATCCCCAGTGTAAATTAGCCCAAAAAGCCGCTAACTTCTCACATTTTTAATTAATTCATCCTAACTCCGATTGACCTAAAACTATCTCCATTGTGTAGATATTACTAACTATAATAAATAAAAAATACGAAAAAATTACTAACTCCAATAAGTGTCAAATAATCTCAAAGTCTAATTTCACATCTGACAGACTAAAATGAGCATATCTCCTACATACAGTGTCCGATTTTGGTCTACTCACTTTTAAAGTACTCCATTTTCAAATCCCTTCAAAACAAGACCAATTTCGTAAAATTCGGAGCTCATATTTGAAAGTTGGGTTTTGGGCCTCTTTTGTGCATTTTAACTTTTTTCTATTTTTGACCTGAGTTTTTATGTATATAATTAATCCTTTTAAGTTTATTTCTTTTTCATTTGTGTTCTTTGATGAAAGTTTTATTAAGCGACACAAAAATCCAAATCTTGATTAAAACTGAAATCATAGAAACTGACCAAGTCTAAGCATCTGTTGCAAGTCTGTACAAAATTTGTGTGTTTCTTACTTCTATTTTATTTTCCTAATTTCTTATCCATTAAAAATCTAAAAAATTAGATTAGTGTGTAAATATTTTTCTTGTATTTTATCGTATTTTTTCTATAATTTTTATACCCTCTAAAACCACCAAAAACATACAAAACCCCCAAAAACTCTGTTTTCTATACACATGGAGAGCCACCAAAAATACCACTTCTCACAGATGACCTCTTTTGCTCATGGTCTTTCTAAAAGTTGTAGATCTCGTCGAGACGAACAACTTTCGCGAAGAAAATTTTTCGATCCGAGGTCATCTTCTATCTCTTTTTCCCCTCCAAAAATCTGAATTTTTTTTGGTGCCACGTGGCAACTCCAGGGCGTGCCACGTGGCACCCCGCCTTACACTCTCTCTCCAGCCTTTCCCAGGTCACGTGCTGCGCATGTGACCCTCTTCCCCTACCTCCAGCCGTTACCAGCCGCCCCCCACCCCCGTCGTTACTCCTCCTCCCTCGTAACCGCCGCCTCCTCCTCGCTGTTGGCCGTTACGAGGCCCTCCTATAAAGCCCCCTCCTCGTCGACCGCCATCACCAACCACCATTGTGAGATCTTGAGATTCGACAGCCACCGGTGACAGCAGAGACGACTCTTCATCTCAGCAAGATCCAAGGTCATCTCTGACCTTGTTGCAACAGCTCCCTAAGCTTTGGAGCTCCGCCTCCACTTCCAGGTACCTCAGCTCCGCCAAAGACCCACCTACTTCCCAGAACCCTCGCCTTCGGCCTTGCTCAGGCCGTAGCTCGGTTTCCTTCCTTCATCGTCGCTTGGAGCTTCCCCTTCCCCCCCTTTCTCGTGTTTTGCCTAAACACTGCAGGTCCATCCTCCTCGTGCCTCCGACTGCTCCTCCGCCTCGCGCCTTCGCCGCCCCTCGCGCCGTGTGTCGGCCGAGGTGCGGCTTCGCCGAGCTCCTCCGAGCGGTCAACAGCTTCACAGGCGCCTCTGCTTCGTGCGGCGCGTCAGCCTCCACCCTCCTCCGCCGCGCCCATCGACGCTCAGTCGCCGCGCCCATCGACGCTCAGCCTCCGCGCCTGCCGCCATTGGATCGGGCGAGGCCCTAGATCCAACGGTTGTATCCAGCCACGTATCCCCTTCGGCCCAGCCTCTAGGCTCGGGGCATCCGAGCCTCTGCCTCGGGGCCCCTGAGCTTCCGCCTCGGGACCAAGCCTTTGGCTCGGGTCCCCGCCTATCTGCCACGTAGGCTCGGGCGTCCGAGCCTGAGCCTTGACACCCAAACCTCAGCCTCGGGATCCCCGAACCTCTGCTTCGGCCCCAAGCCTGCGCAAGCACGTGCGAGGCACGTGTGTTAGGGGTAAATTGCAAGAAAGCCCCTACTTGTTTCAGATATTATAAAAATACCCCCCCCCTAGGTGTAAATTACATCCGGTCCCCTCGAGTTTTTATTAATTACGGATAAGTCCTCTCAGGGACCTCTTTGCAAAGAAAATTTTATTTTATTTATATTTTAGTCCCTGGAATTTCATTTTAGCATATCTTCTCCATCTGAACTCCGATTTTAGCATATAATATGTCGTTTCAAAGTAATTCTGTGCTCTACCCTTTGGCATACATTATGGACAGATCTGAGAATGTTTATTGATTACTATTATTCGAGGACTTATTTGATCTCTTGCAGGTTCTGTTGACATTGTGTACTGATTAAATCGAGGAAAATTTGATCTATTACAGGGGCATATTCAAGGATAGATAATTGAATTATTTTCTCTCTACTATCAATCACTCCTTGAGGATTAAATCACAGGAAAAATTAGAGGTCAAAACTCCTTGAAAATTATTGTTGATCTCTTTATCTGCAGGACTACGTAGCTGGTGATTGATCTCATACCCCACAGCTTGATTTTCTTATTGATAAATATTTCTTGAAATTATTCGATCTGTGATAGTATTTGAGGATCAATTGATAAATTTATTTGAGGATGAAACTTTACTAAATCGCAGATCCAGTGCTTCATTTTTTTCTATATATTTCTTTGCATTTGCATCTCATTGCATTGTACATTTTTGCAACACATAAATTAATCACGCATTTATTAATTATCTAATTTGATTTGAGACCACACAACTAGGAATCGATGTTCCCTGTGTTTGACCTTGGTAGTCTTGCCAAGTAAAAATACTCCACAACATTCAAAGATTGTGGTTTTTGATCGACCGAAATTCGCTTCCTATACTACAATTCATCAATATTAAAGAGGTGGACTTTGCGCTCATCAAATGGCGCCGTTGCCGGGGAACGGTGAATTTTTAGGGTTTTAAATCAAATTTTGTAATTAATTTTTGTGAGATTAATTTTTGTGCATTTTATTTTGCATTTCTCTCTCTAAACTGCTACTAACCGTAAATTCTCTCTTCGCAGACTTCTAGGAGCTGGATTTTGATATTAAATCAAGGATCTACGATGAAGAATGAATTTTAATTTTGTGAGAGAGAACTTAGCATAGGTTTAATTTTTGCAATATTCTCAGGGTCCCTCTCTTTGAACCCTAGTAATAATTAAGACTGAACATTCCTGTGGTGTGTCGGGTCTGTTTTAACCCCTTCTGTGTGGTTGGGACCCGACTTGAGTGGCGTAGGACTTAGGCACATATACGCTTGCTTGTTTATCATTGATTGTGCTCGTAATCTTTAGGCCAAACTTTTTCACTAATTAAACGCACTATAGATCGTTCAACATTAGCCAAATTTTAAATCAATTCTTCTCGCTAATAGAACTATCTGTTTAGGGTGTTTTCATCTGTGCATATCATTTAGTGTAAATTTTAAATTCCGTGTCTTGCATCCCGCATGGAGAACGTGAGGATTCACTGTAATTCCTTCTCTTAAGCATGCATCATTGATTTACGCTTGCATTGACTTTTTTGATTCACCCTCCTCGAGTTTTACAACTTAGGAATTAATGGAATTGGGACTGCTCGTTAGGCGTGAATTTTTGTGCTCATATAAACTACAGTGATAATCTTAATCTAAAATTGGGACTGCTAATCAAGGCGACTGTAAATAAACTGACCTAAAATTTACTTTTGTTTGGTGGAGAGAAACCCACTCGTTGTTTGTGTAAGGACAAGATCGCACACCCTAGGGTAGAGCCAAAAACCGAAATACTTAATTCAGACTACTGATTTTAAAAACAATTAGCTACTTTTCAGTGAGGGTCTCGGGTAGCCGTTTACGGTCCTTAGCAGAGTAGGTGGTTTAGAGGACACCGCGGAAGGCACCGTCCTCAAGTAACACGGGTAGCCGTTTAAACGGTCCGTACTTACACCTATACTGACTGAAAGTGGGTGCAACTAGTTGTATGAACTCGGGACAATCTTTATGAAATATTTCAGCACCTAACAGCTCCGCTTCATTTGCAAGATTGTCTTGTCATTAAATTAAAATTGAAAAGATAAGCGGCCGAACCCTGACGTGCCTTCATCTGTGTTGAGTGGTGAACTTGAAAATTGGCTTGTGTTTGCTTTGTATCTGCTTCCTTGTAAGGACTCTCTCCATCCTCCTTGTCTTAGCATCTTGTTCTTTTCACTCCTTCGCTAAGGAATCTCTTATCCTTAGCAAAAACCTCATTCAATTCCGGCACTTAACACTGAACTCTTCCTTTCTGAAGGTAAATCACAATGCCTCCAAAGAAGAACCCTGCTGACGATGAGAACAACAATGACCCTATCCATGCCCTCTTGGCTAGGATAACCGCTGCCGAACAAACCAATGAACTACTTAGGATGCAGTTGGCAATAATAAAACAAGGCGAGACTGCTATGGAAGACACGTATCTCCCGGAATTAGATGAAGATTATAATTGGTTGAGACCTGTCCCCCCTGAGGATGCGTTCGAACACAAACTGCATTTCCTTGCACTATTGTCAAAGTTCGGAGGAAATAATCATGAAGAACCATATATCTTCCTCCACGACTTCGAGTTAGTCTGTGCTAACCTCTGCTACCCTAAGGTTAGCCAGGACTACATAAGGTTGAGAGCTATCCCCTTCGCCTTGACTGATAAGGCGGCTTACTGGCTAAAAAGGGGAAATAGTCACGACATGGGCCACATTCAAGATTCTGTTCTTAAAGAAATTCTACCCAGTTAGTAGAATTAATCAAATGAGGATCAAGCTCACGAGTTTCACCCAACACCCGAATGAACCATTTCATGAAACCTGGGAAAGATTCACAGACTTAGTACAGAAATGCCCAGGACATGGGATAAGTAAAATGATGATGGTCCAAAGTCTTGTGAGCGGGCTGAACCTTGAGACTCAAGGGTTGGTTAGTGCATCCTGCGGAGGAAGCTACATGGGGCACCACGAGGACATCGTCTACAAGGTGTTCGAAAGACTTGCTGAATCTAGCCGTGCACAAACCACTAGCCGGGCTCACATAGCCGGATCCAAAAAGATGGTGAATAATCTGACAACCGACCACAATGCTGATATGGGAATAATAGTTGATAAGCTAACTATGGTTGAGTAGATTTATAAAAAGGTGGATGAGATCCATAAATCATTTAATATGGAGAAATTAGCTAAATTGCCTAAACAAATTGAGGAATTGGCTGACAGGGTATCAAAGATTACACCCCCGCACCCATACACCAAATTCACTACATTCAAGGTCAAGGGGTAGGGCAACATAGCCATTAGGTGGAGACCAAGTCTTGGCCTCTCAAACTGATGAAACCTCCGCTCAGACTGATTTTGAGGAACCTCCACAGGTCATGGAGATAAACGGAGTCTGGTATAATTTGGAACCGTCAATCGCTCAGGCCAAAACTCTACTCCAAACCCTCTTCCACCGCAAGCCCAGCCCACCTACCAGCCTCAACTGCAGCAGAGGCAGCAATATCGCACGGGTTATCAGAACCCGCAACCTCAGCCACAACAGAACCAACGCCAAAGCCAACAAGGCCAGTATCAGCTACCTCAGGCCAGATAGGGCCAAGGGTCCTCCTCTTCTGTTATCTCTCCAGAACTCCAGCGAGTGCTAGATGAGCTTCATGATATGAGAGTCGACATAAATCGACTCTCTCGTTGGAGAGATGAGGTGACTGCACCCCAGACCGTGATTCCAGCCCAAGTCCAGGCTAACCCAAATAGCCTTGGACACAATCAGGTATTAGTCTCTGACTATTCCGTACCTGAACTTGAGCCCTCCTCAAATAATAACTCTTATCATATCTCTCTTAGGAGCGGAAGGATCGTAATCATGCTTGATCGAGCAAAGGAACACGAAGACATAGCCCCAGTGTCACCCAATTCATACAACCCTGGGGGAATTGACAAAGGAATACAGGAGGACCAAGAACAAGTCCCACCCACACCACCCGGATATAATGGAGAGTCTGAGTCGGATAGAAAAATACCACCAAGACACCAGCCACATCTGCCCACAAATTTCCCTGTTTTTAGTCCGAGTCCGAGTCCTGTAAAAAATTTCTCATTCAATAAAAGTGATATTCTTGATCATACCAAGTCCATTCCTTTCCCCCATGCTCTTACGACAGGAAAGAAGAAAAACATGAAAAACCAAAAAAATGATGACGAGATGGCCCGCATCTGCAAAGAAAATATTAAGGTTACTCTGTCCCTAGACGAGATGATAGAAAGAGACTCGGCTTTTCGAAAATACCTGAAGGTGAGATGCACACTAACAAGGGCCAGCAAACAGACTTCTAGCCAAACAAAGAAACACATACTCTCAGTAGCCACATCTCGTCTTATAAAAAATGAGCTACCAAGGAAGAAAAGAGACATGGGTGCTCACTTTGTCACTAGCTGCATCAAGGAAATCAAGTTTGCAAGAACATTGTTAGACAATGGATCATCCATCAATCTCATGCCCACAACCCTATATGAGCATCTAAATCTAGGTCCTCTTAAGCAATCTGCAGCCGTACTTCAATTCGCAGACACATCAACTAAGCGACCTAGGGGCGAGATTCGAAACATTGTCATCAACATAGAGGGGCAAAACTACCCAGTAGATTTTACAATTCTTGAAATGGATGTCCCTAGAAATTGGAAAGATTCCCAGATGATAGTAGGACGACCCTTCCTTAGGACCGCAAGAGCTATATTTGATTACACATCCAGGAGAATCCAGTTTAGAAAAGTTGAACTTAAAATGCAACAAACTAGGTTCCAATGACCTGACATTGAGTCGAGCACCGAGTCTGAAAAATCATAAACTGAGACTGAAATTACAGAAGCAACAGTTGGGCCCTGGAGACAAAACCCAACCGCGATGATAGAATCAACCTCATCTGGTGAGGAAATTGTTGATGACTTAGTCTGCCAGCTCATTCATGCATCTACCTATACTCTAGGAGACACGGAGGCCACTCTGGACCTGTCAGTCCATTCTCCTTATGGACAATCCTTGAGTAAGGTACACAGATTGGACGCGGCGATTGCCACACCTCATTCCATCATTACCGATCCGATCCTTGATACAACCACAATGGTGGCCAACATTGATACACTACAAGAGTCCACATCACAACAAGATACATCACTGACAGGACCAGATTCGAGAAACATCATTGACTTACCTGAACTGAAACCATTGCCCCCTACACTTAAGTATGCCTTCCTTGTAGGAGAAAATGGACAATTTCCGATCATTATCAGCTCACATCTGACCAAAGAGCAGGAGATCCGCCTGCTTAATGTTTTGGAGAAAAATCGCAAGGCTATAGGCTGGAGATTGTCTGATCTCCCAGGGATTAACCCAGCTCTGTGCTCATACCATATTTACTTGGAAGATAATGCTAAACCCTCCCGTGAATGCCAACGTAGATTGAATCCAAACTTAAGGGAAGTGGTTAAGACTGAGATCGAAAAATGGTGTAAAGCTGGGTTCATATATCCCATCTCCGACTCCAAATGGGTGTCACCTTTGCATGTAGTCCCGAAAAAGTCGGGACCTCAGATTATCACCAATGAGGAGGGAGAAGAGATTACGACACGGGTACCTACGTCGTGGCATGTCTGTGTGGATTACAGGCGCTTGAATGCCGCAACGAAGAAGGATCACTTTCCGCTGCCTTTTATTGATCAAATCTTGGAGAGATTGGCAGGGAGAGAATACTTCTGTTTCTTAGACGGGTACTCGGGCTACAATCAGGTAGCCATAGCCCCCGAGGACCAGGAAAAGACTACTTTTACATGTCCCTCCAGCACATACGCATTCAAGCGAATGCCTTTTAGGCTTTGCAATGCCCCCGACACCTTTCAGCGATGCATGATTGCGATTTTTGCCGACATGGTTGGGGATTTCTTGGAAGTCTTCATGGATGACTTCTCGGTTCATGGTGATTCATTCGATGATTGTCTAGCGCACCTGGATCGAGTCCTCCAAAAGTGCAGGGAAGTGAATCTGGTGCTCTCTTGAGAGAAAAGCCATTTCATGGTGAAAGAGGGCATTTTATTGGGGCATGTCATCTCCAAGAAGAGAATGGAGGTTGACCCTGCCAAAGTTGATGTGATCAAAAAGCTTGAGCCACCTACATATGTGAAACAAGTACGGTCTTTTCTAGGGCATGTCGGATTTTACAGGAGATTTATCAAAGACTTTTCAAAAATTGCCCGACCGTTAACAGACCTCCTTGGGAAAGACACTGAATTCCTGGTAGTCCATAAGTGTCTAGAAGCATTCGAATTACTGAAGAGAAGGATCGTTGAGACTCCCGTCCTACAAGCTCCCGACTGGTCTCTTCCCTTCGAGATCATGACAGACGCATCCGATTTCGCTGTAGAGGTTGTATTAGGACAACGAAAATATGGAATCCCGTATACTATTCACTACGCAAGCAAAATTTTAGACCCTGCTCAGAAAAATTACACTGTGACCGAAAAAGAAATGCTTGTTGTGGTTTTTGCCTTGGAAAAATTTTGATCAATACTTATAGGATCTAAGGTGACAGTTTACACAGACCACTCTGTCATTCGCTATTTAATCGCCAAAAAGGACGCAAAAGCACGACTTCTGAGATGGATTCTACTGCTTCAAGAATTTGATTTGGAGATTAAGGACAAACCTGGCGTTAAGAATGTCGTGGCTGATCATTTATCACGGATTGAACATACCAAAATTCCGGAATCTGAATCCATCCGTGAAACCTTTCCAGACGAGTCAATTTCTGCTATTGACTCACTCCCTTGGTATGCAGACACGGTGAATTATCTCGTCACCAATGAAGTTCCTCAAGGTTGGCCCAGAAACAAAATCGATCGACTCATATCTGAAGCGAGACACTATCATTGGGAAGATCCATTCCTTTTCTTTGAAGGATCGGATTGCATATGGAGAAGATGTATTCCTCAAGAGGAATACCAAAGTATCCTCAATCTATGCCACACCTTGGAGGCGGGAGGACATCACTCTGGAAAGAGGATCGCTGAGAAGATATTGCATTGTGGATTTTACTGGCCGACCTTGTTTAAGGATGCTTACAATTTTGTTAGGTCGTGCCCCGTCTGTCAGAGAATGGGAGGAACCATTGGTTCCAAAGATGCCATGCCTATGCAACCAGTGATCATCTGTGATGTATTCGATGCATGGGCATTAACTTTATGGGCCCATTCCCTAATAGTCAAGGATTTGAATATATTCTTCTTGCGGTTGATTATTTATCTAGATGGGTGGAGGCTATCCCTACTCGAGCTGCAGATAGCAAAACTGTTTGCAAGTTTTTGAAAGATCATATTATTTCGAGGTTTGGAATTCCAAAAGTTTTAATATCTGATGGGGGAAGCCACTTTGTCAACCGGGAGGTGAAGAAGTTGACTAAGGAATACGGCATCGATCATCGTGTCGCTACTCCTTACCATCCACAATCCAATGGCATGGCCGAGGTGTCAAACAGGGAGGTTAAAGGAATTTTACAGAAGCTCGTTCGACCTGACAGGAAGAACTGGTCCCAACTCCTGGACCAAGTTCTATGGGCTTACCGGACGGCTTATAAGACCCCATTGGGCACCTCCCCGTTTAGAATGGTATATGGAAAACCATGCCATTTGCCCGCAGAACTCGTGCATAAATCAGAATGGGCAATCAAAAAGATTAATTAGAACTGTCACCAAGGAAAGAAGAATTGAGAGATGAATTTGAATGAACTGTCTGAAATCCGAAATCATGCTTATGAAAACAGCACCATCTACAAGGACAAAGTAAAGAGATGGCATGACAAGAACATTCGAACAAAGATCTTTGTTCCAGGGCAGAAAGTTTGGCTATTCAATGCAAAACTGAAAATTTTCCAAGGGAAATTGAAATTAAAATGGACGGGACCCTTCATTGTAAGAGAGGTACACAATAATGGCAGTGTTGAGATCTCAGAGACCGCAGATAGCGCGCAAACATCTATGGTCAACGGTCAACTTCTTAAACATTTTGTCGAATCCAATGAGCAATTAGTACAAATTGAACAGATCTCCTTCACTCACGGCATACATTTTGACGAAAAATTTGATCTGCCCAGATAGTACACCTCTCTGGAACCTACACTCTTTTGTATATCCATTTACCCGCTCTCGATCCCCGATACTTAGGGGACCGATTTCATTGTTTATACATCGCTTCTCTTCTTTTGTTTTTGGTCCATCTATACTTCGTACGAGCTATGTCTACATTTCACTTTGTGCCATGAGGACATAGCACAAGCTAAGTATAGGGGGGTGTATTTGTATATACTTTATCTACTTTATCCATAGCTCGTACTTTAATCGTTTTTTATCTAACATCGGGGATGGGTACAAGTAGTGTGTATATTACCTCTTTTCCATCAAAAAAAACAAAAAAAACAATAAAAAAACAACAACAAAAAAACACCAAAAAAATATCTTTTTGCATTAAAAAAATCATCACTCATGGTCTTGCATTTCATCAAGCATTTCATGCATTCCTTGGACGATATATTCCTGACACATTCACCATCACTCAAGGCTTGAGGATTTTTTAGGACACTTGATTTATGAGATCTTGAGATTCTGAGTTAGCCTGCCTTAGTCATTAGGGTTTTTGAACTTAATAATCCACACTTCCCTAGTTTGAAAGATTTGAGCGCTATATTGCACTCTTCATCTCTACCTTCAAAAAGAATATGATAAGCACAATTACTTTCACAACTGTATGATTGATGAGATGAGTTGAGATATCACTTGAGGAACTAGGACTAGAGATTTGAGTTTAGACCCAATCTAATGATATTCGAGGATGGGATAAAGTTAATGAAGGATTCATAAAACCTGAGTGTCGGCAAAAACCTAGCCAGTATGTGAACAAGTTCATATGCTATTTTTTTTTGATATTGACCTAAGTGCCAGGGTGTGTTGAAACTTAATGAAAAATTGTTGATCAGTGTGCGCCAACTTTTGGTAAAAGCAGTGGAGCTAGCCAAAAAAAGAGAGAAGAAGAATAGAAATGTCAAGAAAAGCTCTATCATCCAAAGTCAAATTCTAAATGAGCTTCCACCAATGACGAGTGCTCCCAAACATTTTCAAAGTGTCCACTTGGACCAAGCGCTAATTAGGACCAAGGAGTCGGGCTGACACCATAAAACGGCTCTGCATCGTAAGCCATACAAGTCTGGGTGTCGAAGGTATCTTAGATACTCAAAAGAGACACACCCCAGTGTACTCCCAGAAAAACAAGTGCAGACGACTCCGAATTCTCTTGACGGACACATTGATCAACAAAATAAAATATACTTGTGTTGAGTAATAAGGCAATCGAGAGGCACCTTATTCCAATGTGAGGGAGAGAAAATTAGACACAATCCTTGCCCTCCATCATCTAGCCGTCCATCTACACTTTCAAGTCTGACAAACTAATGAGATGGTTGACTAAAGTAAGAATAGACTTATTCCCTAGTGGTGAGGATTAGGTCTAGAGGAGGATCTTTGGGACTGGAACTTTAAGTGATGCCCTGACTCGACTCTCATGAAATGCAGTACACTTAAGTTCATATCCTTATATTATATGTACAAACAGAGAGTGAAAATTAGAGAAGTTGGATTCCTTTTTATTAAAGCTTGGTTGAACCCAGAATTTTAGGATCACTCAAATTAAGGGTCTTCTATGAATTAAGCCTTGAAAATTCACATGCACAGTCAGGGATATATTCAACTAAGTCATCATTCACGCTCGAGGACGAGCATGGTCTAAGTATAGGGGTATGATGAATATCGTATTCATCATGCTAAAATTAGTCATTTAGGCTCTGTTCCCCATCATTCACCTGTAATTAATCATTAATAGAGCATTATTAGCATTCATACATGTGTGAATAATATCTGCATTTCATCATGCATAATTGCATTTAAAATCCCCAGTGTAAATCAGCCCAAAAAGCCGCTAACTTCTCACATTTTTAGTTAATTCATCCTAACTCTGATTGACCCAAAACCACCTCCATTGTGTAGATATTACTAACCTTAATAAATAAAAAATACAAAAAATTACTAGCTCCAATAAGTGTCAAATAATCCCAAAGTCTAATTTCACATCTGACAGACTAAAATGAGCATATCTCCTACATACAGTGTACGATTTTGGTCTACTCACTTTTAAAGTACTCCATTTTCAAATCCCTTCAAAACAAGACCAATTTCGTAAAATTTGGAGCTCATATGTGAAAGTTGGGTTTTGGGTCTCTTTCGCACATTTTAACTTTTTGCTATTTTTGACCTGAGTTTTTATGTACATAATTAATCCTTTTAATTTTATTTCTTTTTCATTTGTGTTCTTTGATGAAAGTGTTTTTAAGCGACACAAAAATCCAAATCTAGATTAAATCTGAGATCAAAGAAACTGACCAAGTCTAAGCGTCTGTTGCAAGTCTGTACAAAATTTGTGTTTTTCTTACTTCTATTTTATTTTCCTAATTTCTTATCCATTAAAAATACAAAAAATTAGATTAGTGTGTAAATATTTTTCTTGTATTTTATCGTATTTTTTTCTATAATTTTTATCCCCTGTAAAACCACCAAAAAAATACAAAACCCTCAAAAACTTGGTTTTCTATACACATGGAGAGCCACCAAAAATACCACTTCTCACAGTTGACCTCTTTTGCTCTCGGGTCCTTCATGAAAGTTGTAGATCTCGCCGTGATGAACAACTTTTGTGAAGAAACTTTTTCGATTTGAGGTCATCTTCTATCTCTTTTTCCCCTCCAAAAATATGAAATTTTTTTGGTGCCACGTGGCAGCTCCAGGGCGTGCCACGTGGCACCCCGCCTTACACTCTCTCTCCAGCCCTTTCCTGGGTCACGTGTTGCACACGTAACCCTCTTCCCCTACCTCCAGCCGTTACCAGCCGCCCCCCCCCCACCCCCGCCGTTACTCCTCCTCCCTCGTAACCACCGCCTCCCCCTCGCCGCTGGCCGTTACGAGGCCCTCCTATAAAGCCCCCTCCTCGTCGACCGCCATCACCATCCGCCATTGCGAGATCTTGAGATTCGACAGCCATCAGTGACAGCGGAGGCGCCACTTCATCTCAGCGAGATCCAAGGTCATCTCTGACCTTGTTGCAGCAGCTCCCTAAGCTTTGGAGCTCCGCCTCCACTTCCAGGTACCTCAGCTCCGCCAAAGACCCACCTACTTCCCAGAACCCTCGCCTCCGGCCTTGCTCAGGCCGTAGCCCGGTTTCCTTCCTTCATCGTCGCTTGGAGCTTCCCCTTCCCCCCCCCCTTTCTCGTGTTTTGCCTAAACATTGCAGGTCCATCCTCCTCGCGCCTCCGACTGCTCCTACGCCTCGCGCCTTCGCCGCCCCTCGCGCCGTGTGTCGGTCGAGGTGTGGCTTCGCTGAGCTCCTCCGAGCGGTCAGCAGCTTCACAGGCGCCTCTGCTTCGCGCGGCGCCTCAGCCTCCACCCTCCTCTGTCGCGCCCATCGATGCTCAGCCGCTGCGCCCATCGACGCTCAGCCTCCGCGCCTGCCGCCGTTGGATCGGGCGAGGCCCTAGATCCAACGGCTGTGATCCAGCCACGTATCCCCTTCGGCCCAGCCTCTAGGCTCGGGGCATCCAAGCCTCTGCCTCGGGGCCCCTGAGCTTCCGCCTCGGGACCAAGCCTTTGGCTCGGGTCCCCGCCTGTCTGCCACGTAGGCTCGAGCGTCCGAGCCTGAGCCTTGACACTCGAACCTCAGCCTCGGCATCCCCAAACCTCTGCTTCGCCCCCAAGCCTGCGCAAGCACGTGCGAGGCACATGCGTTAGGGGTAAATTGCAAGAAAGCCCCTGCTTGTTTCAGATATTGCAAAAATACCCCCGCTTGGGGTAAATTACATCTAGGCCCCTCGAGTTTTTATTAATTACAGATAAGTCCTCCCAGGGACCTCTTTGTAAAGAAAACTTTATTTTATTTACATTTTAGTCCCTGGAATTTCATTTTAGCATATCTTCTCCATCTGAACTCCGATTTTAGCATATAATATGTCGTTTCGAAGCTAATTCTGTGCTCTACCATTTGGCATACATTGTGGATAGATCTGAGAATGTTTACTGATTACTATTATTCGAGGACTTATTTGATCTCATGCAGGTTCTGTTGACATTGTGTATTGATTAAATCGAGGAAAAATTGATCTATTACAGGGGCATATTCAAGGATAGAAAATTGAATTATTTTCTCGCTACTATCAGTCACTCCTTGAGGATTAAATCACAGGAAAAATTAGGGGTCAAAACTCCTTGAAAATTATTATTGATCTCTTTATCTGCTGGACTACGTAGCTGGTGATTGATCTCATACCCCACAGCTTGATTTTCTTATTGATAAATATTTCTTGAAATTATTTGATCTGTGATAGTATTTGAGGATCAATTGATAAATTTATTTGAGGATGAAACTTTACTAAATCGCAGATCCAGTGCTTCATTTTTTTCTGTATATTTCTTTGCATTTGCATCTCATTGCATTGTACATTTTTGCAACACATAAATTAATCACGCATTTATTAATTATTTAATTTGATTTGAGACCACGCAACTAGGAATCGTTGTTCTCTGTGTTCGACCTTGGTAGTCTTGCCAAGTAAAAATACTCCACAATATTCAAAGATTGTGGTTTTTGATCGACCGAAATTCGTTTCCTATACTACAATTCATCAATATTAAAGAGGTGGATTTCGCGCTCATCAGTGCCATTTGTTGTTATTTTTGGTAACGGTTCGGTCGTGCGATCAACTATCGCATGCTTCCGCTGATGGTCGACGCGATCCGTTCCGTTACAATAAGTTTCACAAAACATCAGTTAAGACAATTTCAACTTTTAAAACCGGTACAAAGTTTTTCAAAATCAACTTTGTCTGTATGCTTGTTTAAATATTGATCGGTCTAATCATCTAAAGGGACAGACAATGACGTGATTTCGATTGAACGAGATTTATAGGAAAAAGATTTGTGTTTTATTTAGGGGTCAATGGGATTGCCCCCTAGGGGCAGTGATGAATCTATGATTTTCATTCTTTATTCTTTTATTTTAGCCATATCTTTTAGCAAAAAACATATGTAAATATGTGTAAATCCAAAATTACCTTTGTACATGCTCTTGTTAATATTATATAATTAACACATTTTTCTCAAAATAAAAAAATAAAGAAGAAAAGAAAATGAAGAATGATGTAATTATGTAACAAATATAGACTGGCCCAAACCCTGAGAGAAGGTCAATTATTGACCTGATCGACAAGGAATAAAGTAGGGGGAGAAAAGGGCCTTGTATATTTATCACTATGAATCCTATATACATATCATTTCTATATTTTATTTTTCAATAAAAAGACCTCAAAATAATTCATTTTATTAATAAAAATTGTAAATAAAATATTTTCTAAATAAAAAATATTTGCAAAATTGATTGATGTACATAGTACAATTAATACCACTCACAAAAGCCTAAAATAGAAATTAAAAGATCAATTCCGGTTCCATATGAACTCAAATGCTTCCAAATCACATTTATTAACTCTAAATTTAATAATCGTTAAAATGATGGTGGTTTCATAATTTTTGGAGTCAATACGTAAAAGTTGGCTTTTTGAGTGTATTGGATAACTATATTGTACCTATACCTGTAAATAAATATTTATTTATTTTAAATAAAATTTGTATATTATATTTTTAAAGAATTGTACACATCTTAGTAATATTATAAAAACAAAATAAAAATCATAAAATACAAAATAAAAAATAAAATCAAAATTTCATTTTACACTAGCCACACTTGTATATATTGTATATAATGACTATTTATTTAACATTTATATTTCATTTATAAAAATCAAACATAAATTTTATATTCCTTAAATATTTTTTAAATAAATAAAATATAAAATAAAAGATATTTATATTAAAATAATAAAATAAAGAATAAAATATATAGGTATATTATACTTGTATATAATGCGCTATACTGTATATACTGTAAATATGAATTTATAAAAATAATAAAAAATCACAGAAAAATAGTTTGATAAATAATAAACATTATTCATTTTATTAATTTTTTATTTTGAATCCATTTACTATTTTCTATTTAATATTCTTTTATATATTGGAATCGAATTTTCTGATTGGTTAACTCGGGTTTATCGACCCGAGTCAACCCTTCCTCCCAGTCGGGTCTGACCTGACACCTCTCGCCTGAGCCATTTTCTTGACATTACCCATCCCAACTCCTACCTCCATTTGCCATGAGATTTAGACCTGAGATTCCTCGTAGATTCGAGATTTTGGCAAATCCCCAGAATTAACCGAATCTCTATATGGTTTCGAGCACTCCTCCAATCTTTCTGGAACCCTAGGACACTCTATAAATATACTCCTCCGCCCTCCTCACTTTTCAGCTCTTCCCTCGCACCACCATTCCTCCTCTAACACCTCCAGAGCAGTGACAAGGTTCTAGAGGTCCCTTTGGGAGCTTGTTTTGGCGTCGAGTAGCACGTATCTCATTACGTGGATGGAGCTCTATCGCGTGTAGCCTCTCTTGCCTGCCGCAGTCGGATCGAGGCCACGACCTCGCCCCCACCTCTGCCTCGCTTCACCGTTCACGGTAGACCACCCATTTACCATCCTTCCACTTCCATTGTGACCGTTCGATTCGATTTCCTTAATTTCCTCTACCGACCATTGCTTAGCTCCGTTTGTCGCACCTGGAACCCCATCCTTCACTCCAGCTGCTCAGATCAACGTATCACTTCACCATCATCTTTCTCATGCACCCTGATCCCCCTATATCATGCTCACAAGAGCATGATTATGATAGGTCTCTTCCCCCACCTTCGTTGGAGATCACTTGAGCATCCCATCGTCGCTTCTCTCCTTTTTACCACCAATAACATCAAACCGAAGCCTGGTCTTCGAGGTGCGACTCTCTTTGTAGGTTAAGGAGCGCAAACTCGGCCCATATTGCTTCTTAGTGCTCATGCGGAGTACCTTCATGTGTAGCACCTCTATCCCGGCCATCCGCCCATTCGCCACTCCATCAGAGCCGCCCAGTCAACGCGCAATGCCACTCGAGGTATGTAGGTTGCGATGATCCTCTGATCAGAGCCGCGGATCATCTAGAATGCTCGATTGAAGTTCGCCCAATAGGTCTCTCTTCCTTGTTCCTCCAGAGGGTCGCTTCACCGTCGGATTGAGAGGCCCCTCTCCAGATCTAATCAGCACCACATGATCGCACCAAAAGATGACTGTTGGATAGCAGAGCAGCACCAGATCCTCAACGTACGTCCTAGACATTCTCTAGGACGTCAAATTCTTTTCAAGTGCAGATCAGAGCCGTACGCTAACGCCGAGCTCAAAGCTGTCAGATCCAGCCATGTGTCTCCTCTTGTCTACAAGGGTATATTTCACACATACCCTCACCCTTTATCTTATTCTGTTGTAGTTCAATAATTGTAATAATTAGTTAAAAATAATTTACAGTTTGGCCCTTATATTTTATTTCATTTGCATTTTAGTCCAGTTGGGTTTAGTTCACATGCATTCACACGTGTTTTTGCGTGTTATTTACGTGATTTGTCCTGAACAATTTTATGGTTATTGAATGAATAGAAGTTTTGATTATTTGCATTTATACCCTTCTAAGCATTATATCATGTGCAACGCATGTGTTGTTTGGATTTTTACATCAAAGCCCCCATACTTTCTGTGTATGTTGTTCTTAAGGCCCTGACACTTGAAATAATTGCATAAAGGTCCCTCTTGCACTATTTTAATTATTTTCTCTTATTATTCATAATAAATTGGATTTTGGCCCTAAACATTATACAAAAACACCCTATAACTCATGCTAACTTGTTATTTAAGTGACGATTTTGTGTGTCATTTTCTTTTATTTTTTATATTAGAAAAATCCAAAAACATTAGAGAAAGAGTCTGTTAGTTTTAGAAAATCTATAAAAATTCGAAAATCCTTTTAAATTTTCCAAAAAGTTAGAGTAGTTGTCTTTTATCTTATTTTAGCTCCTTTAAAAATTTTGCCTGAAAATACCCTACAATAACCTAAAAATTTGCAAAAGACTAAAAACTTATAGAAATCATATAAAATGAATAAAATTTTCAAAATTTGCATTTTAAGTTCCTATTTATAGATATTTCTTCTTAGCATTTAATAAAATTCATTTCCAGAAGATTAGGACTTGTCATTTATTTTTAAAGTGAAAAACACTTCTTGCTGCACACTGTTTGCATATTTTCACACTTTTTGATTTTTAAAAAAAATACAAAAACATTTGAAATTTAACCCAAAAATCTTTATAAAAAGTATAAAATTTGAAAGGCCTAAAAGTATTTTTATTTTATTTTTGTGAGCATTTTTAACATATTTAAGAAATCCAAAAAGAGTGTTTGTGCATATTTTTCACCTTTGTTCTTATTTTTCCTTATTTGGAAAGTAAAAAATTTAGAAAATTAAAAACCACTAAAAAGACAATAAAAATCTTTCATTTCTAAATCACCTACTTAGCTTCTAATTGTGCTCCTTGAGTTCGACCTTGGTTGCTATACCAAGTTAAAAGTAGCGAAACCACTTGTGTTTCATTTATATGATTTTTTAGTGGTTAATATTTTTTCCTCGTTGATAGATTTGGTTAATTTGGAACAACGATACTTGCTTAATTAATTCCCTGAGTTAGCTGAAATCGTGTCATCAAACTGCCAACATGGTTGCCCCCGCTCCTTTTTTGATGTTTTTTTTATTTTTTTGTAAAATAAAATCATGTATATTCATCTATATATCCTTCCAATATGCCATTCAAATTTCATTAGAAATGGATACTCATATGACCTTTATTTAGAACAGATGGATTACAACAATGTTTAGATCGTTATAATTACATGTTCTAGATGGAGGGCATAGGAGTCTATGTTTCTGATGA
Organism: Ottelia alismoides; assembly: GCA_037367405.1. NCBI lineage: Eukaryota > Viridiplantae > Streptophyta > Magnoliopsida > Alismatales > Hydrocharitaceae > Ottelia > Ottelia alismoides. Next base: position 234,408 of record JAZKJV010002938.1, read on the forward strand.
AATTCAAATGATATATTTGAGGGATATGTCGACAAATATACATGGTTATATTTGGATAAAAAATAAAAAATTTTGCGGAAAAATGGAGCGGAGGCAGCCCCATTTTTCCTTTTATTTAAACTCCTAAACATATGTAGAAGTGGTAAGTACGAGAGTGTTGAACTCGGTGAGGTAAACTATATGAATTAGGGTAAATAGTAAAGGGGTTGAAGGTATATGATTTTCTAAATTTTTAGTGATTTGTAAAGTGTTTTGTGATTTTTAGTTTGTTTTAAGTTTTGTATTGTTTTTAAGTTGTTTTATACATCTATATATATAGATATACAAGTATGATTTTATATTTTTGTATTTGATTTTATCTTCTGTGCTTTTGTTTTCTAATTTATTTATTGTTTTAGGGATTTTTGGTTATTTTTATAATTTATATGAATTCTAAATTGGGTTTTAAAAGTGAAAATAATGAATTTATAGAAAACAATGACGTATTTTGATTTTTACCAACATTAAACAGTAGCGAAGACTTAGATTTTTCTATACTGGAGAATGTAAAGATACATTTAAAAAATGTATTGTACATATTTTTAGAATTTTTATGAATTTGTTATGATTTTTATACTATTTTATGTTTATTTAAAATTTTTAAGGTTTTAATATTTGATTTCTATTTTATTTTTAGTTTCATTTTTTGAATATGGTAAAATATACTAAATAATTTTCATGGGATTTTTGGATTTGTATTTATGTTTTTGTGTATGTTGTAAGTTTGTAGTATTATTATATTATATTTTGAATTGCGAAAAATAAAAAATATTATATTTTTCAAAACAATTATTGTCTTGTATATATTATTCTAATACATATTTAGTATATTTTTATTTGTTTCTTATGTTTTATATTTGAATTTATACGGATTACTATGTATTACTTATCTAATACTATTTATAGGGTATAAGTGTAATAAAGCAGAACCAAAAAGATGTGTGAGTAGTATGTTTGAGTAGCGGGGTGTAGCGCGCAAATAACCACAACAGTTCACGTGGTATTCCAAGTGACTGAAGCTTGACCAAGACATATTCATGATTCGCGATATTAGGGGGATACGAGTATAAATTTCAGCAGAACACATGCATCCTCACGTGTGAGGTTGACCGGTATATATTCGGACCTGTACGCAAAACCACAAATGTTCAGGATCATTATGCAAATTGACCAAAATACACACGTGTTGGTTACGTGGTAATCTTAAGCAACGGGCGGCGGGCAAGATCTGAAGCATCAAATCTATTGGATCTGACGGTATTGGTAGCTTCTAAATCCGAGACTCGTTCTTCCACAATTCAAGTTTGGCTCCAGGCGGTGCGGATTGATGTGGCGGAGCTCTCGACTCTGTGGAGATGTTTCAATCCCTAACTGGTTTTGCTCAGACAACGAAGGGGCGATGATGCTCCTGTGAAATATTGAACTAACACAAAATTAATCTAAACTTTTTAGGTTTTAAATTATAAAATCAAAGAAAATATACTGAATATCACATCAAAAAAGAAGAGACATTTTTAAGCTTTAAAAAAGCCTAATTGTGTTTTTTTTTATTTTTATGTGAATTTATATAATTTTTATTAGGTTTTCTGTATTATTTAATTTTAATGGATTTCTAGGGATTATAAAACAAAATTTATATTGATGATAAAATAAGGTAAAATAAATATACTGTAATTTTATAGAAAATTTTAAATGTTTTTCATTTTTTTGAATTTTTAAAGTTGAAAAAGGAAATATATGAAAGGTTTTTGAATTTTAAAAATAGAAAATCCAATTAATTTGCAAAAAAAACTATTAGTGATAAAACACTTAATAAAAAACATAACCTTATTTCTAGGGTTTTTAGAGGTAACTAACACATTACAGAGAGCAATTAAAGAAACACTAATTAACACTAATTAAACTGTAGATATAGATATAGGACTGGAATGCAATTATTTCAAGATTATGGACTGAATTAATAACAAGAAAAATAACTACATGGCAAAACTTGCAAATTACTTGCAAATTCACTTATTTGTGCATGCGAATTAGGATTTGAGGGACTTAAGTGTAATTATTTAAATTTTAATGAGCCAAGAATAACAACAACCAATGAGGCCTTTGTTGCAATTTCTCCAATATGCATGTGTTTATGCACTTGGATCTGTTTCAACAAGCCTAAAGTATAATAATCAAAACATGAAAGGGAAAAAATGCAAGTACTCAATTATTCAGAACACGGCACAAGCAAACTATATTTATTTACAATAAAAAGAAACTACAGAACATGAGTGTAAATTTCATCGATATGCATGTTGTGCACATGCACACTAGATGACTGAGATGCTGCTAGACTATATATGATCGGATGGTCTCCTTTTGGGCATGCACGAGCGGTCTAGATTAAATCTAGAAGGGGTTGCTCTTTACCTGACGTCTATGGAGATGCTCGAAAGAATAATGAAGAAGACTGATGAATCCATGATTCAATGTCTTTATTCTTTTATTTTAGCTAAAATCCTTGGTAAAAAACACATGCATATATTAATTAATTATTATTATTTATCATTCATACTCTATTTGATAATAATGTATATTTATCGTTATTTTTAATCAAAATAAAAGAATAAAGAAGAAGAGAAAAAGGAAAGAAATAAAGAAGGATGTATTTATGAAATAAATGCAAGATGATCGAACCATGAGAGAAGGTCAAGACGTACTTGACATGATCAATCGTGAATAAAGTAGGGGGGAAATAGTGTTCTTAACATATAAAATCAAGGAAACCACATTTCACTTGTACATATTCATCATTTTTCACTTAGTACATATTTTCACCTAATTTATTCATCAATAAAACAACCTCAAACAAAAATGATTCCTTCTTAAAACTTATTCATAATAATATATATTAATTTATAAAAATATCATAAAATTTATTTAACCAATAAATTTATAATTATAATGAACCTAAAAATCTCAAATGTTCAACTTCCCAGGTTCATAATAATTTATAGAAAACTCCAAATTGATCAAACTTACTTTTAAACTTTGTTTTGTTATTAGTATTATTTATTGAAAATACCAAAAAATAGTGGAATAAATCTGTGTGAGTTTTACCGTTTAGACCCCTTTGTCTATATGTACATTATGCATATAAAACTTATTTACTTTTTATTTAATTATTTATATCTCTGATTCATAAAATTCACTAAAAAATATATATAACTTAAAAATAATTGTGAATAAATACCAATAAATATCAAAATCAAAATCGTAAAGCCTAACTTCCGAACCTCATAACTTGACCGTATGAACTCCGATTTGGTGTACACACTTTTAGAGGTCGTTTTGTAAAATTACCTATCAAATAGTAGTGGTTCACTAAAATCAGAGTTAATATGCAAAAAGTGGGTTTTGGGACCATATGGGTATACTTGTATATATGTATAGTTTGTATATATTTATTTATTTCCTTGTATATTTGTGCACATTATATTTTTTTATTATTTTTAATATATTGTATTTTATTTATATAAAATAAAAATGAAAATAAATAAAATTAGATGTCATTAAAAATAAAATAATTTCTTTTTGTATATATGTATAATATACATATGTTGTAAATAATCCTATTTATTTAACTTAGTAAATTAATCTATAAAAAGAATATAAAAATATATTTAAAATCATTAAATGATTTTGTATATAAAATAAATATAAAATATAATTTCTTTTTGTAAAAATAATAATTTTAAAATACGAATAATATGTATATATATTATTATAATAAGGGTTAAAGGAGGCTACTCCCTGGGTGTAGCCAATTGGCTACTCCCATCTCCATTTTTCCCTTTTTTTTATTTTTTTGGAAAATAAAAATATGTAAATTCATAACTATATCCCTCGAATATGTCATTCCAATTTCGTCAGAAACAGAGAATCCTATGCCCTCCATCTGAAGGGGGTCAATTTCAGCAATTTTGAGAGCGTTAAAATTTGACAGTCTTGATGGGGGGGGATAAAAGTCTCGAATTAAGTTGAATTTTGAATGACACCATGATGACATATTGTGATTTAAATTCCAATAGGTTTCATTTCATAAAAACAAAAAAAATACAGAGGAAAAGGGGTGGGAGCATGTAAGTTGGCTACAACTAGGGAGCATACTCCCTTTTCTCTTATAATAATTACTATTTATAATTAATTAAATGAAATCTATTAAATAAAATTATTTACCACTAAATTATTTAATTTAAGTGAAATAAAATTAATTTAGAAGTTATATTAATAAAACCACTTTTCCCTCCAATTTTTCCTTCACTTTTTCATTCAAATTTCCCCTCATTCCTATATAAGTGGCTCCTCCCCCCTCCTCCATTTGAACAATCCTTTGGTTGAGGTGAACCCAACCTCCGAGAGCCACATTCTCCTAGTGATAGCAGACGTGAATTCTTGTCGAGGTCATGACAGTGTCAATCGCTTCCCATGGTGAGATCCACCCATTTTTCTCTAAAATCGTCAATATAATTGTAGGAATAATGGTGGTTTTAATACCGCTTTTCGATTTTTTGATCCTTGTTCTTAATTATTTGCACAGTTTTCATTGCAAAATCATCTTCATTTTCAGATCCCATCCATTTTCTTTTCTCTCTCTCTAGAATTCTCTACATCCAATCACGCACGTGTTGGGTTTCTTTGAAAAAAGTTCCAGCCCCAACTGGGCTGCAGCATGGTTGCCCCTTTGGCAGGGGCATTGCTGCAAATTTTCCAGCAATTGGGAGAGCCAATTCCAGGGAACCGAAGGGTGCTCCATTCGTTCCCTCACGCACAGTCCGTGACATTCCAGAGAGCAGCAGGAGCAACCCTTTCGTTCCTCCATCCACCCGTTTCTAGCCGGAACAAGAGCAGCGGCAAGGCTTCTCGGAAGCCATTCTCCTCCACGCATGGGAGGAAGAGAGAGGTCGAGAGGGAAGTGATGAACGCTCCCGCACCCTTAGTTAATTCGGGCAAATTAATGGTCCAAATTACTTTTAAGTGTTCGTTGCAGTCGGATACGAGAGGTTGATCAAAAACCACTTAAGACAGATTTTGGTCAATTTTAAGCGGTGATATATTTTTTTACTTGGTGGAGTCCAAGGTCGATCTCAGGGAGGCAACTGTCTCCTTAGGTGGATTACAGCAATTTTCAAGTGTTGATATTCGAGGGTCGAATCTTTTTGGTCTTTTTATTTCTTATGCAGACATATGCAGACAAATCTTAGCCAATTTAACTTTAAATTTAATTGATGTATCAACCGAAGTCCAAAAATAATGAAAATTGGCCAGATGGTTATTTATGATGAAAATGACCTACACTAATTTTTTTGGAATTTTTCGACTCAAAATAAATTTTCTGTGAATTAAATAAACAGACAGAGTGATTTTCAGTGTTTAATTTTTAATAAATATCAAATCACAATTTTTCCAAGAACTAAAATTATCCTAAGAAGGTCTAATGATCAGGGACCTAGGAAAATTGACAGAACTTAAATTTATTGTGAAATGAATTAATTAAAATTAATTAAATAAAATCACTAAACTATTTATTGAGGCCTCGTTATGCGTGCAAATGACATGAAATTTTTATGGAGTGTTGAAAATGGTGTCCTTAAGCTACTGTGAATTTTTGGTGATTTTTGAAGGCAATGATATTTAATTAAAAATCAAAAGGGCATCACTGGGCAAAATATGACACAAATGAACCAATTAATTCATTGATAATTCAATTAAGCCAACAAAAATCAGACACGTGTACAAACTGATAGAGGACAAAATTCTCAACAACTTGCAATTTTTAGAATTTCAAAATGATGAAAAATGCATGCTATGGACACGTGCAAACACAAGGGTATAAATGCAATACTGGAAATTAAAATTTCAACAATTAACTATGCTGACAGGGACTAAAATGCAATTACCGATAATATGCAGGACTTCTATGCAATTTTTCCACGAAGCACGCGCTCCTCACGTGATGTCTGCTTCACAGGGACCTCTTAGCAATTTCTGAAAGCTCCAGAGGCGTTGATGCAAATAACCCAGGTCGCACGTGCTCCTCACGTGGGGCGACCTAGGTTCGGAGGGCGTCTGAGGCTCGGAGTGAGGCTCGGGCCTTCTGGAGGTTCGGCCCAGCCTCGGTGCTGCTTCGGTTCACCCGAGCCTAGGCTTGGACGCCGAGGCTCGGACAAGGCGACGTGGCGGCCTGAAGGCCCTTGGATCAAGATGATCCAAGGGATGTTGATGAAGACGCGTGGCGGCTGGTGAGGCGTCCGATCCGAGGGGTGATCAACGGTCGAGGCTGATGGCGGCGCAGGGACGCGTGGCGAGGCGAGTACCGTTCGATCAGATGATCGAACGGCTGCTGCTCCTTCTTCTCTAACGATCCTCCGCCTCCTGCGGAGGAGAGGGCTGCGCTCCGGTGAAGGCAGCCGAGCTCCGCCTCGGTGGCCAAGCTCCGGTGATGAGCTTCGTCAGCTCCCACCTAGCTCGGAAGAAGCGGAAGAGCACGAGGAGGCCTCCGGTGGTCTCTGGATCCCTGGAGGATGGCTGGAGCTCGGTGTCGATGAAGCGCGAAGGGAGCTCCGGCGAGGCTCCGTCCAATGAAGATTTTAGGACCTGCAAGGGTTTATACGAATAGCCGAGGCGTGCAGGTGTTCGTGGAGGTGAGGTGAGTGAGCGGCGAGGCCTACGGTGGAGTGCGGTGGTCTGGCGAGTAAGCTCCGGCCAAATGGCGGAGCTGCTCGTCGGAGGAAGGTGGTATGCGTCGTCGGAATGTGCGGAGGGTGCTGCGATGATCGGAGCTTCGACGCGAAGCTCGCCGAGATGATTGGAAGGTGCGAGGGTGATCAAGGACAACGAATAAAAGAAGAGAAAAAGCAAGAAAAAGAAGAAGAAGATCGGAGATCGATGGAGGGAGTTACCTGGGAATTGGAGCTCCGCTGGGAGTTCCAGGGTCGTCGCTCGAGGGATCGGTAAGGTCCCGAGCTCTTGCAGCTGCTCGGAGGAGTGGCTGCGACACGGCGGTGGGCCGAGGATCTCGCCGGAGTTGGATCGCTGTCGTCGCTCGACAAATCAGCCGATTGCTGTCACCAATAGGTAGCTTGGAGCTCGAGGGATCTCTCTGGAGTGGCGGATAGAGATGAAGGTCGCTGGTGATGGCGTATTTATAAGGTGGAGTTGATGGGTTAGCTGGTGGATTGGTGAAGTTGGTGGTCGTCGTGGGGCGAATATGGTGGAGGTGATGGCGATTGAGGGTGCTGGCGAGGGAGAGGGACGAGTGGGGAGCGTCGTGGCGAGGTCAGCGGCCGGAGAAGATGGCCGACGTGTGCCCAGAAAAGGAAAGGGGGCGCCCCTCCCGCAAGGCAAGGGACGTGGGGGAGAGGGGCGCCTGGAGGTAGGAGACGAAGTCTCCACCGTTGGATCGTGTGATCCAACGGTGGAGATTAGATCGTGGTGAGCGGGTGTGGTTAGATCCGAGGCGGTGAGATCGATGGTCGATGAAGTGGCCACGTGGCAAGCTGTGCGTGAGGCGATAGCGAACGGTGATGATGGAGGGCTTAGGTCGATCGAGCGGTTGAGAGGCATCAAGAAAAGGAGCGGCTGAGATGCAACTTCTAAGATGCGATCGATCGGTCGTCAACGCGCCGCGTGGCGAGCCCTGCTTAAGGCGCTAACGAGCGGACAGATCTGAATGCGGATGAAGATCGAACGGCTGAGAGAATGAGCGCACGTGGTCACAGAGGGGCCGTTGGATCTGAAGCGAGATCCAACGGCGGAGGGCGCGGGCGGATGAGGCGAAGGGTAGCGGGCCGCGTGGCGCAATCAGAGGGCGCCACGTGGCCTGCTGTGAATGGCTGGAGAAGGAAACACGTGTAGAGAGAAGAGGAAGCCGAATTTGGAAAAACTCAAAACATGAAAGTTGTAGATCTTGATGAGATCTACAAGTTTCATGTTGACCAAAGACGGAGATAAGGTCAAATATGGTACATAAATACAAGGATACATAAATGTACATATGTAGTATGCAAAATGACCCAAAAACCCAAGTTTCTCATACAAGTTCCAATTGCAATGAAATTAGTCTCATTTTGAAGGTCTTTTAATATGTAGTATTCTAAGAGTGAGTAGACCCAATTAGGGGTTTGTATGAGGGCTTTATGTGTATTTTAATGTACAAGGGTTCTCAGGATATTTGGGCTATTTTACAAGGGTGATTTTAGGCATTCTTATTTAAATGCAGATGAGCTGCTAAAATGCATGAATTATGAATGCATGCATGAGTGTTATTTATGCAAGATAAAAGGAAATATGCCTCTATTTTCTCGGGAACAAGGCTCTATTTTTGACTTTTGATGTGATGAATCACAGATTCATCAACCCCCTATACTTAAACCTTGCTCGTCCCCGAGCAACTAAATGAAATGCAAGAGTGAAATGATTTTGGGTTCCATACCAAGGTCATGAACAAAAGTTGAAAATGGAGCCTGACTCGACCTTTGGATTGATTGTGTGGCGGAACCTTATTTGGACCTGAACTTAAGACCTAACAGACTTCAAGTTCCACAAGTCTTCTATTCAAGACGCCTCAATAGTCAGGTCAGAACAAATCTTCAAATGCAAATTTCTGATGACTATGATTCTTACTTGTACCGTGTAAGTGAGATGTAGCTCTCCACATCAGAAATGGTTCGGAACCAGCCTCCTCTAACAAGGTAACTCAATAACCCGGTCCAGTAACTCTTTCCTCGAGGAGCGGGGTATTCCCTTCTAAGTTCAAGTGCGACCAACCCAAGAGGAGGGGGTAGAGAAAAGAATGGACGGTGGCCAGTGTAGCCACCTATCCCGGGATGCCTGACCAGTGTAGCCAAGTCATCCAGCTGCATTTTCCTTGCTAATATACATACTCCGACAGGTATTATTCTTTTTCTTGGACCTGTCTGATTTTTTTGGAGTTCTTTCTTGCATTTTTTTTTGACACAATATTCAAGGTGCAGCATATACATCAGGAGTTTTTCCTCTTGAGCCAGTAGACTATCCCTCTTTTGAAGCATTATTGCAACCCACAGCATCCCGTCCTTAGCCTTCATCACCACTAGACCAAGTTGAGACGCACTTCCTTCACTATAAGAAGAAGAGAGGTTCCGCCTAGAAGTACTACCCTCATATGCTACCCCAAGTCAAAGGAAACTACCTCCTTACCACCTCATCAATGAAGAGCTACGTGCATAGTGTTTGTCCAAGTTAGGTCATTATCTAAAAGAATCCTGCGTGTGCACGAGATATTCTACTTAGACTAGTCAAGATGACATGTGAACATAGACTTGCGGACTCAAAGAATTAAGTCTCTTGACCTGAGAAATCTTAATTCCAGTTCCTATAAGGTTCCTCTGAAGTTAGGTGGATTAAGGTCAAATCAAGTCCATCCTCAATATCTACTCATAACTTGGTTCAGAACCCACTAGCTTTTCACTTTGCATATGCAGAAATATGCAGATGAGATGAGATGTCATGCTGTGAAAATGCAGGACTCTTTTTATTATTATTTTTTTATGCAGGGATGATATGCAAGAGTAAATAAGAAGCCTTTATTTTTGTTTTATTTTTCTGGTATACAACAATTATTTACAAAAGTATGTTTTACAAGAATTTTACAACTTTTTATACAAGTATTATACATATAGTACATATTATACAAGTGTACAAAAATTTTTTTTTTTTTTTGTTTTTACCCACCCGTAATTATTGCAAAATATATACAACAATACGCGAAAATACGAGCTATGGGTAAAGTATATATGTAATATATACACGCCCCCCTATACTTAGCGTGTGCTATGTCCTCAGAGCACGAAAGCGACTAAAAAGACATAGCTCGGGCTAAGCGTAGGAGAGCTAAAATAACAAAAAAAGTATAGAAGTCGTCCCGCCCCCCTATACTTAGGCTCTGGTAGCCTAAGTGTAGAAGAAGATCAGAAATGGGGCGGACGAGGAAAAGAGGGGAAATAAATGAATATATACATGGTGGGCGTCGGTCCCCCCTATACTTAGGCTCTGGTCAGCCTAAGTATAGGACAGGAGTGAGTAAGAGGACCAATGTGATCTGGAGAATGTACAATGAATCGACTCGGGTGACCCCTTCCCCCTATACTTAGGATCTGGTCATCCTAAGTACAGTCCGAGATAATGATTCGATGATGTGGGGACGGGTTACTAGAATCGTGGAGGTAAGGATAGGATATACAGGAAGAATGATATATATACAGCTGAGTCGGTCTGAATCTTCTGAAGATGCTGCTGATGGCTGGAGTTCATTGCTGCAAGGTTTCATACGCGGCTTTAGATATATCTGATGTATCTGTCTCGCATATGAATACAATCTCCTCTACATGGACTAACTGTTCATTGGATTCGACGAAGTGCTTCAACAGCTGCCCATTTACTAGGAATGTCGGTGCGTCATCTGCGAGATCTGAGATCTCGACACATCCACTATCATGCACCGTTCGGACAACGAATGGTCCCGTCCACTTAGACTTTAGTTTGCCTTGGAAAGTCTTCAGCCTGGCATTGAACAACCATACCTTCTGTCCAGGAACAAAGGTCTTTCGTCTGATATATCTATCGTGCCAACGCTTTACCTTGTCCTTGTACACCACACTGTTGTCGTATGCTCGGTTTCTGACTTCCACAAGCTCATTCAGATCCATGTCTCTTTGTTTCTGGCCTAGGTGTGTGTTCCAGTTGACTTTCTTTATTGCCCATTCTGATTTGTGCACTAACTCTGCGGGCAAATGGCACGGCTTTCCGAATACCATTCGGAATGGGGAGGTGCCTAACGGAGTCTTGTAAGCCGTCCTATACGCCCAGAGGACTTGATCCAAGATCTGAGACCAGTCCTTCCTGTCTGGGCGGACGAGCTTTTGCAATATGGTTTTCACCTCCCTATTCGACACCTCAGCCATACCATTGGTTTGTGGGTGGTAAGGACTAGCGACACGGTGTTCGATGCCGTAGTCCTTCAGGAGTTTCTTCACCTCCCGATTCACAAAGTGGCTACCCCCATCTGATATCATCATTTTGGGGATCCCGAACCTAGAGATTATGTGCTCTCTGATAAATTTACAGACAGTCTTGCTGTCTGCGGCTCGGGTCGGGATAGCCTCCACCCATCTGGACAGATAGTCAACCGCAAGAAGGATGTATTCAAACCCGTGGCTGACAGGGAATGGGCCCATGAAATCGATGCCCCAGGCGTCAAAGACATCACAAATGATGACTGGCTGCATTGGCATTTCATCCTTGGAACCAACGGTTCCTCCCATCCTCTGGCAAACTGGGCACGACTTCGCGAAGGCGGTGGCATCGCGAAACAGAGTCGGCCAGTAAAAGCCACATTGAAGTACCTTCCATGCGGTCCTCTTCCCGGAGTGGTGTCCTCCTGCCTCTAAGCTATGGCATAAAGAAAGGACACTCTGGTATTCCTCCTGAGGAATACACCGTCTCCAGACACAATCCGGTCCTTCAAAGAAAAGGATCGGATCCTCCCAATGGTAGTGTCTAGCGTCCGACCTTAGTCGGTCAATTTGGCTCTTGGGCCAATCCTCGGGAACTTTCTTGGAGACAAGATAGTTCACGATATTGGCATACCATGGGAATGAGTCGATAACAAAAATCGACTCGTCAGGGAAGGAGTCTCGAATCGGGGAAATCTCGGAAGTATTAAGATCTTCGAGACGAGAGAGATGATCGGCTACTACGTTCTTCTTTCCAGGTTTATCACGGATGTCCAAATCAAACTCCTGGAGAAGTAAAATCCAACGAAGAAGACGCGCCTTCGCGTCCTTCTTCTCCATCAAATATCGTAGTGCCGTGTGGTCTGTGAACACAGTTACCTTGGATCCGATTAAATGAGATCTGAATTTGTCCAAGGCAAACACTACCGCAAGCATTTCCTTTTCGGTAACTGTATAGTTACGCTGAGCAGAATCAAGCACTTTGCTTGCGTAGTGAATTGCAAATGGGACGCCATCTCTTCTTTGTCCCAATACAGCCCCAACAGCATAATCTGAGGCGTCCGTCATGATCTCGAAAGGAAGAGACCAATCTGGGGCTTGTAAGATGGGTGCGTCCATGATCATTCCTTGTAACCGCTTAAAGGCCTCAAGACACTTGTGATCGACAATAAACTCCGCGTCTTTTCCTAAAAGCTCAGTTAGCGGTCGGGCAATCTTAGAAAAATCCTTTATAAATCTCCGATAAAATCCGACATGCCCGAGGAACGACCGCAACTGCCGTACGTTGGCTGGTGGCTGGAGTCGTCTGATCACGTCCACCTTGGCAGGGTCAACCTCCATTCCTCTCTTGGAGATGACATGCCCCAACACTATGCCCTCTGTCACCATAAAGTGACTTTTCTCCCAAGAGAGCACCAGATTGACCTCACAACATCTTTTGAGGACTCGGTCCAGATTCCTAAGGCAGGAATCAAAAGAGTCGCCGTGGACCGAGAAGTCATCCATGAAGACTTCCAGGAATTCGCCGACCATTTCGGCGAATACAGCAATCATGCACCTTTGAAAAGTACCTGGAGCATTGCATAGCCCAAAAGGCATGCGCCTGAAAGCATAGGTACCAAAGGGGCATGTGAACGTGGTCTTTTCCTGGTCCTCTGGAGCTATGGCTACTTGATTGTAGCCCGAGAACCCATCAAGAAAACAAAAGAATTCTTTCCCTGCTAGTCTTTCTAAAATCTGATCAATAAATGGTAGGGGGAAATGATCCTTTTTCGTCGCGGCATTCAGGCGTCTGTAATCCACACAGACGCGCCACGACGTGGGTACTCTTGTCACGATCTCCTCTCCGTCCTCATTGGTGGTCGTCTGAATTCCCGACTTTTTCGGGACAACATGGATTGGGGCCACCCACTTAGAATCGGAGATTGGGTAAATAAAACCCGCGTCGCACCATTTTTCTATCTCTTTCTTCACAACCTCTCGTAGATTTGGATTCAATCGACGTTGGAATTCACGAGAGGGTTTGGCTTCATTCTCCAAATATATATGGTGCGAACACAGAGCGGGATTTATCCCGTGGAGATCGGAAATGCTCCAGCCTATTGCCTTGCGGTTCTTCTCCAGGATCTCTAGCAAGCGAGATTCCTGCTCCTCAGTTAATTGCGAACTGATAATGACCGGAAATTTCTTGTCTTGGCCCGCAAGGAAGGCATATTTCAGGGTTGTGGGTAAGGGTTTGAGCTCAGGGATGGTATGATCGTCTAAGAAGTCTGGCTCAATCTGATCTGGTTCGGTGTTGGAAGTGGCTGGATCCTGTTCTGCAGTGGCTGCCACCAAGCTAGGCTCTGGAGTCGGATCGTCAAAGGTCTCCATGCAATCGGCAAACGCCTCGTCCGACTCGTCATCCTCATCTTCCGATTGTCCTAAGGATGTAAGGACTGACAGGCCCACTTGGGCCTCTGTGTCATCGAAGATGTAGGGCGATGCAGGCTCAGAGCTGTACTCGTTCCTGAGGATCTCGCAGACTGACTCATGCACTGGATCATCTTCAAAGGAGATGGACACATCGGTGCTGGCTGGGTTCTGTCTCCATGGCTCAACCAAGTCTACATGTTCACGGTCTGTTTCGATAGAAGAGTACTCGGTGCTGGATTCGGAGTCTGGTCTCTGCCATCTCGTCTGCTTCATCTCTAGTTCCTCATCTCCGCCTGGAGTTTGGAACTGAATTTTCCCATTCTTATAATCGAATAAGGCCCCTGCTGTTCTGAGGAAGGGCCTACCCAAAATGATCTGGGAATCTCTCCAATTACGAGGGGTTTCCATATCGAGGACAGTGAAGTCCACCATGTATTCTTGCCCCTCGACTTTGATCACAATGTTCCTTAACTCTCCTTGGGACCTCTTAGTGGATTTGTCTGCAAACTGAAGAATAGCTCTAGATTTCCTAAGAGGTCCGAGATTGAGCCGCTCATAGAGGGCTGTGGGCATCAAGTTGATCGAGGAACCATTGTCCAGGAGAGTGCGTGCAAACGCGATGTCATCAACATGACTCACTACATAGTGTGCACCCATGTCTCTTCGTTTCCGAGGAAACGAGTTCTTTATTGCACAAGTCGTGGCTACTGATAGGACGTGTTTCTCAACACGGCTTTTGGTTTTCCTGCTAACCCTAGTAGGTGTGCATCTCACCTTAAGGTATTTTTGGAATGCAGGGGTCATTTCCACGAACTTGTCAAAGGGGATTGTGACCTTGATATGTTTGTTACAAAACTCAGCCATCTCAGGGTCATCTTTTTGGATTTTTTTGTTTTTCTTCTTCCCGCCCTTGAGAGCTTGGGGGAAAGGGATTATTGACTCAGGTTCTGGAACTGAAATATCTTTATTAGCTGTTGAAACTGAGTTCTGAACAAGACTCTGACTCGGACTTTTATACAGACTCTGACTCTGACTCTGACGAAAAGGGAAATGCTTGGGCGAAACCGGTGATGCTTCTTCCGCTTCTTCTGGCTGGTCCTCCTCAGATGGAGGTGCGGGCTCATCGGTGTCGTCGGACTCTGGATGACTACGGGGCTGGTGCTTCGAGGACTCAGATGTCCTCTTCTTCTGCTGGTGGTGGTGGTGCTCCTCCTCTTCCTCCTCCGAATTCTCCTCAGGTCGAATTTCGGAGGTTCCTTCCTGTTGTGCCCGTGCCCGATCAGGTATGGTCACGGTCCTTCCGCTCCTGAGGGACATATGGTTAACATTATCATACGAAAGGATCTCATGTTCAGATAAATAATTATCTGAATAGTATACCTGATCTCGGGGTCGGTTCTGGCCTTGATGTACGCTGTTTGGGTTGGCCTGAACCTGTGCGGGAATTGGAGTCCTTGGTGCCATTTGTTGGTCCTGAGCACGAGAGACCCGATTGATGTCGGTTCTCATGTCCAGGTAGTCGTTCTGCATCTGCTGGACCCTATCAGACAGGGTCTGGATCGCCAAGGTGAGGGACTCCAATTCGGTGGGCTGGGCTGGCTGCTGAGTGGATGCGGTCCTGAACTGGCCCTGCTGGCCGTGCCGATACTGCTGCTGATGGGGCGGTGCTGGCCCCTGCTGATAGGTGCGCTGCTGCGGCTGGTACCCTTGTTCTGGCCTGGACTGATATCGCGGGATTGTGACGGGCCTGGTCTCCTGGTAGACTGGGGTTGGGCGGTGTGACTGGTCCTTCCCCATCTCGATTTGCCGGACTAGTGGGTCGCGGCTATACCAGAGCCCGTTGATCTCGTAAACGGGCGGCGGCTCCTCGTACTCTGTCTCCATTGGTGGGGGTGCATGATGGTTCTGCTGGGTGTAAGTCTGATCCCAGCTGCTCTGAGACCCCGGTGCCTGTTCCTGTACAAGATGGACTCGATGTACAGGTACAGGTGGTGCAGAAGGGGTGGGTAGCTTAATCTTGGCTACCTTTTCAGAGAGTTCCTCCACCTTCTTGGGAAGGCTCGAAAGAGACTCCATCTCCGCGACTCTCTTGTGGATCTGCTCGACCATAGTAAGCTTGTCTGCAATCATCCCCATGCTGGGGATGAGGTCCTCTGTCAGATCTGCAACAGTCCTTTTAGTTGTCTCGTTGGATAGAATCGAGGGAGACAACTGATAGGCCCTTGTGGCCTGTGACCTGCCGGTTTCTGCCATCTGCTCTAGGATTTTCCATACGGCGTGCTCGTTCTTGTTCAGATAGCTTCCTCCGCAGGCGGCGCTGACTAACCCCTGCATCTCTGGGGTTAGTCCGCAGAACAAGGTCTGGACTAAGATTGCCTTAGAAATGCCGTGGCATGGGCATTTCTGTACTAAGTCATTGAACCTGTCCCAAGCCTCGTGGAACGGTTCGCAGGGTCCTTGGGCGAAGCTGGCAATCTTCGTTCGCATCTGATTGGTTCTACTGAGTGGGTAGAACTTCTTCAAGAAGAGGTCCTTGAACTGCATCCAGGTAGTACATACCACCCCTAGGTTTTTCAGCCAATGTGCAACCTTATCTCCTAAGGCAAACGGGGTGGCTTTCAGTCGGATATAATCTTGGCCAACATTGGGATGGCTCAGATTATTGCAGACTAGTTCGAAGTCACGGAGGAAAGTGTACGGCTCTTCGCTTAGGTTTCCGTTGAACTTCGGCAGCAGGCTAAGGAAGTGGGGCTTCAGCTCGAATGCTTGGTCGGGAACTGCAGGTGCTAGCCAATTCTGGATTTCGTTCTCCGCCGGGTTATAGGTATCGACCATTGGTCGGTCGATCCCTTCAGCTACTATTATCCGCCCCATTCGTGCAGTGAGATCAGCATTTTTCTGTTCAGCTTCAGCAAGGCGTCTTAGAATCTGTCTCATCTGGTCCTCATCAGGCGGCATCTTTGGCGGCATTTCTTCCTCTACTTCTGGGGATTGGAAAATAAGGTCGGTGTTAGAGGTTGAATCAAGGATGGGATTACCGAGGCAATGATCTTCCTTGGTAATCTCAGAGGAGATAGAAGGGTAGGTTTGAGAGTAACCACCCTGAGCAGGAGGGAACCAGGACTCAAGAGGGTCATGAGTCCTGGGTGGTCCAAGGTGCGCTCGGACCGGAAAAGATGAGTTACTTGGGGGACTCATAGAGAGATTAGTGAACGGTGCGTCGAGATCTCCCCAGTCACTCATCTTGGTGAAGCAAGAAGAAGATAGGATTTTACTCCTACCTGAAGCAAGCACAAGATCAATCCAAGACCCTGGATTCACACTCAACACAGTGAAGGACTCAAAGTTGAGTCCAATTTATCTTGTAGTTTTTAAGTGTGATTTTCAAGCAAATCTAGCAAGGATTACGCGGCCTAGAGGGAAGTCGGCTCAGAGCCGGATGCGTCTTCCCTGTCTATCCTGTCGTCTAAGATACCGCCGCTCCTTCCTTTCTTCGCTCCTATCCCAAGCCGATGGACTCAGTGACCACGCCCCTATCTACCTGCAAGCAGGCGGAGGCTGACAAGGCCGGAACTTCGCCCCGGGGGGTTACTGGCAGCTTGTCGCGAAGTACCGCAATTTCGCCCCTATCTACCTGAGACAGGCGGAGGCTACTTGGTACTAGTCAAAGAATCTGAAAATATTCGGCTCGTGATATTTGCTAGGATCAGTTGGAACGTGATATGGAAGACGGGGATTTGGGCTCTACCTTAGGGTGTTCACACACACTCAGGTACCCTCACTCAGCCTGAAAACAAGGTCGGGGATTAGTCTCCCGCAAACAATTTTTAGCTTTTATTCCCTTTTTATGGTCAATACTGTTAGCAGTCCCGGTTTTAAAGTTAGGTTATCACTGTAATTAATCACCACAAAGCACGCCTATCGTACAGTCCCAATTTCCTTTTTAAGTTAAATGAGAAAATCAGAGGGGAAATCGAGAAAAGCCGATGCAAATTGAAATCAATGATGCGTATGCTAAGTAAAGAGTACTTACAGTGATCCCTTCGCTTGTTGATGCAGGATGCTATACAGAATTGAAAACTTTATTCTACATGCAAATGCAAGCGATGCAAGCCGCTCCTAGACAGGCAGTTCTATTAGCGTGGAGAACAGTTTATTTTGAACTAAGTCCTGCGGTCTAGGTGCGTCTATTAAGTGTGTTGTGTGGTCCTATTGATTACGAGCACAAACAAGTCCTAAAGTAGCTCGAGGAGCCGCTAGTGCAAGCTAAATTACCAATCACCCACACAGCACACGGGACACGGTTTTCCACTATATTTACACGCGCGAGATCCCAAACGGGAACCGCTGGAAATAATGCAAAGGAGAAAAATAAAATAAAAAGTACAATGCCTCTCTTTCTCTCAGCACACTTTAAATGCTAAGTCCTTGAAGCGTCGCCGACTCCTCGCGGTCCTCGCACAAAAATGAAATAGAGGTCAGAGAGTGACACAAGAATAGAGCAAAAATAAAACAAATAAGAGAAATAATTACAAGAAAAACCGGGGGTCAGACTACCCGGGGATTAGAAATCAAACACTTCAAAAATATGCTACAAATTAACCTAAGCCGTGCCTCCCCGGCAACGGCGCCATTTTGATGAACGCTCCCGCACCCTTAGTTAATTCGGGCAAATTAATGGTCCAAATTACTTTTAAGTGTTCGTTGCAGTCGGATACGAGAGGTTGATCAAAAACCACTTAAGACAGATTTTGGTCAATTTTAAGCGGTGATATATTTTTTTACTTGGTGGAGTCCAAGGTCGATCTCAGGGAGGCAACTGTCTCCTTAGGTGGATTACAGCAATTTTCAAGTGTTGATATTCGAGGGTCGAATCTTTTTGGTCTTTTTATTTCTTATGCAGACATATGCAGACAAATCTTAGCCAATTTAACTTTAAATTTAATTGATGTATCAACCGAAGTCCAAAAATAATGAAAATTGGCCAGATGGTTATTTATGATGAAAATGACCTACACTAATTTTTTTGGAATTTTTCGACTCAAAATAAATTTTCTGTGAATTAAATAAACAGACAGAGTGATTTTCAGTGTTTAATTTTTAATAAATATCAAATCACAATTTTTCCAAGAACTAAAATTATCCTAAGAAGGTCTAATGATCAGGGACCTAGGAAAATTGACAGAACTTAAATTTATTGTGAAATGAATTAATTAAAATTAATTAAAGAAAATCACTAAACTATTTATTGAGGCCTCGTTATGCGTGCAAATGACATGAAATTTTTATGGAGTGTTGAAAATGGTGTCCTTAAGCTACTGTGAATTTTTGGTGATTTTTGAAGGCACTGATATTTAATTAAAAATCAAAAGGGCATCACTGGGCAAAATATGACACAAATGAACCAATTAATTCATTGATAATTCAATTAAGCCAACAAAAATCAGACACGTGTACAAACTGATAGAGGACAAAATTCTCAACAACTTGCAATTTTTAGAATTTCAAAATGATGAAAAATGCATGCTATGGACACGTGCAAACACAAGGGTATAAATGCAATACTGGAAATTAAAATTTCAACAATTAACTATGCTGACAGGGACTAAAATGCAATTACCGATAATATGCAGGACTTCTATGCAATTTTTCCACGAAGCACGCGCTCCTCACGTGATGTCTGCTTCACAGGGACCTCTTAGCAATTTCTGAAAGCTCCAGGGGCGTTGATGCAAATAACCCAGGTCGCACGTGCTCCTCACGTGGGGCGACCTAGGTTCGGAGGGCGTCTGAGGCTCGGAGTGAGGCTCGGGCCTTCTGGAGGTTCGGCCCAGCCTCGGTGCTGCTTCGGTTCACCCGAGCCTAGGCTTGGACGCCGAGGCTCGGACAAGGCGACGTGGCGGCCTGAAGGCCCTTGGATCAAGATGATCCAAGGGATGTTGATGAAGACGCGTGGCGGCTGGTGAGGCGTCCGATCCGAGGGGTGATCAACGGTCGAGGCTGATGGCGGCGCAGGGACGCGTGGCGAGGCGAGTACCGTTCGATCAGATGATCGAACGGCTGCTGCTCCTTCTTCTCTAACGATCCTCCGCCGCCTGCGGAGGAGAGGGCTGCGCTCCGGTGAAGGCAGCCGAGCTCCGCCTCGGTGGCCAAGCTCCGGTGATGAGCTTCGTCAGCTCCCACCTAGCTCGGAAGAAGCGGAAGAGCACAAGGAGGCCTCCGGTGGTCTCTGGATCCCTGGAGGATGGCTGGAGCTCGGTGTCGATGAAGCGCGAAGGGAGCTCCGGCGAGGCTCCGTCCAATGAAGATTTTAGGACCTGCAAGGGTTTAGACGAATAGCCGAGGCGTGCAGGTGTTCGTGGAGGTGAGGTGAGTGAGCGGCGAGGCCTACGGTGGAGTGCGGTGGTCTGGCGAGTAAGCTCCGGCCAAATGGCGGAGCTGCTCGTCGGAGGAAGGTGGTATGCGTCGTCGGAATGTGCGGAGGGTGCTGCGATGATCGGAGCTTCGACGCGAAGCTCGCCGAGATGATTGGAAGGTGCGAGGGTGATCAAGGACAGCGAATAAAAGAAGAGAAAAAGCAAGAAAAAGAAGAAGAAGATCGGAGATCGATGGAGGGAGTTACCTGGGAATTGGAGCTCCGCTGGGAGTTCCAGGGTCGTCGCTCGAGGGATCGGTAAGGTCCCGAGCTCTTGCAGCTGCTCGGAGGAGTGGCTGCGACACGGCGGTGGGCCGAGGATCTCGCCGGAGTTGGATCGCTGTCGTCGCTCGACAAATCAGCCGATTGCTGTCACCAATAGGAAGCTTGGAGCTCGAGGGATCTCTCTGGAGTGGCGGATAGAGATGAAGGTCGCTGGTGATGGCGTATTTATAAGGTGGAGTTGATGGGTTAGCTGGTGGATTGGTGAAGTTGGTGGTCGTCGTGGGGCGAATATGGTGGAGGTGATGGCGATTGAGGGTGCTGGCGAGGGAGAGGGACGAGTGGGGAGCGTCGTGGCGAGGTCAGCGGCCGGAGAAGATGGCCGACGTGTGCCCAGAAAAGGAAAGGGGGCGCCCCTCCCGCAAGGCAAGGGACGTGGGGGAGAGGGGCGCCTGGAGGTAGGAGACGAAGTCTCCACCGTTGGATCGTGTGATCCAACGGTGGAGATTAGATCGTGGTGAGCGGGTGTGGTTAGATCCGAGGCGGTGAGATCGATGGTCGATGAAGTGGCCACGTGGCAAGCTGTGCGTGAGGCGATAGCGAACGGTGATGATGGAGGGCTTAGGTCGATCGAGCGGTTGAGAGGCATCAAGAAAAGGAGCGGCTGAGATGCAACTTCTAAGATGCGATCGATCGGTCGTCAACGCGCCGCGTGGCGAGCCCTGCTTAAGGCGCTAACGAGCGGACAGATCTGAATGCGGATGAAGATCGAACGGCTGAGAGAATGAGCGCACGTGGTCACAGAGGGGCCGTTGGATCTGAAGCGAGATCCAACGGCGGAGGGCGCGGGCGGATGAGGCGAAGGGTAGCGGGCCGCGTGGCGCAATCAGAGGGCGCCACGTGGCCTGCTGTGAATGGCTGGAGAAGGAAACACGTGTAGAGAGAAGAGGAAGCCGAATTTGGAAAAACTCAAAACATGAAAGTTGTAGATCTTGATGAGATCTACAAGTTTCATGTTGACCAAAGACGGAGATAAGGTCAAATATGGTACATAAATACAAGGATACATAAATGTACATATGTAGTATGCAAAATGACCCAAAAACCCAAGTTTCTCATACAAGCTCCAATTGCAATGAAATTAGTCTCATTTTGAAGGTCTTTTAATATGTAGTATTCTAAGAGTGAGTAGACCCAATTAGGGGTTTGTATGAGGGCTTTATGTGTATTTTAATGTACAAGGGTTCTCAGGATATTTGGGCTATTTTACAAGGGTGATTTTAGGCATTCTTATTTAAATGCAGATGAGCTGCTAAAATGCATGAATTATGAATGCATGCATGAGTGTTATTTATGCAAGATAAAAGGAAATATGCCTCTATTTTCTCGGGAACAAGGCTCTATTTTTGACTTTTGATGTGATGAATCACAGATTCATCAGGAAGGAGGTCACAGCAGGGCTTTCCCCTTCCCTCGTCGATGCGGGCTGCAGCTAGGGCTGAGAGGAAGGCCGGGTTCTTTGGTCAAGTTCGAGAGGAGCATCGTGGAGGTCGTTGCGGACGACCTCAAGGAGTCGAAGCCAAGTTTGGGTCTCTATCCGGGAGCCCACAAGGGAAGATACTCCATTTCCTTGCTTTAGAGCACATTTGGTATTTTGGATACCTAGGGATAGTTTGTTCCTTGTTGAAGAACTATCTATTGTGTGTGGCTTGTACCTCGGTTTTGTGGGCAACAAAACCGAGAAGAACATTTGGCTCATTTGACCGTAGTAGAATCGTTGCCGGTCTTGCCCCGTGGTTTTTCCCTTGCTCACATTGAGCAAGGGTTTCCACGTAAAAATCTTTGTCTCGTGTGGTTGCTTGCTTGCTTGTGATTGTGCTTGTCATTGTTGCTATTGAGTTCCCGTGTGGGGAACATATATATTGGTTGTGCCATCTTTGCTGCAGGACAGTTTAGGGGGATATGATCCTGGGTTGATTGTTCCGCATTCTACATATATCCCCAACAAGTGGTATCAGAGCTCAGGTTGAGCAATAGGCAAAGATGATGAGGGCACAATGATCAAGCTCACAAGCAACAACTGGCAGATTTGGAAGGCGAAGATGGAAGACATCTTGTATTGCAAGGACCTCCACGATCCCGTGGAGGGAGAGAGCGCCAAGCCAGAGAATATGTCCATAGGAGAGTGGACAAAGTTGAACCGAAAGGCCATTGGTACCATTCGGAAGTGGCTTGACATGTCTGTGTTCCATCATGTGGCCGAGGAGACCAATGCAAAGGAGTTATGGGACAAATTGTCCGAACTCTATGACCAGACGACCGCTACCAACAAGGCTTTCTTGATTAGAAAGCTTGTGAATTTGAAATACAAGGACAGGACCAAGGTGGCAGAGCATCTGAATGACTTCCAAAGCATTATCAACCATTTAACTTCTATGGGATTGGTACTTGATGACGAACTGCAGGCACTTCTCTTGTTGGGTTCTTTGCTAGACAGTTGGGAGACTCTAGTAGTCACTGTGAGCAACTTTGCGAAGGATAGTAAGTTGACCATGGCTATGGTCAAGGGCAGTCTCCTCAATGAGGAGATTAGACGTCGCTCTTCGGGAGAGGCATCCTCCTCTTCACATGTGTATGCAGTTGAGAGGAGAGGAAGATCCAACAGCAGAGGAGCTTCACAGGAGAGGCAGAAATCCAGGGACAAATCTAAGGGCAGAGGAAAGTGTCACCATTGCCATAAGCCAGGTCACTGGAAGAGAGATTGCAGGGTTTGGAAGAGAGAGCAAGCTGAAGCCAAGAAGGATCAGAAAAAGGAAGATGGGAATGTAGCTGCAGTTGTGGCAGATAACAGTGCAGATGAGGTGATTCTCACCATCCAGGACCAGTGCTTGCACGCAGGGAGCGATTTGGAGTGGGTTGTTGACACAACCACTTCATATCATGTAACTCCACACAAGGAGTTCTTCACCACCTACACCAGGGGCGAATATGGGAGAGTCTTGATGGGTAACGAAAGTTACTCTAAGATCATTGGCATGGGCACCATCTCGATCCAGACGGATGTTGGGTGCTCAATGACTCTTCAGAATGTGAGGCATGTTCCTGATGTGCGGCTTAGCCTTATATCTGGCTCACAGCTAGATAGTGAAGGCTACCATCTGAAGTTCGGCGACAGCAAATGCAAGATTAGTAAGGGTTCTCTCATCATGGCCAGGGGCAGCTTGTGTCACACACTCTATATGACTAGAGTGAAGGTCATGGATGGCAGTTTGCATGCTAGTGAAGCAGATAACT
The DNA here is from genome assembly GCA_037367405.1 of Ottelia alismoides. NCBI lineage: Eukaryota > Viridiplantae > Streptophyta > Magnoliopsida > Alismatales > Hydrocharitaceae > Ottelia > Ottelia alismoides. The sequence goes on from JAZKJV010002938.1 coordinate 257,829, forward strand.
CAGATTTGTGGCACCGTCGTCTTGGCCACATGAGCCAGAAGGGCTTACAGCTTCTTAGCAAGAGAGAGTTGATCTCCTACCACAATGACATCACTTTGTCTCCTTGTGATGCATGTGAGGTTGGGAAGAGCAGGAGTGCACCTTACAGAGCGAGATCCAAGGTGAAGGGAGACCTTCTACAGCTGGTTCACTCAGATGTTTGTGGTCTTATGGACACATCCTCTTTGGGAGGCAACAGGTATTTTGTCACCTTCATTGATGATGCATCTAGGAAGGTGTGGGTGTATGTGCTGAGGACGAAGGATCAAGTGTTTGATTGCTTCAAGAAGTTCCATGCCATGGTTGAGCGTGAGACAAAAAAATTGTTGAAGTGTCTATGCACAGACAATGGGGGAGAGTACACCTCCCATAGCTTTCAGGGATATTGTGCAGAGCACGGCATCAGGCATGAGAGGACAGAGCCAGGCACACCCCAACACAATGGTCTAGCTGAGAGGATGAACATGACCATTGTTGAGAGAGTCCGCTGTATGCTGAAGACAGCGAAGTTGCCCAAGACTTTTTGGGCTGAGGCGGTTCGTACTGCATGTTACTTGATAAACCGATCTCCATCAGTTCCTTTGGGCTTCAAGACTCCAGAGTGTGTTTGGACAGGGAAAGACCCGTCATATGCTCATTTGAGGGTGTTTGGATGCAAAGCCTATGCATTGGTACCCAAGGAGCAGCGGAAGAAGTTGGATGACAAGGAAGTACCTTGTATTTTTCTTGGCTATGGAGATCAAGAGTTTGGATACCGTCTTTGGGATCCAAGGAAGAAGACAGTCACCAGGCACAGGGATGTGATTTTCGATGAGAATCAGACGTTGGCTGAGGACACCACTGAGAGTGGTGATGGAGATGAGATCTCCATGGATGATGACAGTGATTAGGACACGGAGCCCTCTCCAGTACAGGGTACCGGTGGAGAGGATGGGCAGCTAGAGCAGCATGAGCCAGATGCAGACCCCATTGATGCAGGTCCAGGGGACCTAGGGCAGGAGGAGCAGCCTCATCCAGTTGCAGACACAACAGAGCCTCAGGTCAGACGATCTGAGAGGACACGCCAGCCATCATCCCGCTAACCACTTCCAGGTATGTGATGCTCACAGATGCTGGTGAGCCATTCACTTTTGAGGAGGCACAGGTGCACAAGGACAAAGGTCATTGGCAGAATGCAATGAATGAAGAGATACTATCTCTCAAGAAGAACCACACTTATGACCTTGTTAAGCTTCCTAAAGGGAAGAGAGCCTTGAAGAACAAGTGGGTGTACAAGCTGAAGTCAGATGACAGTGGAAAGCAGGTGAAGTACAAGTCCAGGTTGGTAGTGAAAGGATTCAACCAGAAGGAAGGAGTGGACTATGATGAGATCTTCTCCCCAGTGGTGAAGATGAACTCAGTGAGAATGGTGCTAGTACTTGTTGCTAGCATGGACCTTGAGCTAGAGCAGATGGATGTGAAGACGGCGTTTCTTCACGGTGATTTGAAGGAAGAGATCTACATGAAGCAGCCACAAGGTTTTCAAGAGAAAGGGAAATAACACATGGTTTGCAGGTTGAGAAAGAGTCTCTATGGCTTGAAGCAAGCCCCGAGACAGTGGTACTTGAAGTTTGATGCTTTCATGGGAAAGCAAGGCTTCAAGAGGACTACAGTCGACCCATGCGTATGTGTTCGTCGTCTTCCCAATGACAGGTTCGTCATTCTTTTGATCTACGTGGATGACATGTTGATTGTAGGTCATGATTCCAACTTGATTGCAAAGCTCAAGAGAGAACTCTCCAAAGAGTTTGAGATGAAAGATTTGGGCAAGGCCAGTCACATCCTTGGGATGCAGATTACAAGGGACAGGAAGAAGCACATGCTGTGGTTGTCACAGGAGAGCTATGTTGAGCGCGTGTTGGAGCGGTTCAACATGAAGAATGCCAAGCCTGTCAGTACGCCCTTAGCCTCTCATTTCAAGCTAACAAAAGACTCATTTCCTTCTACTTCTGAGGAGAAAGCAGAGATGTCCAAGATCCCATACCAGTCAGCAGTTGGGAGCCTCATGTATGCAATGGTTTGCACTAGACCAGACATAGCCCATGCAGTGGGCGTGGTGAGCAGGTTCATGTCCAATCCGGGGAAGGACCATTGGGAGGCCATGAGTGGATCTTGAGATACTTGAGAGGGACCTCAAGTATGTGTCTTGCTTTTGGGAGGTCAGATCCCAAACTTTGTGGCTACACTGATGCAGATATGGCACGTGACATGGACCATAGAAAGTCCACCTCAGGCTACATTTTCACATTTGCAGGGGGAGCCATATCATGGCAATCCAAACTAAAGAAATGTGTTGCTCTCTCTACTACTGAGGCAGAATACATTGCAGCAGCAGAGGCTGGGAAAGAAGTGTTGTGGCTACAACGCTTTCTTAGTGAGTTTGGATTTGAAGACAGTGAGCCGGTTGTGTTTTGTGATAGCCAGAGCGCTATAGACTTGAGCAAGAGTACCATGCACCATGCTCGCACAAAGCACATTGATGTGAGATACCATTGGCTGAGGGATGCAATTGAACTGAAGCAGCTCATGTTGAAGAAGGTTCACACAGATGAGAACCCCTCAGATATGTTGACCAAGGCAGTCACTCGTGACAAGATTCAACTCTGTAGAGAGCTGAGCGGTGTCACCTCTTGTTGATCTCCATCTCAGGACAACACCTCCCCGTTGGGGCTGGAGGGGGAGGTTGTTGGGTTTCTTTGAAAAAAGTTCCAGCCCCAACTGGGCTGCAACATATTTGCCCCTTTGGCAGGGGCATTGCTGCAAATTTTCCAGCAATTGGGAGAGCCAATTCCAGGGAACCGAAGGATGCTCCATTCGTTCCCTCACGCACAGTCCGTGACATTCCAGAGAGCAGCGAGAGCAACCCTTTCGTTCCTCCATCCACCCGTTTCCAGCAGGAACAAGAGCAGCAGCAAGGCTTCTCGGAAGCCATTCTCCTCCACGCATGGGAGGAAGAGAGAGGTCGAGAGGGAAGGAGGTCACAGCAGGGCTTTCCCCTTCCCCCGTCGACGCGGGCTGCAGCTAGGGCTGAGAGGAAGGCCGGGTTCTTTGGTCAAGTTCGAGAGGAGCATCGTGGAGGTCGTTGCGGACGACCTCAAGGAGCCGAAGCCAAGTTTGGGTCTCCATCCGGGAGCCCACAAGGGAAGATACTCCATCTCCTTACTTTAGAGCACATTTGGTATTTTGGATACTTAGGGATAGTTTGTTCCTTGTTGAAGAACTATCTATTGTGTGTGGTTTGTACCTCGGTTTTGTGGGCAACAAAACCGGGAAGAACATTTGGCTCATTTGACCGTAGTGGAATCGTTGCCGGTCTTGCCCCGTGGTTTTTCCCTTGCTCACATTGAGCAAGGGTTTCCACGTAAAAATCTTTGTCTCGTGTGGTTGCTTGCTTGCTTGTGATTGTGCTTGTCATTGTTGCTATTGAGTTCCCGTGTAGGGAACATATATATTGATTGTGCCATCTTTGCTGCAGGACAGTTTAGGGGGATATGATCCTGGGTTGATTGTTCCGCATTCCTTGTATCCCCAACAGCACGGTGATCAGAGTTTGAGCACCGATCTTCCACCTACAGGTGTGCTCCCCGATCACCTCTCTCTGTCTGATTTAGACCAAGGCTTCGTTTCTCTAATCAGATTCGTCCTTTATAGGTCATCACATCTGGACTCGAGGCATTCGCATATAAGCGAATAACATAACCCTGCTCTGGATCGAGCAACTGGTCAAAATCTCTACAACCTGGTAACAACATCTGAGTGAATAGCATCATCTGTAGCACCTTCTTTTCAGATTAGATCTGAGAGCTTCATCAAAACATGGGGTAGGGATCGTCTAAAATAGGAATCCCACATATAGAAATATGGAGAAGAATCGATCGTACAGCTTGAAGAAGACAGAATATCTATTTGAGAATGAAGGTCACCAATCGAGAACCTCAGCACTACCGATTTGATCAGACTCGAGCTCCGCCTCCTGCAACTAAATCAACCAATCGATCTTGATCAATATTAGTCGAAGTCCATGTAGTGATTATAGATCGTTGTCCTCCATCTAACCATCTTCACATCAAAATCACTGCTACTCCATCTTGTACAAAGCACCGTGAACCATCACCTGGAGTTCAATCCCATTTGGATATGGACATGCGAGTGGAGTAACACCTGCAGGTCCTGGAATCAACCGTGACTCAGAGATGAGAAGTACTACCGTTGCAGTAGGCGTGATTTGATCTGAGCAGATAGGCCCGTCGCAATTCATTGCATGCAGATCTTGAAGAGCATCCACGTTTCTATCACCTGAAGTCACACCATCCGCCATCGCATACTCTCGTCGTCGATCCAAAAACAGCCACGACTTCCATCTGAACAGAAGTTACTGTCACATGCTGCAATATTTGGGGAAGAACACCCTTTATCTTCTAGACTTACCCACATCCCTCCCCGTTCATACCTCATCGAACGCCTTTCAGCTTCGCCACGTGTCAACAGGCAAAGCAACTAACCCGCCGCTTAAGAACCTCACATGTGCTGCACGTGAGGTAAAGATATTTGCTGGGTAAATTGCTAATTCCTACCTGATTTCTTTATATTTGCAGACAGAACCTGGTCAAGTCAATTTCACATGATATGCACATCCTTTGCTGCGAGTTTTGTATACGTACCCCCTTTTTCTTTCTGCATCATCATTTGTTCAATAACTTTCCATTAATTGTATTTCAATCCCTATATTTCCAAACTTTATATTCTTAATTATATTGATTGATTTTAAATAATAACAAGGCTTTGAAAATTCTACAAAAAATTGTATTGGCTCCTGCTTAGTTGATCTACATGCCATAATTTTTGCTTGTGAAATTATTTTAATTTTCTATTTTTAATAAATCAAAATCATCTCATTTTTCACTATTTGACATTAGAAAATTCATTAAAAAATTGCAAAAAGCTTTAAAAGTTATAATAAACTTAGCATAGCTTTATTTTGAGTTGTTTTGATTAATGTGCAACTTTTGTTTTAAAATCTTTTATAAAAAGCTTAAAAAATTGAAAACGTTGGAAAATTTAAAAATTCATAAAATTACATAAAAATCCTGAAAATAATCGCATTTTCTATTTGAATCTTAATAAATTCTCTTTGCTAAAATTACTTTCCTGAATTTTTTAGTTTATTTTATATTTTAAAAACAAAAAACAGTAGCTACTTTACACTATTTGCATTGTTCGCTGTTTTTATTCATTTTGAAAATCATAAAAAAAATCTAAAAATCTCTAACAAATTATAAAAAAATAAAAAAATTTCAAAAACACAAAAACATTTTTCTTGAATTTTCTGAACATTTTTCCTATGATTGAAAAATACAAAAAGATTGCTTGTTTCTTCATTTTTTATTTTCTTTATTTAGTTTGTTTCAAAATTTTTAAAAAGTATAAATTTCAAATATAAAAATTATTAAAAAATTGAAAATCAGAAAACATAATATACATATATAATTAAGAAATTCAAAAAAATATAAAAAGATAAAAATTCCTAAAAATCCAAGAGTAGTTTACTTTGACTTTCATTCATTTTAGTTTTTGATTTTTCATTGATTAATAAATAATCATTTAATATTAGTTTCCTCCTTGAGTTCGACCCTGGGAGCTATACCAGGATAATAAGTAATTAGGAAGAATCCACTTCCTTCTTTTATTTCTTTCTTTTGGATTAAATAAAAATTGTTTGGTTGTTCAGGTTTTCATTTTGGGTACAACGACACATTCACATTCATTGATCACATTTGCTTCATTAAATAATTTTTTAATTAAGTAAAAACCAACGGTCATCAAAATGGCGCCGTTGCCGATGAGACATTGTCAGGGTAGTTAGTTCTTCTTTGCCTTCTACTATTGGTTTTGTATATATTTTATTTTCTTATTTTTTATCTTTTATTTTCTATCATTTTCCTCTTTATTTCATTTTCTTTATTTTTCCTAATTGCTATCTATGGATTTCTTGTTTCACCTTTGTTGGGAGGGCCTGCAGAGTGAGGGAGGCCATATTAGGAGAGCCGGCGCACCCGAGCAAGGCTGAGGACGGGCGTTCTATACCAACCAATAGGAGAGAGAATCCTAGGAGGATCAAAAGACCGTCTTAGTTTTCATATTTCTTTTTCAGTCATTTTATTTCATTTTTGTAATTAATTTATAATAGTTTTTGGCACTTTCCCTTTTTCTATTTTCTAGAGAGTCTTTGGACATTATTCGGGGTTTGTTTCTCCAGGTGTTCGTGCACTTGGGGGACCTCACTAGAGTTTTTATTTTTACCATCATTATTTTTATTTGTTTCACGTGGAGTTTTGTGCTTGAGCCTCTATATTTAGGTTTCTATTTGGTTGAGCTTGGTAGCATTATGTCCAAAGACCCTACTAGAATATCTATTCCTATAGAAATGACTTGGACTTAGACAAATAAATCTGTGCTTCACGATAATAGAGGTTCTGTTTAGGATAGTTCTCGCATTGAATTTATTTCAATTAGTTTAATTTTTATGCATGAACCATATTGCATATAGACTGTTGGAGCAAGGTATGCCTTCTATCTCGTGCATGCATTCATAGATTTCATCATACATCATTTTCCGTCTTCCTCTCTCTATTTTTTGGACTTAGGAATAAAAAGACAATAGGAAAACTCGTTAGACGTTTCATTGAAAATATCCAAAAAAGAGAAAAATAAAAATAAAAAATTGGGACTGCTAATAGAACTTGACCCATAAAATCAAACGTAATTGATTCACATCATTTATTTGGGGAGAGCAACCCCCACCTTGTTTGCAGGTACTCTCAGACCGAGTGAGGTGCACACACTTAAGGATTAGAGCCCAAAGCCATGGACTTGTCTCCTAAGTGCTTGGGCTGACTTTTGGGGTCTTGTTATTGCTATAAGCACTTCCCTCTGACCTTAGTAGAATTAGTCTAATTTAAGTTGGTGTGTTCAGTCGGATTAGACACGAACTACCCCAGGAGACTACATCTATGAGTTTACTAATAAATTGTTGGATCACCTAACTCTAAAATTGAAAATATTAACGACCGATTTTTTATGGTCATCAACGAGTCACATTCTATTTTTTCTTCACTCTGTTTTCTTTTATCTCTCCCTCCCACATTTATCTGTCTTCTTCTCTCTTCATTCTTGAGTCGTGATGATGGATTGGTGTTCTCTTCAGCCGGATCTTGTGACTTTATTTTTTCATCCCCATCATCATCGTCTATCGTGTTTTGAGGTTGGAACTCTGACCAACCTCTCCTCCTCGTCCCTACCCTCATCTTCTCTTTCTTTTTCTTCATTCCTACCTCTTTATTCTCTCTTGTTCCACTTCCGAGTCTTACTGGGCATGCTGAGCTAGGAGTTAAAGCCTATTGAGATTACACTAAGCAAATTTGAGATACGAGCGACTTATATGCTGGGATGATGATGCATTCCATAGGCAAATCACATTGAGCAGTTACAATCTTAAGACGATTTCTATGACGGGATGATGGATGAGCATCCATATCATGGAGCGAAGTCAGTTTCTACATTGAGTTCGTTCATTCTAGATTTAGAGTCCGTTCATATGCTCTCGATGTTTTCAGGGGTAGCACACAAAGAGCCATATTTATATCTTGATGAGTTTGAGGTGTTTTGTGCGGCCCACACATACTTAGATATCACTTCTGAGGAGTTACAATTGATGAGCTTACCTTTCTCACTTCAGACTAGAGCCAAGAGATGGCATAGAGATTATGAAGGAAGATAGATACATGGGTCGACCTACGGTTATTGTTCTTGTGGAGTTTTTACCCCCATCGTAGAGTAGATTTGATGTAGTCCATTATCAGAGATTTTACCTTAGATCCCTAGGAGCCATTGCGTAATTCATGGCTGAGGTTTCTTGACATCTTGAGGAGATTTTGGATCATGGAATCTCGAAGATTGAATTTCTACAAATCTTCTATAGGGGGTGATTGCTGAGCAGTAGACACTGGTTGATGCCTCGTGTGGTGGTTCACACCACACTTTCGATGTTGATTCACTTTGGATTATCTTTGGAGAGCTTTCTGATATCTCGTTGACTTCCCAGTATTCCCGACATGATTTAGTCGAGACAATACACAAAGGATATGCAACACCAGTTATGTGTGATAAGGATTCAAAGCACACACACCAGCTAGTTGACGTGTATACTACAACAACACAAACGATAGATGACGAGACAACCACCGTGAGTTTTCATCTTAAGACACTAAGAGAATTTGTGTTGATCTTCCATCCGGAGTTTCAGTCAGTTCTGCACTTCATAGTTCAAGATTCTTGGATACCACCTATGTCGCTATTCCAAGATATGGAGGAACCCACGTTGTTTCAGTCATTCTTTTAGCCTTTTCTTTTTCCATGTCTAGACCAAACATATTCCATTCCTTAGAGGTACTTCTCTGATTCAGATGGATATCTTGATCCAGTCCAGCAGCCAGAGCATGACGAGGGACACCATTTTGAGATGCCAGACATTAATAGTCCCGTATTTGAGCCTTTAGTCCTCTATTTTGATGACATTGATACATTTCCTGAGGACCAGATGATAGCCAGCATTGCTGCATCTCAAGGATCAGTTTCATACACATCTACAGCTTCCACATTGTTGACTAGTACCATTTCTTGTTTCCAGATTGTTTAGAGGCAATCTTCAGTTGATGAGGCATTTTGGTGCGAGGAGTGGGTGCTTGATAGTGGCACAGATTCCCAGTTGATTTTGGTTCCTCCTTCTTCACTGATGAGTTTGCATTAATCCCTAAGGGTTATCTGCAGGAGGATGCCACATACTCTGTTTAATCGATTTCACTTCCTAAGAGTGTCTCCGATCTGTCAGGGCATGAGTCCGAGTATTTTGATTTTTCTGCTAAGCATGAGTTTTTTCTTCTCTCCTTGACGACCCTTGCAAGGATGAGCCGTCTTTGAGATATTTGATTATTTATCTGATTTTTCTCCATTTTGTGCATCTGATATCTATTTTCTTAGTGAGTCTCGTGATCTTGACTCTCCATACCTTTTGGAGATGCTAATTGTCATGGAAGATTCCATGATTGATCACTCTTTCTCCACGTTTGATTTTCTCGGCTCCTCCCTTTCACTTCATTTTGATCTTGAGACGATGATTTTATTTGTGCTATAGGAGCTTGATTTTATTTTATCCTCTATTTACCCGATAGCAGACAACCGCCTGATTGCTTATCTGGGTGTCACCGTTGTCACTGTTGACTCTGATGTGGTTCTCGCATTGAGACTACAATGATATAAGGCATTCACCTTACAGATGTCGTTGTGAACACGATATTGTGTGTCCTAGCCTTTAGCCCAACAACAGGCATTAACTCTAGCGCTTGTTGAGAGGCTCCTCAACATTGTCTAATTTGTATATGCTTGTTTTGCCTCGATTTGTTCTTTGTTTCTTCCATTTTCATTTTATACCTCAGGTCTCCTTTAGGATTTTTGCTATACTTAGGATGTACTTTATCCTAAGTATAAGTGGTGTAGACTGATGAACGTCAAATTTGCCTCTTTAATAATAAGGAGTTTTATCATAGAACCACAATCTTCGAATGTTGTGGAGTATTTTTAACTTGGCAAGTCTACCAAGGTCGAAGACAGGGACACAAGCTCCTTTAATCTATTTATCAAATTTAGGTCACTTAGATGTACGTGTGAATACATTCTCATTTTCAGGTCTTCATGCAAATGTGCACACTATCATGCAGAACAATGCAATTATATGATGCATGTAATTTTTTAGTTGATTTTTCAACCCAATTGTAAGATATGCATTGCATAATGTATGATAAGTGCAAAGGATATGCATGCGAAATATTAATAAAATTCCCTACAAGTCATGAGCATGGATTAAGGTTTGAAATCAGAGTCAATTTGAGCATAAAAATTACGAGCATACATCTTTTCAATGATAAGGCATTTGAGCAAGGGACACTATAAATCATTAAAATGCATCACATTTAAATTGCTATCAGATAAGAAAATTGAACATGCCATTAGATAGATGATGCAATAAGGAACAAAATGACACTGAAATCATGTCATTTGGACAAACGATGCTCAAGTTATGAAAGAAACAATGTAGGGGTATAAATGTAATAAAATTACAAGGAATTAAAGGATAAATAATTACAAAGAGGTCCCTGGAGAGACCTATTTGCATTTAGTAAAAACTAGCGGGGCCCCATTGTAATTTCTCCATTGCGCACAAGGGCATATTTGTAATTCTTGAAACCTACGAGGCCCTCCATGAAATTTACCCAAGTGCTCACAAAAAAACACGTGCCTGGGGACCAAAACGCAATATCCAAAATATCCAGGGTATTTCTTGCAAATTACCCAGCCCCCATACACGTTGCACGTGAGGGGTCTAGGCTTGAGGCATGTCACAGGCTCGGGTACACGTGGCAGGTGTCGGTGGCTCAGTGTGAAGGTCGGTGGATCCGAGCCTGGTGGATCGACAAGAGGCTCGGGAGTGCCACGTGTCATCATCTAGACCATCCGATATTCACGATCGGACGGTGCTTGCTCCTCGTCTTCCGTCATGGTCCGCCGGAGGAGGCGGGGACACGGAGAGCTCAGTGAAGCTCCTCCATGCTCCCCGGGACAGCCTGATGGTCGAGGAAGGTGGTTGAGGTCCGAGCGAAGATGCTGGAGGAAAGGCGAAGCTCCGTCGTTGTATGGAGGAGCAAGGCAGAGGGAGGTCGTCAGAGGTCGCACAATAGATCAAAGTTGGTGCTGGAACTCCGACCAGTGAAGATCTGCAATGATTAGATAGCCGAAGCATGCATTCGTGAAGTGCATGTGTGACGTGAAGTGGAATGGAGGCCGTGGGGTGATGGGAGGCGGAGGCCGGGAGCTCTTCTCCTGCGAGATGAAGAAGAAGGTGGGTCGGAGCGGGGGTGGTTCTGGAGAAGGGAAGGATGTGAGTAAGGGGGTCGGTGTTGATGACTGATGGATGGAGGAGCTCAGGGAATGGTCAGATGGTGTTGGAGTGTATCATAGAGGACGGATAAATTGGGAGAAAAAGCAAAGAAAATATGGGAGAGGAGTACCTCGTCGAAGAGGGGAATTTGGCGGAGGAGGTGGCCTGGGCTGGCTTTGGAGGAAGCCCGGAGTCTTCGCACGTGCTGGGAGGCCGGTCCAGCAAGCAGGGTGATAATGCGGTCCCGACCCGCGGTTTAATAGATTGTCAGTTGTAGAAAGCCGCAGAGAGGGAACTGCGTTGAATCAAACAAAAAGTTTACGATAAAATAGGAGAGAGATAAAGCGACTCCTATTTTATCGTTCACTACGTATTTTACCAGGTGAGCGTGCATGGGTCGAACTGAAGGAGGAAAAATATTAAAACAACGGTTTTCGAGACAAGGAAAGAATTCCAAAAAAGTCCTCTTTTATTCTTGATTTTACAAGGAATTAAATTGAAAACAAATTCAACTCAAAACAAACTCAAGATGACGAAATTCAAAACAAAAAATGAAGTGAAGAAAAATACGGGAAAAATACTCGAAAAATGTCTTGGGTAGTTATAAAGCTACTCTAAAAAAATTGCAGAAAAATACAAACAATTCGAGGTCCAATCAGCCCTTACAAGTCAGGGTCATAACTATAAAAAAATATTTAGTTTTATTGCAAAAAGGTCCCTGTAGGGATTGAAATGAAAAGAAACTAAAAAATAGCATTTAGGTCCCTGTACGGGGACCTAAATGTAATTTATGGAAAGCTCTGGGGCACGTTTGAAAGTCTGGAACTTAGCTGGGTTGATGTTGCAATTTTCACACCGGTTCACTGCAGACGGTTAAGATTAGAAGGAAGATCTTGATCTAAACCGTCCAAGTGTGCCACTCGCACACCTGTAGCACCTGGTGTTCTTGGGATGTTCTTTAGTTCTTGCGCAGGTAGCGATGGGGCTTCCTTCTCCGACTTTTCTCCAGCGACTGACGAGTAACTTGGGCCTCCTGCGGGGCCAGAGGGGTGACTCCTTCACCCCTCGAGCTCGCCTGCGGTTGAACTCCTCCAAAGGTGACGGAAAGCGGTGAGGCTTCGTTGAGGAAGATGGCAATTCCAGCAATCCTGGAGGTTGTTGAAGATGTCTCTTATTTTGATCTTCCATAGATCTTCAAAGCTCCAGATTGGTTGTTTTTTGCTCCAGATTATGAGGGAACTTGCAAATAATATTTATGTTGCTCGATTTGCGGAGAAATCAGCCAAGAAATTTAGATTGTGCAAGTTACAGAAGGTGTTTCCAGAATTAAGAAAGATGTGCGAATGGGAAGAATGTGCGAATGATCTTGGGGGAATTCGCAATGGTTTTGGAGGTTTGATTTAAGTGTGCGATTAAGGATGATGATTAAAGATTCTAACCATGCAGTTGATCTTACTAATAGGGACACATATATAGAGAATAAAGTGGTGAAAGGTGAATGAATTACCTGGGAATTGGAAGTTTATGATTTCCAGGTCGTCGCTCAATAGGTCAGTGTACCTGGAGCTCCACGCACGCGAGGCGAGCGATTCAAGGCGAGCTAACACCTTGGAACGTCTCCTTGATCTTCCCTCTTCCACGCGGGACGACTAATTGGTGCTGTAACCACTGCAATTGGCTGAAACAAGGCGAGGAAGCAGGAGAGTCGGGCACTAGAACTGGGGGTTCAAGTTTGTTCTGGAGAAGTTGGAGAGTTAGTTGGCTCGCGCCAACTTTAGGGGCTTTTATAGATGAATTTGTAGGAAGTTTGGAGATAATCAATGGTATACATGGATTAGGGAAGTTATGAGAAGAATATGGAGGGTTAGGATCGAGTGAATAGGTTAGGGTGTGAGTGGAATAATTAGGTCATGATCGGGCGTTGGAACAAAATTCCAACGACCTGAGTTCTTGAAGAAGAACCATGTGCTGACACATGTCAGCACCTGGTTGGCCAGATGTTTAAAATACTTATAAATTATGTAATAAATAATAAATGACATTATTTAAAATAGGTATAAAAACGATAAATATAGATAATTAAATTATCTAAATTATGATATAATAAATTTTTGTAAATAATAAATATTATTTGAAATATAAATATTATATTAATAAATAGGTATAAATAATACTTAATAAATAGGTATTGAATTTTAATTCAATAAATAAATAAATAATTATTAATTTATTTTTCATTAATTATTAGAATAATAAATACTACCTTCGTGAGTTTTTGTGGATTTTAATAATTTACTTTATATATATTAATAAATACATGTATAAGTTAGATAGTTCAATTTTATCTATAAATTAGGGTTTTGGAATTTATTAAAATAATAAATAAGCTCTAAAAATTCTGAAATAAATCATGGTGAAAATACAATATCATGAAAATAATTAAAAATTATAAAATTAATAAACTATAAATAACGTGTTCTAAATAAAATAAATAGCCCAGAAACCCCATTGTCATTAGGTCCCAAAACCGACTTTTTGCGAACGGACTCCAATTTTAATGAAACCACCTTCATTAATTAGAGAATATTATTTTATGAATTTAAGGATGAGTAGAGTGAAATTGGAGATCATATGAGGAAGTTATGATGTTCGGAAGTTGAGAATTTAATAATTTAAAAGTAGGATTTCTTGGCATATATACAAGATAATATTTTTAACTTATTTTTATATTTTTCTATACATTTTTAGAAATAATTAGGAAAAGATTTTGGTGAAAAATATTTCATATGAATTAATTAAAAATCAATGAAGATTTGATAATTATTTGATATATAATGAATAATGTGTGGGGTGTTCTTTAATTATTTTTCTAGTTTTCTTCCCTTATCTCCCCCTACTTGTTGGTTTGTCGACCAATCCATGTTGACTTGGTCTCGAGGGTTAGGTTATATAAATATATCTTTCAGCTATATTTATATTTTTTGAGTCATATTGTACATATATACATATCTACAATCTGCCTTATTTTCTTTTCTTTATTTTTTATTCTTTATTTATTTACATGTTTTTAATGCATAAAAGTGCATTTTTATTTATGTATAGAATTTTGACAAAATGTGGAAATTAATGAATATTTACATGTATTTTTTAAGGGTTTTAAGACAGAATGCGACAGAAATGTTAATGAATCATGGATTCATCACTGGGCAGAGCCACCGCGACACAACTAAATTAGCTGCAGGTTGCCACCGGGGCGGAGAGTTATCATTGCCTTGACGATCCGCCCCTCCGCTGTCACCAGAGGGGCAGGTGAAGCTAGGATCTCGCTTGGAAATTGTGGACGACTGTAAACGTGGCGGAGGGGGGGGTGGTTTTATAGGGATAAGGTGGCGGTTTTCGATGGTGAGGCATGGTTTTTGAACGATTGTAGGAGTGATGGGGGAGTGATGGCAAGGTTCGTTGGGGGTTACACGAGGACGGCGAGGGACGATCGATAGAGGGGAGGCATTACGAGCGGGAGAAGGTGGCCGATGTATTCTTCAAAATAGGAAGGGGGAGGAGCAGCGATGAGGCATAACACATAGGGGGTAGGTACACTGGAGGTAGGGGACGACTTGTGGGCCGTTGGATCTTACGATCCAATGGTTTAGATGGAGGCGTTGGAGGAGGGCGGAGATCATATCCCTTGATCTGATCAGGTGGCAAAGAGTGAAGCGTGGTCGGACGGTTATGATGAGATCTAGAATCCATACGAGGGTGGAGGTTAAGTGTAAGAGGTGGCGTAAGGGTATCCATAGGATGATAAGGGGATCAGGTGGCTGTGAGTGAGGTGGGAGGGGGTGGCTAGGATCTCATCTGGGATCAGATCTAGCGGCTGAGGTGGAGCGAATGATGAACGTGGGGATGGAGGCAGTTGTGGGGATCCAACACCCAGGGATGAAGCTGGGTGGTGAGAAGAGAAGGCAGCCACGTGGGAGGCCTAGAGAGCGCCACGTGGTTGCACCAGAAAAATTAGAGAATGTTAAAATAAAGAAAAATCTAGAAGAATTAGTTAGAGGCAAAATTAGAAAAAGTCAAAACTTGAAAGTTGTAGATCTCGATGTGATCTATAAGTTTCATGTTGGACAAAAAAATCAAAAGAGTTCATTTGTACAAAATTGTATTTTTGGGGAATATTTTTAAGAAGTAAAAACACTACTTTGGGGTTTTGACATTTTTTGTATTTTTTATCTCTTTTAAAGGTTAGGACAATTATATACAATATTAATCCTAATTTTTATGGGTTTTTAATAAGAAATAAAAACAAGGAAAATGGTTGTAATTAATTACAATAACTATCGTTAGAATATAGGCAATTATACACAATTTATACACAATATAGTACAGATAATAATAAGAAATTATCAGTGATGTTTATTGATTTATTTAAGTAAGGAGATTAATATGTCGACTTTAACATGATGAATACGAGATTCATCATACCTCTATACTTAAACTATGCTCGTCCTCAAGCATCTAAAGAATGAAGGAGTCGGATTAATTCCTGACAGTGCATGAGAAAATTTCAAGGCTCAATTCTTCGAAGTTCCCTAATTTAATTGATCTTAAAATTCTGGGCTCAACCATGCTCTATTCAAAAGGAATCCAACTTCTCTAATTATCAGACTCTTTGTTTGTACATAAAATATAAGGATATGAAGCTTAGTTTACTACATTCATGAGAGTCGAGTCGAGACATCACTCAAAGTTCCAGTCTAGAGACTCTCCTCTAGACCTAATCCTCAATACTAGGGAATAAGTCTATTCTTGTTTCAGTCAACCATATCATTAGTTTGTCAGACTTGAAAGTGTAGATGGACGACCAGACGATGGAGGACATATGATTGTATCTATTTTTCTCTCACTCACATTGGAACAAGGGGCCTCTCGAGTGCTTTTTTACTCTCAACACATGTATTTTTTAGTTTGTTTATCAATGTGTCCGTCAAGAGAATTCGGAGTCGTCTACACTTGTTTTTCTGGGAGTACACCGGGATGTGTCTCTTTTGAGTATCTAAGATACCTTCGACACCCATACTTGTATCACGATATGATGTAGAGCCCTTTTATGGTGCTAGCCCGACTCCTTGGTCCTAACAACGATTGGTCCAAGTGGACACTTTGAAAATGGTTGGGAGCACTCGCCATTGGTGGAAGCTCTTTTGAGTTTGACTTGTAATGATAGATCTTTTTCTTTAAATATTTCTTTCTTTTCTTTTCTTTTTGGCTAGATCCACTGCCTCAAAGTTGGTGCACTGATCAACAATTAATTATGTCTCATCACACCCTGTCACATAAATAAAATATTAAATATAGCATGCGAACTTCTTCACATACTAGCTAGGGTTTTCTGACACTCAGGTTTCTTGAAACCTTCATTAACTTTATACCATCCTCGAGCATCATTAGATCGGGTCTAGACTCAAATCTCCAGTCGTAGTTCCTCAAGTGATAACTTAACCATCTCATCAATCATGCATTTGCCAATGTGTTGTGCTGATCATATTCTTTAGAAGGTAGAGATGAAGAGTGCAATATAGTGCTCAAATATTTCAAACTAGGGAAGTGAGGATAATTAAGTTAAAAACCTTAATGACTAAGGCTGGCCAATTCAGACTCTCAAGACCACATAAATCAAGTGTCCTCAAAATCCTTAAGCCTTGAGTGAATGTGAATGTGTCAGGAATACACCAACTCCTTGGTTAGTGATTTTTTTAGTGATTTTTACCTTTTGCAAACTTTTATGGATTTTAATTTTTTCATATTTTTAATTCCTTTGGAAGACAATGACTGGCCCATGCTCATATGAATAGTTGCGTCCACTCTCATCCAATATGGGTGTAAGTACGGACCGTTAGACGGACACGTGTTATTTGAGGACAGAGCCATATATAGTGTCCTCTAAACCACCCACTTTGCTAAGGGAGACCGAAGTTCCCTCACTGAGAGTAGCTACTCATTTTAAGCCTATTAGTCAGATCCTTACTCAAAGAAAAGGCTTTTAATTTTTCAGATTGTTATGGAGATTTTCTAAAAAATTAATTTAATTTTTACAAAAAATTAATTTTTTTAAAAAGTCAACCCCTCAATTTTAAAAAATATTTTTACACGAATTTTAACAAATCTCAGTTCACAAGTCAACTTAAACCATGCCCAAAAATAATTTTCAAAAATTTTTAAAATATACAAGCTATGGCTAAAGTAGATATACAGTAATATACGGTATACCCCCTCTACTAACATTTGCTATGTCCCAATAGCACAAGTGATATGAAGCCATGGCTCGGGTTAAATATAGGGTGATATAGTGGAACTGAGGAGGAGGGTCCCCCTATACTTAGGTCAAAAATGACCTAAGTATACGAAAACAGATGGATTGATGGATAATGAGTTGGGTCCCCCTATACTTAGGCTGGAAGTAGCCTAGGAAAGGGATCTGGACATTAGGTTGGGGGGCCCGATGATGTTTAGAGTTAGGAGGGGTTTTAATCAGATGAGTGGAGAGAGGAGGGAGAGTTTATGTGCATTTTTACAGATTAAGGTGAAGGAAGGGGGGGGTGATGATTGTGTGAAATATACAAAGAAGGTGAGGTGAGTGTGCGAGTGTGTAAAGGGGGGGGTGTAGATCATCTACTGATCTACCCTTTTTTTCTTTCTTTTTTCTTTTTTTACAGACGAGCCCTCGAATGAGGACTACTAAAAAATGCACATGATATAATTTTTTTTACAATATAAAAATGCATGCTGAGTTGACTAGTCTTCCTTGAACTCTTCATCTTTTCTTCTGCAGCCTTCTCAACGGGAGCCCCCAACTCCATACCTTCATGGAGATCAAGCATCCTCGATCTTCATGGGCCCCTACCACAAAAGAAAAATGCTAGTATCATGGAAAATAGTCAACAAAATGATGCAAAAATGCATGATGAGAAGACCTGTGAAAAGTGAAAATATTCACAAAAAATATTTCAAAATTCGACAAATAATAAAGGTGAGTCATTTCCCTGGCAACAACATCATTTGATGAATGTCAACATTGCTTCTTTAATTATAAGGAGTTTTTTCGTAGTATAGTAAGCAAATTTGGTTCGTCAAAAACCACTGGTGAATGTTGTGGAGTATTAACTTGGTAAGTCTACCAAGGTCGAACACATTGACACAATCTCCTTTAATCGTTTTATTGAAATCAGGTCAGTTATATGATTTTCAGGTCTTCATGCAGATGTGCACACTATCATGCAGAACAATGTAATTATATGATGCATGTAATTTTTTAGTTGATTTTTCAATGCAATTGTAAGATATGCAATGCATAATGTATGAATAAGTGCAAAGGATATGCATGTGAAATATTAATTACAAAATAGCCCTACAAGTCATGAACACAGATTAAGGTTTGAAATCCGAGTCAATTTAAGCATAAAAGTTACGAGCATACGTCTATTCTATGACAAGGCATTTGAGCAAGGTACAATATAAAACATAAAAAATGCATCACATTTAAATTAGTGTCACATGAGAAAATTAAACATGCCATTAGATAGATAATGAAATAAGGAACAAAATGACACTGAAATCATGCAATTTGGACCTACGATGCTCAAGTTATGAAAGAAACAATGCAGGGGCATAAATGTAATAAAAATGCAAGGAAATAAAGGATAAATAATTACAAATAGGTCCATGGAAGGACTTGTTTGCAATTTACAAAAATCAATAGGCCCCCTTTGTAATTTCTCCATTGCGCACATGGGAATATCTATAATGCTTGAGGCCTGCGAGGGCCTTCATGAAATTTATCCAAACGCGTAGGGACCAAAACACAATAACTAAAATATCCATGGCCTTTCTTGCAAATTACCCAGCCCCACGCACGTTGCATGTGAGGGCGTCAGGCTCGGGGTGATGAAACCCAATTTCATCATATTTATTTTCCATAATTAACCCCCTTGCTTAAAGTTATGTCAATAAAATACTGTTAAAGTCTTGTATTTATCAGAGTCCTTAATAAATTAAAAATCACAAAAAATTATGAAAACAAAAATCTGTGGTATTTTTAACCTTAAAAATACCTTCAAAAATATTTGGTGTCTATAGATTATCTCTTATCCAGTTTTGGTCAACATGAAACTTGTAGATAGCATCGAGATCTACAACTTTCATGTTTTGAGTTTTCTCAAAATCGGCCAATATCACCCTCATATTTCAATTTTTCTTTCTGAATAATCTGATTGGGCCACGTGGTCCATTCTGGGTGAGCCACGTGGCCCGCTTCCCTTGTCTTTTCCGCCTGCATTCTCGACCGTTGGATTTCGACTTGAATCCAACGGCCAAACGCTCTCCACGACTGCCTTAAATCCCAGCCTTCTGATCATTCCCCGCAGCACATCTTCGCCATCCGTTCGCGCCTCACACAGAGCATGACATGTGTCGCATTGCGCACCCTTCGATCACGCCCATGATGTTTTAATCTCTGTCGTCCATGATCGCTTCAACCTCAGCCCTTCGATCAACAAGTTCTTCACATCCAAGCCGCTTGCCAGCGCCGCGGACAAAGCTCAACACGTGGCAGCCTAGCAGCCTCTGATCGCATCGCGTTCAGATTTGATCCAAATCGTCCCTACGCGCCCTCACCAGGACCGTTGGATCTCACGATCAAACGGTCCGGACCTCGTCTTCCTCCTCCCGCAAGCTCCGCCCGAGCCCCGCGTGTCGCAGACTTCCTCCACCCTTCCATTTTTAGCCATAGCCCTGTTCCACCTCTCCTCTCGCTAACCGTCGCACCACGAACCCCCGTCATCCCTCATCTCCGCGTATACTCCCATTACCCTCGAGAACCTCTCCAGTCGTCCCATATCTCCGTAAAACTCTCGGCTCCCACCACCTGGAACACCACCCCTTCCTTTAAAAGCGCCACCTCCCCCATCGATCCACCTTGTCCATCAACCAAGGGGCTGAGGCCCAGCCCTCCAGCTCCTCCCTGTGACAGGGGGGGGGGGAGGAGCTCAGATCGAGCGACGACGACCTTCTTCCCCGATGAGACCCGCCGACCTCCAGGCGGCGTTGCAGTGGCTCCAAGCCCCGCCCGAGCTCGCTGGGACGACCGCCCAGTATGTACGACGACCCCGAGGTCCTCCGATGACCTCGAGCCCAGGCCATCCACTCCGCCCGATCTCAGGTAACCTTCCGATCTCCTTTGTATTTTTCATCTTGCTTTACTTCATTTTGTAGGTCAATACTCCTTCATTCACCCTCCATTAAGCATCCCACGAGCTCCACCCACCATCAATCATCCTCGCCGACCCTTCCGGTCACCCCCCTCCTCCGTCACGACCTCCCTCATCCCAGGCATTCTCCTCCGCCGGAGGCAGAGGAGAACACACTAAGGGTTCCATTTCTCCGCCCCCTAAGCCCTTCGTTCACCTCGCATCACACGCACACATGCCGCTAACCCCTTTTACAGGTTAGCATTCGTCATTGGCCGGACCTCGAGCAGAGCTAGGTTTTAGAGCTCCGCCTCCGGTGATCAGGCGTCGATGGAGCATCCCAGGTACTCCAGCGTCTTCTCCAACCTCGGACCTTCATCGCCAGAGCGTCAGCATTCTTCCCCAAGCTTCACAGAGCACGGCTAGGCGCGACGGAGCTCCATGCCTTACGCCGGAGCTCCAATAGCGCCGCCAACCATCGAGGAGGAAGAAGGAGCGGCTACCGTTGGATATCGCCCCACGGCGGAGATCCAACGGCCCTGGAGGCGCCACGTAGACATCCTGAAGCGCGGAGGCTCGGTGGGACTGAGCCTCGCCCGAGGCCCCCTCGAGCCACCACGTGGCCCGAGCCACCTGCTACGACCACCCGAAGCAGCGCCGAACCTCGCCCCCTCCCGAGCCTGAGCTCACGTGCCTCACGCACGTGGGTTCTGGGCTTTTTGCATTGGCGCCCTCGCACCTTCCGCATGTTACATCCAGGTCCTGATACCACGTGGCAGTCCTTGAGACTACCTCGAGCCTCATCGACACCAAGCCTGGAGGCTCGTGTATTCCGAGCCAACCCGAAGCAGCAACGAGCCTCTGCCGAGCCCGAGCCGCCCTCCGAGCCTGGATGGCGCGTGCGTAGCACGGGCCATCTGGGTAATTTATGCAGAAGCCCCGCCGACTCCTCCAAATTGCATTCAGGTTCAGGTCCTGTTATCACATGCCGTCCACGTGCACAGTGGGAATTTTGCAACCACATCCTTTGCAGGTTTCCATATTTGCAAAAATACCCCTGTGCGTGAGGGTAATTTACAGGGAAGCCCCCTCTCCTTATTTTTATTACATTTTAGTCCCTCCCAGGGACCAGTTTGCAATTTTATTTCATGTTTTCTTTCAGTTATGCCCCAGTCTTCTTTGTTGTATATCTTGAGCCTCGTATGTCCGATTGAGGTGATTTCAGTTTCATTTTGAAGCTCTCCTCGTCATCTTTATTATGGCATGCTTAGATTTTCATTTCGACACTATTATCTGTAATGCATTATTTCATTATCTAAATGTCCTGATTTCCTTGTTTCTCATGCCTACCTGCTATATAAAGGAAAATTGCTTCATTATCTGATTCTGTTTGACTCGTATATTTTATGGCTTAAGTAATGATCATTTCGGGCATATTATTTGCATTGCATTTCCTTGCATTTATCTGCATAATAAACAATATAAAAAAATGCATGTTCCATTTTAATGCATTGTTGTGTCTCCTTGTCCTTCATGCATGATTTGATCTATGTTGTCTCTCATTCAACACTTAGTTAAATAGATAAAAATCCGGATAATGCGAGAGAAGCGCGTGTCCCTGAGTTCGACCTTGGTTTCTTGCCAAGTAAAATAAAAATAAATACGACCATCTCATTTTGATATCTACATATCTAAATGAGATGGTCTTTGATGAGCCCGAATTGGCCCGACTGCGATGACATTATCAAGTGCTAATTCAGCACTGTTAAAGGGCCGATTTTGCGCCTCATCAATAATTAACTCCCTTGCTTAAAGTTATGTCAATAAAATCCTATTAAAGTCTTGTATTTATCAGAGTCCTTAATAAATTAAAAATCACAAAAAATTATTAAAACAAAAATCTGTGGTATATTTAACCTTAAAAATACTTCAAAAATATTTGGTGTCTACAGATGATCTCTTCTCTAGTTTTGGCCAACATGAAACTTGTAGATCGCATCGAGATCTACAACTTTCATGTTTTGAGTTTTCTCAAAATCGACCAATATCACCCTCATATTTCAATTTTTCCTTTCGAATAATCTAATTGGGCCACGTGGCCCGTTCTGGGTGAGCCACGTGGCCCGCTTCCCTTGTCTTTTCCGCCTGCATTCTCGACTGTTGGATTTCGTCTTGAATCCAACGGCCAAACGCTCTCCACGACTGCCTTAAATCCCAGCCTTCTGATCATTCCCCGCAGCACATCTTCGCCATCCGTTCGCGCCTCACGCAGAGCATGCCACGTGTCGCATTGCGCGCCCTTCGTTCACGCCCATGATGTTTTAATCTCTGTCGTCCATGATTTCTTCAACCTCAGCCCTTCGATCAACAACTTCTTCACATCCAAGCCGCTCGCCAGCGCCGCGGCCAGAGCTCAACACGTGGTAGCCTAGCAGCCTCTGATCGCATCGCCTTCAGATCTGATCCAAACCGTCCCTACGCGCCCTCACCAGGACTGTTGGATCTCACGATCCAACGGTCCAGACCTCGTCTTCCTCCTCCCGCAAGCTCCACCCAAACCCCGCGTCTCGCAGACTTCCTCCACCCTTCCATTTTTAGCCATAGCCCTGTTCCACCTCCCCTCTTGCTAACCGCCGCACCACGAACCCCCGTCATCCCTCATCTCCGCGTATACTCCCAGTACCCTCGAGAACCTCTCCAGTCGTCCCACATCTCCGTGAAACTCTCGGCTCCCAGCACCTAGAACCCCACCCCTTCATTTAAAAGCGCCACCTCCCCCATCGATCCACCTTGTCCATCAACAAGAAGCTGAGGCCCAGCCCTCAAGCTCCTCCCAGTGACAGGGGGAGGAGCTCGGATCGAGCGACGGCAATCTTCTTCCCCAATGAGACCCGCCGACCTCCAGGCAGCGTTGCGGTGGCTCCAAGCCCTGCCCGAGCTCGCTGGGACGGCCGCCCAGTATGTGCGACGACCCCGAGGTCCTCCGATGACCTCGAGCCCAGGCCATCCACTCCGCCCGATCTCAGGTAACCTTCCGATCTCCTTTGTATTTTCCATCTTGCTTTACTTAATTTTGTAGGACGATACTCCTTTATTCACCCTCCATTAAGCATCCCATGAGCTCCACCCACCATCAATCATCCTCGTCGACCCTTCCGATCAGCCCCCTCCTCCGTCACGACCTCCCTCATCACAGGCATTTTCCTCCGCCGGAGGCGGAGGAGAACACACTAAGGGCTCCATTTCTCCGCCTCCCTAAGCCCTTCGTTCACCTCGCATCACACGCACACACGCCGCTAACGCCTTTTGCAGGTTAACATTCGTCATTGGCCGGACCTCGGGCGGAGCTAGGTTCTAGAGCTCCGCCTCCGGCGATCAGGCGTCGATGGAGCATCCCAGGTACTCCCGCGTCTTCTCCAACCTCGGACCTTCATCGCCAGAGCGTCAACATTCTTCCCCAAGCTTCACAGAGCACGACAAGGCGCAGCGGAGCTCCAGGCCTTACGCCGGAGCTCCTATAGCGCTGCCAACCATCGTGGAGGAAGAAGGAGTAGCTACCGTTGGATCTCGCCCCACGGCGGAGATCCAATGGCCCTGGAGGCGCCACGTCGACATCCCGAAGTGCGGAGGCTCGGTGGGACCGAGCCTCGCCCGAGGCGCCCTCGAGCCACCACGTGGCCTGAGCCACCTGCTACGGCCACCTGAAGCAGTGCCGAACCTCGCCCCCACCCGAGCCTGAGCTCACGTGCCTCACACATGTGGGTTCTGGGCTTTTTGCATCGGTACCCTCGTACCTTCCGCATATTACATCCAGGTCATGATACCATGTGGCAATCCCCGAGACTACCCCGAGCCTCAACGACACCAAGCCTGGAGGCTCGTGTATTCTGAGCTAACCCGAAGCAACAACGAGCCTCTGTCGAGCCCGAGCCGCCCTTCGAGCCTGGATGGCGTGTGCATAGCACGTGCCATCTGGGTAATTTATGTAGAAGCCCCGCCGACTCCTCCAAATTACATTCAGGTCATGTTATCACATGCCGTCCACGTGCACAGTAGGAATTTTGCAACCACACCCCTGCAGGTTTCAATATTTGCAAAAATACCCCTGCGTGTGAGGGTAATTTACAGGGACGGCCCCTCTCCTTATTTTTATTACATTTTAGTCCCTCCCAGGGACCAGTTTGCAATTTTATTTCTTGTTTTCTTTCAGTTATGCCCCTGTCTTCTTTATTGTTTATCTTGAGCCTCGTTTGTCCGATTGAGGTGATTTCAGTTTCATTTTGAAGCTCTCCTCGTCATCTTTATTATGGCATGCTTAGATTTTCATTTTGACACTATGATATGTAATGCATTATTTCGTTATCTAAGTGTCCTGATTTCCTTATTTCTCATGCCTACTTACTATATAAATGAAAATTGCTTCATTATTTGATTCTGTTTGACTCGTATATTTTATGGATTTAGTAATGATCATTTCGGGCATATTATTTGCATTGCATTTCCTTGCATTTATCTGCATAATAAAAAAATATAAAAAAATGCATGTTCCATTTTAATGCATTGTTGTGTCTCCTTGTCCTTCATGCATGATTTGACCTATGTTGTCTCTCATTCAACACTTAGTTAAATAGATAAAAATCAGGATAATGCGAGAGAAGCGCGTGTCCCTGAGTTCGACCTTGGTTCCTTGCCAAGTAAAGTAAAAATAAATACGACCATCTCATTTTGATATCTACATATCTAAATGAGATGGTCTTTGATGAGCCCGAATTGGCCCGACTGCGATGACATTATCAAGTGCTAATTCAACACTGTTAAAGGGCCGATTTTGCGCCTCGTCACGGGGCACGTCGTAGGCTCAGGTATACGTGGCAGGCGTTAGTGGCTCGGTGTGAAGGTTGGTGGATCCAAGCCTGGTGGTTCGACAAGAGACTCGGGAGTGCTACGTGTCATCATATGGATAGTTCGATCATCACAATCGGACGGTGCCTGCTCCTCATCTTCCGCCGTGGTTCTTCGGAGGAGGCAGGGACACGACAAGTTCTATGAAGCTCCTCCATGCTCCCTGGGACAACCTGATGGTCGAGGAAGGTGGCTGAGGTCCGCACGAAGATGCTGGAGGCAAGGAGAAGCTCCATCGTCGCCTAGAAGAGCAAGGTGGAGGGAGGTCGTTGGAGGCGGTGCAGTAGATCGAATCTGGTGCTGGAACTTCGGCCATTCAAGATCTACAATGGTTAGATAACCGAAGCATGCATTCGTGAAGTGTTGTGTGATGTGAAGCGGAATGGAGGCTGTGGGGTGAGGGAGGTGGAGGTTGGGAGCTTCTTCTCCGGTGAGATGAAGAAGAAGGTGGGTCAGAGCGGGAGTGGTTCTGGAGAAGGGAAGGATATGAGTGAGGGGGTCAACGTTTATGATTGATGGATGGCGGAGCTCAGGGGATTGACAGATGGTGGTAGAATGTATCATGGAGGACAAATAAATTTGGAGAAAGATCAAATAAAATATGGGAGAGGAGTACCTCGTCGGAGAGGGAAATTTGGTGGAGGAGGCAGCTTGGGATGGCTTCAGAGGAAGTCCGGGGCCTTCACACGTGCTGGGCGACCGGTCCAACGAGCGATGTAGAGCCACCACAACACAACTAAATTAGTTGTAGGTTGACATCGGGGCGGAGAGTTGTCACCGCTTCGACGATTTGCCCATCAGCTGTCACCGAAGGGGCGGGTGAAGCTGGGCTCTCGCTTGGAAATGGTGGACGATTGTAAACGTGGTGGAGGGGGGGTATTATAGGGACACGGTGGCGGTTTCTGGTGATGAGGCGAGGTTTTTGAACAACTGTAGGAGAGATGTTGGAGTGATGGCGAGGTTCGTTGGGGGTTACGCGAGGACAGTGTGGGAATGGTCGACGAAGGGGAGGCGTTACGAGGGGGAGAAGGTGGCTGACATGCTGTTCAAAATTGGAAGGAGGAGGAGTAGCAGCGAGGCGTAACGCCTGGGTTAGGAACGCTGGAGATAGGGGATGACTTGCGGGCCGTTGGATCTTGCGATCAAACGGTTTGGATGGAGGTGTTGGCGGAGGGCGGAGATCAGATCCCTTGATCTGATCGGGCGGCAGAGAGTAAAGCACGGTCGGACGGTTATGATGAGATCTAGGGTCCATCCAAGGGCGGAGGGTGAGTGGAAGACGTCGTGTGAGGTTAGTCGTAGGATGATAAGGGGATCAGGTGTCTGTGAGTAAGGCGGGAGGGGACGGCTGGGATCTCATCTGGGATCTGATCTAGCGACGAGGTGGACGAATGATGAACGATGGGGATGAAGGAGGGTTTATGGGGATCTAGTGGCCAGGCATGAAGCCAGGTGGAGAGAAGAGAAAGCAACCACGTGGGTGACCCAGAGAGCGCCACATGGCTGCACCAGAAAAATCAGAAATGTTAAAATAAAGAAAAATCTAAAAGAATTAGTTAGAGGCAAAACAAGGAAAATGTCAAAACATGAAAGTTGTAGATCGCAATGAGATCTACAAGTTTTATGTTGGACAAAAAACCAAAAGAGGTCATTTGTACAAAAGTATATTTTTGGGGAGTATTTTTAAGAGGCAAAAACACTGCTTTGAGGTTTTGACATTTTTTATTTTTTCTTTTTTAAAGGTTAGGACAATTATATACAACATTAATCCTAATTTTTATGGATTTTTAATAAGAAATTAAAACAAGGAAAATGGTCATACTTAATTACAATAAATATAGTTACAATATAAGAAATTATACATAATTTATATACAATATAGTACAAATAATAATAAGGAGTAATCAGCGATGTTTATTGATTTAGTTAATTAAGGAGATTAATATGTCAATTTTAACGTGATGAATACGAGATTCATCATATGCACCGAATTGTTCATTTCGTTACTCTTGTTGTTGCCTATACTTAGGGATCCTTTACCCTAAGATTAGGGGGAGTGATGTCGTTCCTTTTCATCTTGTTGTTTTTGTCTTAGTTTCTTCTGTTCTCTCACTTGTACCTCAATTATTAATATTATTTTCTATACTTATGGATCCTTTACCCTAAGTATGGGGGGGACATGTCAAGTCGTTGATATTGTGTACATTCTTTTCCTCAATTTTCCCCGCTTGTACAGTCTTCTATACTTCGGATTATTTAATCCTGAATATAGTAGATCACCGACTTTCATTCATTCTATTTTTAATCTTTGAGTTGTTGTAGTATATGATTCTTTGCACTTTTCTATACTTAGCATGAGTTATGTCTTCCTTTGTCTCTTCTTGGTCACTACGAGGACATAGTTCGAGCTAAGTATAGGGAGGTGTCATATATAGTATATATATACTTTACCATAACTCGTACTTTTGTATTTTAATAATATGTATATTACTTACAAAATTTGTATAAAAATGTTTTAATAATAATTTGCAAAATGTTTATAAATTGGTTTGTAAACTCTTTAGAAAGTTTTATAAACCATTTTGTAACATTTTTTTACATTTTTTGTAAAATGCTTTGTAAAAATGTTTGTAGAAAATCTTTGTAAAATTATTTTTAAACAATTTTTGTAAAATTCTTATAAAATTGTATAGTTTGTAAAATATTTGTAAATTATTTTTTGTATCAAAATTATGTATATTGTACAAATATTTGAAAATAAAATGTTTGCAAAAATCTTTTTGTAAAACTATTTGTAAAATTGTTTATAAAATTAGTTTTGAAAATCTTTTGTAAAATGATTTGAAACATTTTTGTAATGTAATTTGTAAAAAGGTTTTGTAAAATGCTTTGAAAATGTTTTGAAAAACTTTTGTAAAATGGTTTGTAAAATGTTTGTAAAATATTTTGTCACGTGGGATATAAATTATGGGTATTAAAATTATTTTGTAAACTTATAAAATCTACTTGTGAATAAAAGTCGTAATTATTTATAATCTTTTATAAATTAAATTCTTTTGTAAAAATAAAATCTATATATAAGTTTATTTTCTATATGAAATCCTTTAATAAAATTTGTATATGAAATCCACTTGCAAAACTTGTACATAAATTTTGTAAATATTTTTTTGTAAAATCTGATACAAAATATGTATACTCTTGTATTTATTTTTGTATAAATTTCTTTGTAAAATTTGTATGACATCCCTGTAAATCCTTGTAAAATATGTATAATTCTCTATTGAAAATACATAAAAATTGAAAAAGATAAAATCCATAAAAATTTGCAAAATTCTTTGAAAAACATTTCAAAAAGTTTGTTGTCTTTTATTTTTACTTGTTTTAAAAAAAGTATTTTGTAAATATTTTCTTGCATGTGCATTTGTATTTTCAGAATAAAATTGATGTTTAAACTAGTCTGGAATAAAATTGAAGAATGGGGCTTGGTTAAGACCTTAATCCACTTAATTTCAGAGGAACTTTATATGAACTGGAGTTGAGACTTTTTAGGTCCTAGCGACTTAAATTTTTGAGTCCACAAGACTTTATTCACATGTCATCTTTATTGATATATATAAAATATTTCACAACACACACATTATTCTTCTAGATAGTGGCTTAACTTGGACAAGCACTCTACATGTAGCTTTTCATGGATGAGGTGGCAAGGGGCAGAATCCTTTGTCCTGAAGTAGCACACAAAGGGAAACATCTCTCCTCCTCTAAGGAGGGTAGTGCATCTCAACCTAGTCTAGTGGCACCGATATCTAACAACAAGATGCTGTAAGTTGTAATAATGCTTCGAAAGAGGGATAATCTACTAGCGTAAGAAGAAAAACTCCCTATGTACATGATGCACATTTGTATATATGTTTAAAAAAAACTCCAAAAACGTTAGACAGACTTGATTGAAAATAAAGTTCCTATCAAAAGAAAAAAAATCAAAGCATATGTTTCGAAGTCTCATCTCATGGAAGCTTGCAGTTGGAGACTTGGCTACACTGGTCAAGCTCCAAGGATATGTGACTACACTAGTCACAATCCATTCTCTTCTCTACCCCCTCTTCTTGAGCCAGTTGCACTTAAACATAGAAGCCCGCTTCTCGAGGAAAGAATAGCTAGACTGGTGAATTAGAGTAACCAGTTGGAGGAGGTTGTTTCTTTTCCATTTCTGAGGTAGGGAGCTATATTAACTTACACCTTACAAGTATAGATTCATAGTCATAAGAGTTTGTGTATGTAGACATGCTTTGACCTAATTGTTGAGGCGACCTGAATAGGAGTCTTGTGGAACTTGAGGGTTGTTAGGTCTTAAATCCATTTCCCAATAAGGTTCTGCCAAACTAATAATCCAAATCCCTGACCGAGCTCCATACATCAATTTTATGAAGATAAGTTTAATAATCAAAATTGTTCTGAGTTCTTTCCTTTTTCTTTTTCACTTCTTTGAATAAGTGTTTTCTAAGGTACTAGCAAAGGTAAAGTATAAAGGAATGATGAATCCATGATTCAACATCTTTATTCTTTTATTTTAGCTAAAATCTTTGGTAAAATACATGTATATATTCATTAACAATTATTATTTATCATTCATCCTCCATTTGTTAATAATGTTTATGTTCATTCTCTTTAACCAAAATAAAGGAATAAAGAAGAAAAGAAAAAGAAAAGAAATAAAGAAGCATGTATTTATGGAATAAATGTAGACTGACACGAACCCTGAGAGAAGGTCAAGACTTGACCTGATCGATCAGGAATAAAGTAGGGTAAGATAGGGTTCATAACTTAATAAAATTAAGAAAACCAAATTTCACTTGTACAAATTCGTCATTTTCCCCTTGTACATACTTATTTATTCATCAATAAAACAACATCAAATAAAAATGATTCCTTCTTGAAAGTTGTTCATAATAATATATATTAATTTATAAAAATATCAGAAAAATTATTTAATCAATCAATAAATAATAACAATGAACCTAAAAAGCATAAATGTCCAACCTCCTAGGTTCATAACTCTTTATATTAAACTCCAAATTGATCAAATACACTTTTAAACTTCATTTTGTAATTAATACTATTTATTAAAAATATCTAAAAAATCATGGAGTAAATCGTATGAGTTTTGGTGTTTGGACAACTTTGTCTATATGTACATTATCTATATAAAAATTCTTTATTTTCTATTTAATTATTTGTAACTCCAAGTAAATTAATTCTTTTTTCTGAAATGTTCATAAAAATCATTAAAAATACAAAAATATAAGTTAAAAAATTGTGAGTAAATACCAATAAGTTTCAAAATCTAAAAGTAGTAAAGCCTAACTTCCAAACCTCATAACTCGGTCATATGAACTCCGATTTGGGCGTACTCTCTTTTAAAGTTCACTTTGTAAAATTATCTATCAAGTAAGAGTCAATAAAATCAGACATAATATGGAAAAAGTACGTTTTGGGACCATATGGTATACAAGTATAATCGTATAGTTTGTACATTTTTTATTTATTTCCTTGTATATTTGTGCACATATTGTATTATTTTTATATATTGTATTTTATTTATATAAAAAGAAAATAAAAATAACAAAATAAAAGTCATAAAATAATAAAATAATGTTTTTATTGTATATATGTATAATGCACATATGTTGTAAATAGTCCTATTTATTTAACATATTAAATTAATTTAAAAAAAGAAAATAAAAATATATTTAAAATCAATAAATTATTTTGAAAATAAATTAAATATAAAATATATATTGTTTTAGTAAAACTAATAAGTTTAAAATATGAATAATTTGTATATATTTTATAACAATTAATATTTATAAATAAATAAACTAAATCTATTTAAATAAATTATTTACCACTAAATTATTTAATATTATTAAAATAAAGTTATTTTCAAAATTATGTAATTATTAAATTAAATTAGTTAATTATTTACCTAAACATGTACTTTTCCCTCCACTTTTTCATTCAAATTTCCCCTCATTCCTCTATAAGTGGCTCCTCCCCCTCCTCCATTTGATCAATCCTTTAGTTGAGGTGAGCCTAACCTCTGAGAGCCACATTCCCCTAGTGATAGCAGACGGGAATTCCTGTCGAGGTCTTGACGACGTCAATCACTTTCCATGGTGAGATTATCCATTCTTCTCTTAATTCGTCTAGATAATTGTAGGATAAATGGTAGTTTTAATTTCGCTTTCGATTTTTTGATCCTATTCTTAATTATTTACATGATTTAATCTCGATCTGATTATAGCACAATCCCCTCCATTTTCAGATCCCATCCATTTTTGTTCTCTCTCTCTCTCGAATCCTCCACCTCCGATCACACACGGTTATTGGAGTTTGAACATCGATCTTCCACCTTCGGGTGTGCTCCCCAATCACCTCTCTTTGTCAGATTTGGACCAAAGCTTTGTTCCTCGAGTCAGATTCATCTTTTGCAGGTCAACATGTCTGGACTCGAGGCATTCGCATCTGAGAGAATAGCATACCCTTGCATTGGATCGAGCAACTGGTCAAAATCTTTGCAACCTAATCACATCATCTTAGTGAATATCATCATCTATAGCACCTTCCTCTCAGATCGGATATGAGAGATTCATCAACACATGAGACGGGGATCATCTGAAACAGAAAGCCCGTATATAGAAATCTGGAGAAAAATCGATCACTCGACTTAGAGAAGACCGAATCTCTATTTGAGAACGAAGGCTGCCAATCGAGAACCTCAACGCTGCCGGTCTGATCAGACTCGAGCTCTGCCTTCGGCAACCGAATCAATCGATCGATCTTCATCAATATCAATCGAAGACCAAGCAGAGATTCTGAATCGTTGTCCTCCATCTAACCATCTGCACATAAGAATCATTGTTGCTCCACCTTGAACAAAGCATCGTGAACCATCACCAGGAGTTCAATCCTATTCGGATATGAACATGTGAGTGAATAACCGTTCTCTAAATACGATGTTTAATCTGGGCTCATTGTAGTACGTGTACTTAGCGGATCGTTCAGAACTGAGAGAAGGTCTCCGTGAAGAGTCTCTCAGCTTAATTTATATCTCTGGCAAGTCCAGGGTCGAACACAGGGAGGCAAAGGAACAACTTCGGGTTAATTTGGAATAATTAGGTCTAGGTTTTAGAAGTGGATTTTATTAGATTTTTTAACGCAAAAATAAATGAGAATGCAAATATAGGAGGATTAAGAAACTAAGAAATCACACAACTTAGCCAAATTAGTTTTAATAGAAAATAAGTCTAATTTAGCCCAATTATATTTTTTCTAGAATCTTAATACAGTGATGAATGTAAGACACATTTTTTTTGGAATTTTAAGAATTATAATGCAGTAATAAAAAAAATGCACACTTTTTATGGGGTTTTTAGCAATTTTTCACACATACAAAATGTAAAAATTACGAAAAAATCACTGGAAGTTAAACAAGGTGAAATATGACTACAATAATTTTTTTGGATTTTTTAACAATATATAATTGTTTTATGAATTTTTTAGTGAAAACAGAGTGATTGTGAGTAATTAAATCCTACTAAATCCAAAATATCAAATTATCCAAAGTGCAAATTATGCCAAATAGATATTTATACAAGCAATACAGAAGAGTTTAAATTTTGTAAAATTATGATGTGTGGATTTAAATAAAAATCAATTACCATAATCACTCTACGATTTATTTTAGGAACATGACAACTCCAATTTAAAAGATATTTGGATACTAATCAAACACATTTCAAGTCATCATCTCAATTTTTTTTGGAATTTTTGGAGCAATAGTGAGTGAGATACGAATTTAAGAGCACAAGTTGGGTAAAATATGCAGATTTTCAATTAAATAATTTTAGTTAATTCACAATATCTCACAAAAATATAAATAAATATTCAGATGACATGGACTAAGTTGCT
This sequence comes from Ottelia alismoides, assembly GCA_037367405.1. NCBI lineage: Eukaryota > Viridiplantae > Streptophyta > Magnoliopsida > Alismatales > Hydrocharitaceae > Ottelia > Ottelia alismoides. The sequence goes on from JAZKJV010002938.1 coordinate 291,012, forward strand.
GAACATAATATCAATTTTCATTGAATAAAACGATTATAAATTAGGTCCAAATGGATATGCAAATACATGGTGATCTGTGCAATTCAGAAAATAAATTAAACATAAGAAAGCATGCACAAGGGTATTGTTGTAATTACAGAAACTACCGAATAAAAGATGCAAATTTTACAATAAAAAAAGATATACACAAGACCTTCTTCTTCAGCATGCCCACTAGGGCGTAGGAGGGTGGACGGGGTGGGCGGCGACGCCGCGTGTGGGGTCGCGCAACCGTATACGCTGGTGGCACGGTGGAGGACCACCTCGGTGGGGCGGGGTTGCGGCTTGGAGCGGCAGTTGGGATGGAGGGGGTATGCGTGCATGCAGGCCGTCGCGGAAGGGGGAGGCGACCGGGCCGGTGCAGGTAGACCGTCGGAGAAGAGGGTCGGTGGCCTGGGTGGGCAGCGTGGTGGTCGGTGCGCCGCGACACGGCCGCGCAGGGCTGCTGTGCTGGTGGTGACGGGCGACACCGCCTTCCCGTGGAAGAAGGGGGGGGGGGGGGCGCCGACTTGCGGCTTCTTTTTTTTTTAAATTTTTTTGATATTTTTTAAAATTTTGTTTAATTTTTTTAAAAAGGGAATGCAAATAAAAAGATGAGGAGATAGATTGATGGAAAAAAATGAATGTGTGGTGATGGTGATGATGTGATAAATTTAAATAAATGGAGGGTGGGTGGTGATATGATGTGCTAAAAAATGCAAAAATAAAAACAATGTAAATAATGAAATGGCAAGTTACCTACAATGAAAGCGGACCGCCTATGATGTGTTCACGAGAGCACGATATTCGCTCGAATCGCCGGCGAGCGATGAGCTCGAGCAGCGCGCGGATGCGGCTGCGATGTTGGCCTAAAAGCCAACGTATCTCACCGGAGAGAGGGATGTCGTCGCTCGACCGTGGTTGCATTGCTGTTTCCGATTCAACTATGGGAACTAGGCTCTCTCACATAAAAATGGATCAAAGGCAAAAATGAGGAGAATGAGATGTATATAAAGAGAGAAAAATGAGAGGTTATTAAAGTGGTAGGAGGTTAATAAAATAGTGGGATCGAATTAGAAGTTAGAAATTTTGGTGGAATGGTGGAGTTGAATGGTGGTTATTGTAAAGAATGGAAAATAAATAAAGGAAAATAAAATAAAATAAAGTAGGCTACTTTAAATACAATAAAATAAAAGAGAAGAAAACAAAAAGTGGAGAATTTACAAAAGAACACAAACAACATGCACTTTTTTGTTTGCTTTTCTAATTTATATTTTTTTATCTTTTAGATAAGAGATATTTACAACAGAAAAATACAATAAAATATTATAATCAAAATACAATACAATAATGATTTTTTTGTATTTTTTAGTAATTAAGAAAGATAAAATAAAAAATGAAGAAAGAATGAATATATACATAATATACAATGTACATATAGGTCCCAAAACCCAACTTTTGCAGCTCCGATTTTAATGAAACTACTTCCGTTGGATAGATAATTTTCTAACTTGAACTTTAAAAGTGAGTTTGTGAATTTGGATTTCATACGGAGCTAGAATTTGGTCGGGAAGTTGAACTTTACAGATTTTTATCTTTGAGATCTAGGAGCATTTATTTGAGATAAATTTTTTTTATTTTTATATACATTTTTATGAAGAAGATAGAGAAAAATTAGCCAAAAAAGAGTTGAAATAAAATTATTAAAAATACATGAAGTTTTGGGCTATTTACAGGTGAAAAACTTCTTTATTTTGCGGCTTTTTATTGTTAATTTATTTTGTACAATATAATCTATACTAATTAATGTGTTTTATTTACAAGAGTCATTTTATTAATTTATTGATTTTATATACATTTATTTGGGATTTTACTCGGGGATTTTGCTAAGATCAAGATATTGAGACGATAAATCGCGGATTCATCACCCCCCTATACTTAAACTTTGCTAGTCCTTGAGCAAATAAAGAATGAATAAGTTAGAATAATCCATGACTGTGCATGTGAATACAAGACTTGATCCGTTCAAGAATTCTCGATTTTAGAGATCCTAAAATTCTAAGCTGGACCAAGCCCTAGTCAAAATGTATCCAATTTCCCTAATCATCAGACTCTCTCTGTAGACATATATTGTAGGGATATGACTTAAGTGTGGACTACAGTTACAAGAGTAGAGTCACAACATCACCAAAGGTTCCAGTCCAAGAGACTCTCCTAAGAACCCAATCCTCAACACTAGGGAATAAACCATTTCTTACATCCAATCCACCGTCTCTTTAATTGTCAGACATGAAAGTGTAGATGGAAGGCCAGTTGATGGAGGGCATAGGATTGTGTCATTTCTTCTCTCCCTCTCATTGGAACAAAGATCCTCTCGAGTGCCTTATTAACTCAAAGCATTTTTTAATGTTGATCAGTGCGTCCGTCAAGAGAAGTTGGAGTCATTTGCACTTGTTTTCCTAGGAGTACACCGGGGCGTGCCTTTTTTGAGTACCTATCATATCTTCTACACCCAGACTTGTAGCATTTACGATGCAGAGCCATTTTTTGGTGCAAGCCCGACTCCTGGTCCTAATAGCGGTGGTCCAAGTGGACACTTTGAAATGGTTGGGAGCACTCGCCTTCGGTGGAAGCTCTTTGATATTTGATTTTGTGGAATGAGAGCTTTTCTTTAACATTTCATTGCTTTGTAATATTTTTGGCTAGCTCCACTGCTTTTACCAAGAGTTGGCGCACACTGATCGACATTTTTTTTATTTTAAATCACACCCTAGCACATAGGTAAATATCAAGAGATAGTACAAGAACCATGTTCTCATACTGGCTAATGATGCTGACACTCAGGTTTCATGAAGCCTTCATAGATTTTATCCCATCCTCGAGTATCATCAAATCAGGTCCAAACACAAATGCCTCATCCAAGTTCATCAAGTGAAATTTCAACTCATCTCATCATAACTGCATACGTGTATGTGAGGTGCTGATTATATTCTTAAGGTAGAGACTAAGCATGCAACATAGCACACAAATCTTTCAAACTTGGGAAATATGAATAATTAAGTTAAAGACCCTAATGACTAAGGCTGGTTAACTTAAAATCTCAAGAGCTCATAAACCAAGTGTTCTTGAACATCACTAGTCTTGTGTGAAAGTGTAAGTGTCATGGGTTAAACCAACCTATTAGTTAGTTTTTTTATTATTTTATTATTATTTTTTTTGTTTTTTTGTAAAGGAAAGGAAGAAAGAAAGATGTTTTTTCAAAAGTTTTTTTAGAAAACACACATTTTTTATTATAACAAAGAAAGAAAAGAGATTTTTTTTCTTTGAAAAAGTTTTTTTAAAGCAAATAAGAGTTTTTTTTGGAAAACTTTTTTTGAAAAGAAGTTTTTTTTGTTTTTACCAATTTTACCCACCCCGTAACTATTGAAATATATACAAAAATACACGAAAGTACGAGCTATGGGTAAATTATATATGTAATATATACACGCCCCCTGTACTTAGCATGTGCTATGTCCTCATAGCATAAGAAGCGAGAAAAAGACATAGCTCGTGCTAAGCGTAGGAAAGCTAAAATAATAAAAAGTATAGAAGTTGATCTGCCCCCTACACTTAGGCCGTGGTCAGCCTAAGTGTAGAAGAAGAGCAAATGGGGCGGTCAAGCTCAAGAGGTGACATGGATGAGTATATACACATGGCGGGCATCGGCCCCCCCCATACTTAGGCTTTGGTTAGCCTAAGTATAGGACAAGAGTAAGTGTGAGAACCTTATACAGAGTATAGATAATATACATGAGTGAATGAATCTTCTAAGCTACTGAATCTGGATGCTGCATCTTCATGAAGAGTAATGTGATGTATCTTCTATGTGCTCACTCTCTATGAAGTTGATGACCTCGACTTGGACAAACTGCTCTTTCGAATCTACAAAATGCTTCAACAGTTGTCCATTCACCACATGAGATTGTGCACCATCTATGAGATTAGCTATCTCTACACTTCCATTCTCATGAACTTTCTTAACAGCAAAGGGACATGTCCATTTAGATTTGAGCTTCCCATGGAACATCTTCAACCTGGTATTGAACAACCATACCTTTTGACTAGGGACAAAGTCTTTGCACCTAATGTGCTAATCATGCCATCTCTTCACTTTATCCTTATAGATCAAAATGTTGTCATATGCCCTATTTCGGATTTCCACGAGCTCGTTGAAGTTCAAGTCTCGACAAAGCTTCCCTAGCTGACAAATCCAATTAATCTGTTTAATTGCCCATTCGGATTTATGAATTAACTCTGCGGGCAAATGGCATAGCTTGCCATATATCATTCTAAATGGTGAAGTACCCAATGGTGTCTTGTAGGCTGTCCTATAGGCCCATAGAACTTGGTCCAAGAGCTGAGACCAGTTCTTCCTATCGGGACGAACCAACTTCTGCAAAATACTCTTCACCTCTTTGTTTGAAACCTCTGCCATGCCATTGGACTGTGGGTGGTAAGGACTAGTAAATCTATGCTCAAATCCATATTCCTTAGCTAACGATCTCATATCTTGGTTCACAAAGTGGCTACCCCCATCATATATCAAAACTTTTGGCACCCCAAACCTAACAATAATATGGTCTCTCACAAACTTACAGACAATCTTGCTGTCTGCAGTTCGGGTTGGGATAGCCTCCACCCACCTAGATAAATAATCAACTGCTAACAATATGTACTCATGTCCTTGGTTGTTGGGAAAGGGACCCTTAAAATCTATGCACCATGCATCAAAAACATCACAAATAATCACTGGCTGCATGGGAATCTCATATCTCTGTCCAACTGTCCCTCCCATCCTTTGACAGATCGGGCACGCCCGTACAAAATCAATAGCATCTCTAAACAAGGTCAGCCAATACAATCCACATTGAAGTACTTTGTGAGCGGTTCTCTTTCCCGAATGATGTCCTCCAGTCTCGAGTGAATGACAATATGTGAGGACACTCTGGTACTCCTTCTGAGGAATACACCTTCTCAAAACACAATCCGGTCTTCAAAGATCGTCCCAGTAGTATCTCCTCGAATCCGACTTTAGTCGGTCAATGCTGCTCCTAGTCCAACCATGGGGAACCTGCTTGGAGACAAGATAGTTCACCATGTTGGCATACCACGGAAGTGAGTCAATAACACAAATTGACTCTTCTGGGAAAATCTCTCTAATCCGCTCATAATCAGGAGAATCTTCAAGTTCAATCTGAGAAAGGTGATCAGCCACAACATTCTTCACTCCAGGTTCATCTTTTATCTCCAAATCAAATTCCTGGAGAAGTAAAATCCACCTAAGAAGACGCGCCTTCGCATCCTTCCTTTCCATTAAATATCGAATGGCTGTGTGATCAGTGTAGATTGTCACCTTAGAGTCCAAAATATATGACCTGAACTTCTCGAGGGCCCATACTACAATGAGCATTTCCTTTTCAATCACTGTATAATTCTTCTATGTAGGATCTAATACTTTGCTCACGTAGTGGATCGCAAATGGGATCCCCTCTCACCGTTGTCCTAACGCAGCTCTTATAGCGAAATCTGAAGCGTCAGTCATGATCTCAAAGGGGGGAGACCAGTCAGGAGTTTGTAGGATAGGCGAGGCACAAATCTTCCTCTTCAAGAGCTCAAAGGCCTCCAGACACCTATGATCTACAACGAACTCTGTGTCTTTCCCTAAGAGCTTAGTCAGTGGGAGGACGATCTTTGAAAAATCCTGAATAAATCTCCTATAGAATCCAACATGCCCTAGAAATGACTGCACTGACTTCACGTTGGTAGGTTGATCAAGTTTCTTGATCACCTCCACCTTGGCAGGGTCAACCTCCATTCCCATTTTGGAGATGACATGCCCCAACATGATACCCTCCGTCACCATAAAGTGACTCTTCTCCCAGGAGAGTAACAGATTCACCTCTCTACACCTCGTGAGGACTCGGTCCAAGTGCGCTAAATATGTATCAAAAGAATCACCATGAACCGAAAAATCATCCATGAATACTTCAAGGAAATCTCCTACCATCTCGGCAAATATGGCGATCATGCACCGCTGAAATGTGCCCGGGGCATTGCAGAGCCCGAATGGCATGCGCCTGAAAGCATAAGTGCTGAATGGACATGTGAATGTGGTCTTTTCCTGGTCCTCAGGGGCTATGGCCACCTGGTTGTAGCTTGAGTACCCGTTAAGAAAACAAAAGAACTCTGTCCCTGCTAATCTCTCCAAGATCTGATCAATAAAAGGTAAGGGAAAGTGGTCTTTCTTGGTCGCGACATTCAAGCGCCTGTAGTCGACACAGACACGCCACAAAGTGTGTACTTGTGTCGCGATCTCTACCCCCTCCTCATTGGTGACCATATGAATTCCCGACTTCTTCAGGACAACATGAAGCGGAGCCACCCACTTAGAGTCAGAAATATGGTATATAAATCATGCCTTGCACTTTTACCATTTCTCAATCTCTTTCTTCACCACTTCCCGTAGATTGGGGTTAAGTCTCCTCTGAAACTCACGGGAAGGTCTCACATTATCCTCAGTAAAAATGTGGTGCGAGCAGAGAGCGGGGTTGATCCCCACGAGATCCGTCACTGTCTAGCCTATTGCTTTGTGATTCCTCTCTAAGACCTCTAATAACCTAAACTAATGTTCTAAAGTTGAGTCTGAGCTGATGATTACAGGATATCTCTCTTTGGGTCCCGCAAGAAAGGCATACTTGAGTGTAGGAGGTAGTGATTTCAGTTTTGGCAATGTGGTGTCATCAAGAAAATCTGGCTGAACTAAATCTGAATCGAGTTCCGTGCTGCATGAAGGTGAGCTAAGCTGTATAGTACGCACCACCAAGTCAGAAGTATCCAGAGTCGGATCACCAATGAAACGCGGTAGTTGGGACAAAGTTACGTCCGACTCATCATCTATGTCCCATGATCGTTCCAAAGGGGATGGAACTGACAGTTCCAGATGGATCTCTACGTCATCACGGGAATAGGTAGATGCATCTCTAACAAGATCAGACAACACCTGGCAAACTACATCATCCACTATTTCCTTTCCAGATGAAAGGATCTCACTCTGTCCTGAAGGAATCTGTCCCCAAATCCCAACGGTGCTAATCATTATGTAATATGCCTCTGAAGATGAGTACTCTATGCTACTCTCTGAATCAGGTCGCTGACACTTGGCTTGCTTCATCTCAAGGTTCACTTCTCCGTCTAGAGAATGCTCAAGGTCCTTAGGAAGGGCCACCCGAGAATGATTTGAGATTCTCTCCAATGATTGGGGGTCTCCATGTCCAATACTATGAAATCAACCTGATAGTTGTGCCCCTCAATCGAGATAACTACGTTCTTTACTTCCCCCTTAGGTCTCTTCACTAAACAATCCGCAAATTGGAGTAACGCTCTGGATTTGCGCAGTGGTTCCAACTCAAATTTCCGATATAATGCTAAGGGAAGTGAGTTGATTGAAGAACCGTTATCTAAGAGTGTGCGTGCAAACGCAATGTCGTCGATACGACTCTCTACGTAATGAGCACCCATGTCTCTCTTTTTCCTTGGAAATGTCTGATTCTTGAGACAATAGGTTGTGGCTACTGACAAGACGTGTGTCTTCACATTTTGGTTCTCTTTCTTCCTACTGACCCTGGTAGGTGTGCATCGCACCTTCAGGTACTTCTGGAATGCAAGATGGTTAGCCACATATTCATCAAATGGCACCTTAACTGTGATATTTTCTTTACAAAGCTGTTCCATATCGAGGTCATCTTTCCGATCTTTTTGATGCGCTTTCCTGCCATAAGAGCATGGGGGAAAGGGATTGAAGCTAGGGAAACAGAGGATGAAGAATCTGAATCATGATCTGAAAGATCATTCTTGGAATTAACGGAAACAAAGTTCTTCATACATGAATCTTTTTGATGCAACATGGGATCGAAATCAAAACTATCTACTACAGGTTGTGGAATAGAAGCCGAAGTGGTATCCGCAACAACCGGAGACGCAAGGTCCTCCGTAGACTCAGAAGAATATCCATGCTGCCGATGCTGCATACACGCTCTCCTCCTCTTCTCGGCTCCCTGAGTAAAAATCCTTGAATGGTGCTGATGGGGCTCCAAAATATGCTGCCTCTCCTCCTCATCCTCTGAAGACTCCTTAAGTAGAGCTTCAGAGATGCCCCTCCTCGTGTCCCTCGCCTGGTCAGGTACGGTCACGGTCCTTCTGCTCCTGAGTGACATGTGGTTAGCCTCATCACACAAAAGAATCTCATGTTCAGATCTAGGAGATGCTGAATATTATACTTGACCAAAGTATTGTTGAGAACTAGATCGGTTCAGGCTATTGGGGTTAGCCTGAACATGGGCTGGGATTGAGGTAGAGGGTACAGTCTGCTCGTCTCGTCATCTGGACAGGCGGTTGACATCCACCCGTAAGTCATGAATTTCGTTCCTGTAGGAACGAAGCTCGTCGAGTATCTGCCGCTGAATATCCCCATGACCAGACGAAAAAGGAAGTGGATAAGACTGGGAAGAAGAATGATAAGACTGGCCCCGCTGGCCAGGGTACTACCTCTGTTGCTGCTAGGATATCTGTTGAGATTACGGGCCCTATTGGCCCGCTTGGTAATGGCCCTGTCGGCCATACTGCTGGTACTGCTGCCGCTGCTGCTGGGGTGGCTGGAGTCCAGGGTTCTACTGTGAAGGAGGTGGTACAAAGGTGAATGCGGTGTTGTGAAAGGTCGGGGGACGCTGGTAAGTTTGTCGGTCTCCCGTACTTCCCTTCCTGGCAGGGTCCTGAGTATACCATACTCCATTCACCTCCCAAACCGCTGGAGGCTCCTCATGAACTGTCTCTGCTAATGGAGGTGGCTGCTGGAAAGAGTGGGCATAAGATTGCTCCTGCTCCCGCGGCTGGGGTTGCCCTGACACCAACTGCTCCTGAATAAAATGAACTCGGTAAACAGGGGCAGAGGGTGCAATTACGGTAGGTATCTTTTTCTTAGATACCCTATCCATCAACTCCTCCATTTGTTTTGGAATCTTGGAGACGTTCCTGTCCAATTCATCAATTCTCCTGTCAATCCTCTCGACTACAGTAAGCTTGTCCGCAAGGAGTCCCAAGCTAGGGATCACGTCCTGAGAGAGATCGACTACAACTAATTTTCACCCTCCAAATGAGAGTGAACTGGGGGATGATGTATAGGCCCTGCTGGACATATGAGAGCGGCTGGTTTCAGCCATTTGCTCGAGTACCTTCCAGACGGTATCCGATCCTCGTGATGTATAGTTGCCTTCACAGGCAGCGCTCACTAAACCCTGCATCTTAGGGTTGAGACCAGTGAAGAAAGACTGGACCAAGATGTTGTCATCTAGTCCATGACAAGGGCACTTTTGCAGGATGTCCTTGAATCTTTCCAAAGCATCACATAATGCTTCTTGGGGTAATTGGGAAAGACTTGTAATGCACGTACTCATCATGTTAGTTCTACTTAGCGGGTAGAACTTCTTTTGAAATAGGTCCTTGAACTGGGCATAAGTGGTGACAGTAACTCATAGATTTTTCACCTAGTAGTTGGCTTTTCCACCCAATGTAAATAGAAGTACTATAAGCTTAATATAATCCTGGCTAACATTAGGATGTCTAAGGTTAGCGTAGATGGGCTCGAAGTCCCTTAGGAATGCATATGGCTCCGCAAAAGCATTCCCATCAAAGTGTGACAGCAATCTCAGAAAATGCGGCTTCAATTCAAAATCAACAGTGGGTTCGACTGGACTCAAGTAGTTCCGAATTCTGTACTGTCTGGGGTTGTACGCTGCATCCATTGGTGGTTCGACCCCAACATTGAGATGTCCTAACTGACCTCTCAGTAATGCGTGTTGCTGCTCAGATGCAGCTAATCTAGCAAATACCATTCTCATCGTGTCCTCGGGGTGTTCTTCTTCCTCCTTTCTTCTTTGGAGGCATTTTCCTTGTATCTTCTTTAGGTACTACATCAGCAAGGTGGTCTTGATTAGAAGAGGATTTATGAATCAAGATATTCTCACCGAGGCGAAGGTCTTCCTCGGTGAGGTGGGAAGAGAGAAAGGGAATGGTTTGAGAGTAACCATCCCGAGAGTGGGTGATCATGGGCTCTAGAGGGTCATGAGTCCAGGTTCATCCAAGTTGCGCTTGGACCTTTGAAGACATACTTTTTGGAGGGTTCAACGAGAGATTCGCAAAGTCCGAATAAATATCCCCTAATTAGTCATCTTCGATTTCAAAAGAACCGATTAGAATACGATAGTCAATGGGGCGCTAGTTCTACAGTGCACGTCAATGTACGGAGTAAACTCACACAATACAAACGCAATTCAGACCCTCAATTTTACCAACTCAACATGTGATGGCTGTAAGTGTTCGGCTGAATTATCTGGTCAATTTTAGTTTGTGAGAATACAATCTTGGAAATATTAACAAGCTGTTAGGTGCCCGTATTTCCTACAGACTAGCTCGTTTCTTATGACTAGTTGGACCTACTTTCAGCCAGTATAGGAGTAAGTATGGACCGTATAAATACGGCTACCCGTTCCTTGAGGACTAAGGCGTCTACTAAACCTCCCACTCTGCTAAGGAAATCTGAACCATTTACCGTCTACCCGTAGATCCTCACTGAAAAGTAGCTAATCACCTAAAAATAAAGAATCGGTAGTAAGTAAGAAATCCTAGCTTGGTTCTATCCAGGATCATCTCTCTCTCACTTGCAAGTAAAACAAACAATGAGGCCTTTATGCACCCGTGAACATGTGTTCTTTTTATTCCAATTTTTTAATCGACTTGCTCAATTCAGTCCCAATTTTAGAGTTAGGTTATCACTTGAAATTTATCTGAACACAAAAGCACGTCTAAAGTTCAGACCCAATTTCCTTTTTTGACATTAAGTTGTAAAACAAGAGGGAAATCAGAAATCAGAATGCAAACAAGAAACTATGATGCATTCTCAGAAGAAGGTATACTTACAGTGAATCCCAACACTCTTCATGCGATATGCAAAACTGAATTTTAAATTTTACACTAAATGCATGTAGATCGAAAAAACCGCACCTAAACAGTATACTATTAGCGGGGAAGAATTGATTTAATTTGAGCTAAGTAGTACGTGTCTAAGTGCGTCTCATTATGAATCTTATAAGATATGTGAATCTTCTAAGATATGTGTGGCCTAAATTACGATGGGCACAAACAAATTTGATGCTAAACTATCGTGTGCCTAATCCTTAAATTTGCCACTCAAGTCGAGCCCCACCCTCACCGGAGAGTGAAACAGGTCTCGACACTCCACAAAGTAAAGTCCAAGTCTCTTTACAAGCACGAGCTCTCAAACAAGAGCCGCTATAAAGAAGCAAACTACCTAAATAATTACAACACGATAATTACATAAATTCTCTCGAAATTAAATTGATTTTCTGTTCTTCAGCAGCCGGCGTACGTCACGTCCGTCGACCTCCGATGTACTCCAAGTCCACCAGGTCCTCGCAAGGAAAATAGAATTTAGAGAGATCAACAATAAAATATATACAAAAATATGTAGAAAAAATGGATTAATTTTAAGTGGCTCGGGGATTAGACTACCCGAGTAAGTGAAAATCTAAATCCAATTTTTCAATTTAATCCCTAAACCATTTGCCTCCCCGACAACTGCGCCATCTGACCGTTCGCTAAATACGATGTTTAATCTAGGCTCGTTGTAGTACGTGCACTTAGAGAATCGTTCAGAACCGAGAGAAGATCTCCGTGAAGAGTGTCTCAGCTTAATTTATATCCCGGGCAAGTCTGGGGTCGAACATAGGGAGGCAAAGGAACAACTTCGGGTTAATTTGGAAAAATTAGGTCTAGGTTTTCAAAGTGGATTTTGTTTAGATTTTTTAATGCAAAAATAAATGAGAATGCAAATGTAGGTGGATTAAGAAACTAAGAAATCACACAAATTAGCCAAATTTATTTTAATAGAAAATAAGTCCAATTTAGCCCAATTATATTTTTTCTAGAATCCTAATCCATTGATGAATGCAAGACACATTTTTTTTGAATTTTAATAATTATAATGCAGTAACTAAAAAATGCACACTTTTTATGGGTTTTTAGTAAATTTTCACACATACATAATGCAAAAATTACGAAAAAATCTTGGGAAGTTAAACAAGATGAAATGAGACTACAATAAATGTTTTGGAATTTTTTTAACAATTTTTTTTTTATGAATTTTTTATTGAAAACAGAGTGACTGTGAGTAATTAAACCTTACTAAATCCAAAATATCAAATTCGTCAGAGAGCGAATTATCCCAAATAGATATTTATACAAGAAATCCAGAAGAGTTGAAATTCGCAAAAAATGGTGTGGATTTAAATAAAAATAAATTACCAGAATCACTCTACGATTTATTTTAGGCACATGACAATCCTATTTAAAAGATATTTTGGTATTAATTCAAACACATTTCAAGGCATCATCTCATATTTTTATGGAATTTTTGGAATAACAGTGAGTGAGATATGAATTTAAGAGCACAAATTGGGTAAAATATGCAGATTTTCAATTAAATAATTTTAGTTAATTTACAATATCTCACAAAAATATAAATAAATATTCAGATGACAGAGACTAACTTGCTCAACATAATACCAATTTTCATTGAATAAAACAATGCTAAAATAAGGTCCAAATGGGGTATGCAAATACAGGGTGATATGTGCAATTCAGAAAATAAATTAAACATAACAAAACATGAACATGGGTACTGTTGTAATTACAGCAAACTACAGAATAAAAGATGCAATTTTTACAATAAAAAAAGATAGACAAAAGACCTTCTTCGGCAGGTCCGCTAGGGAGCAGGAGGGTGGACGGGGCAGGCGGCAGCGCCGCGTGCGGGGTCGCGTGGCCGTGTACGTCGGTGGCGCGGTGGAGGACCGCCTCGGTGGGGCGGGCTGTGGCTTGGAGCGATAGCTGGGATGGAGGGGGTCTGCGCGCAGGCGGGCTGCCACGAATGGGGGAAGTGGCCAGTCTGGCACAGGTGGACTGTCGGAGAAGAGGGTCGGCGGCCTGGGCGAGCGACTCGATGGCTGGTGCACCTCGACACGGCCGCGCGGGGCTACTGTGCTAGTGGTGGCGGGTGGCACCGCCTGCCCGTGGAAGAAGGGGGGGCAGTGTCGACCTACAGCTTCTTTTTTTTTTAATTTTTTTGATATTTTTTGTTTAAATTTTGTTTAATTTTTTTAAAGTAGGGAATGCAAATAATTAGATGAGGAGATAGATTGATGGGAAAAAAATGAGTGTGTGGTGATGGTGATGATGTGATAAATTTAAACAAATGGAGGGTGGGTGGTGATATGATGTGCTAAAAAATGCAAAAATAAAATGATGTAAATAATTAAACGACAAATTACCTACAATAGAAGTGGACCGCCTATGATATGCTCACTAGAGCACGGTCTTCGCTCGAATGGCCAGCAAGTGATGAGCTTGAGCATCCCGCGGGTGCGGCTGCGATGTTGTCCAAAAAGCCAACGTATCTCACCGGAGAGAGGGTTGTCGTCGCTCGACCGTGGTTGTGTCGCTGTCACCGATTCAACTCTAGGAACTAGGCTCTCCTCACATAAAGATGGATAAAAGTAAAAATGAGGAGAATGAGATGTATATAAAGATGAAAAAATGAGAGGTTATTAAAGTGGTGGGAAGTTAATAAAATGATGGGGTTGAATTAGAAGTTAGAAATTTTAGTGGAATGGTGGAATTGAATGGTGGTTATTGTAGAGAATGGAAAATAAATAAAGGAAAATAAAATAAAATAAAGTAGGCTATTTTAAATACAATAAAATAAAAGATAAGAAAACAAATAGTGGAGAATTTACAAAAGAAGACAAAGAACATGTACATTTTTTGTTTGCTTTTCTAATTTATATTTTTTTGTTTTTTAAATAAGAGATATTTACAACAGAAAAATACAATAAAATACTAGAATCAAAATACAACACAATAATGACTTTTTTGGATTTTTTAGTAATTAATAAAGATAAAATAAAAAATAAAGAAAGAATGAATATATACATAATATACAATGTACATGTAGGTCCCAAAACCCAACTTTTGCAAATGAGCTCTGATTTTAATGAAACCACTTCTTAGATAGACAATTTTCTAACTTGAACTTTTAAAGTGAGTTTGGTGAATTTGGAGTTCATACAGAGCGGTAATTTGGCCGGGAAGTTGGATTTTGTGGCCTTTTGTCTTTGGGATCTAGGAGCATTTTTTTGAGGTAAAATTTATTTTATATTTTTTTATTTATATATATATATATATATATTTATTTTTATAAACAAGATAAAGAAAGAATTAGCCAAAAAGGAGTTGAAATAATATTACTAAAAATACATGAATTTTTAGGCTATTTATAGGTGAAAAACTCCTTTATTTTGCGGCTTTTTATTGTTAATTTATTGTGTACAATATAATCTATACTAATTAATGTGTTTTATTTAGAAGAGTCATTTTATTAATTTATTGATTTTATATACATTTATTTGAGATTTTACTCGGGGATTTTGCTTAGATCAAGATATTGAGATGATGAATCGTGGATGCATTAGTGAAGTAATAACTGCAGGTCATGGAATCAACCACAAATTAGAGCTGAGAAGCACTTCTGTAGCAGCAAGCATGATTTGATCTTAGGAGATAGGACCACCATGATTCGTCGCAAGCAGATCTTGAAGAGCATCGCTGTCTCTATCACCTGAAGTCACACCATCTGCCACCGTATCCTCTCGTTGCCGATCCAAAAACCATTGCGACTTCCATCTAATCAAAAGCCACCGTCGCATGTTGCATTATTTGGGGAAGGACACCCCTTATCTTCCAGACTCACCCACAACCCTCCGTTTAGACCACATTGAACGTCTTTCAGCCTCGCCACGTATCAGCATGCAAAGTAGCCGACCCACCGCTTAAGAACCTCACAAGTGCCGCACATAAGGCAAAGATATTTGTTTGGAAAATTGATAATTCCTCCCTGATTTCTTTATATTTGCATATTGAACCTAGTGAAGTCAATCTCACGCAATCTACACATCATTTGTTGCGACTTTATATTCTTTCTTATATTGTAAGATTTTAAATATAACAAGTCTCTGAAAATTCTACAAAAATTTGTATTGGCTCTTGCTGAGTCGATCTACATGCCATAAATTTGTTTGTGATTTTTTTTTTTGATTTTCTATTTTAGGAAATCAAAATCATCTCATTTTCCATTGTTTGATATTAGGAAATTCATAAAAATTCAAAAAAAGGCTTTAAAAATTCTAAAAAATAACGTATCTTTACTTTGAGTTTTTTAATTATTGTGCAATTTTTGTTTGAAAATCTTTTTTAAAAACCATAAAAATTGAAAACATTGAAAAATTTAAAAAATTTGTATAAAATCACAGAAAATCCTAAAATTACTATTTAAGTATCTATTTGGTGCTTAATAAATTCTCTTTTTCTAAAATTACTTTCTTGAAATTTTGAATTCATTTTATATTTTAAAAGCCAAAAAATAGCTAGTTTACATTGTTTCTTTTTTTATCATTTTTGAAATCATAAAAAATCTAAAATCTCTGAAAAACACAAAAATAGGAAAATTTCTCAAAACAAAAAACATTTTCTCTTTAATTTTTTGACATTGTTCCTATATTCGAGATATACAAAAAGATTGTTAGTTTCTTCATTTTTCATTTTCTTTATTCACTTGTTTAAAATTTTAAAAATAAAAAAATTTGCACAATAAAAAATAATTACAAAAATTGAAATAAAAAACATAAAAAATATCAAAAATTAAATAATTCAAAAAATCAAAATGATAAAAATTTCCAAAAATCCAAGAGTACTTTGCTTTGACTTTCCTTCCTTTTAGTCTTTGATTTTTCATTGATTAATAACTCTCATTTAATAACAGTTGCCTCCTTGAGTTCGACCCTAGGAGCTATACCAGGTTAATAAGTAACTACCAAGAATGCATTTCCTTCTTTTATTTCTTTGATTTGGATTAAATAAAAATTGTTTGATTGTTGGATTTTTATTTTGGGTACAACGATACATTCGCATTCATTGATCACATTTGCTCCATTTAATAATTTCTTAACACAAGTGAAAAGCAACAGTCATCAAAGGCTTCAATAGATGAAGTTCAATTGGCTCACTCTTCATCAATCTGACTCAGGTCCGATCTTTGAAGGTTACAGAAGGATCCTGATGATCCTCCGCAATGATCAGATGAGAAAATTGTTTCTAGGTCCCCATGATCAGGGGACTTGGGGCTCGAGCTCCTATTATATGTGAAGATGGACCTCCAGGTCTTGATCTAAGTCCACTTCAAGCTCCACACACATGCAGGTTATTGGATGCTCAAAAGCAAAGTTCCTATGGTTGTTATTTGACAAATTCAAAAAGGAAAAGAGGTTGAATGGGTCAGATCTGCAGATGGAAGGAGTCAATCCAAAATGTTCTCAAATCATATGATCTAAGTTTGATTAGGTTGTGAGAGGGACTATAAAGAAGCAGAGACGTATGACTATGGTGATCAGAGTTATAATGGAGTCAAATTAGATGAAACGAGCCTCCGATCGAGAAGATCGGAGGTGTAATTACATATCTAAAGTGCTGATTCAAAAAGAAGTGAAATGAAATAAAATCGAATGAAAAATGATCTAAAAAGTAACTTCGATGAAGATCAGGTGATCGTGACCTCGATCCGGCTGTGGTATGGCTGAAGAGATTGAGCTCACCGGAGCAACTTTGACAACGGGTAGATTGTGCTCCAGAGGTGTTCTCACACGCTCATGATCGTCTAGGGTCGCCCTTGTCACAAGCCACTTGCTCTAGATGATGATCTCGGGGTGAAAACTATAAAAAATGGATCTAATCGTGAAAGGGCACGTGGAGCTCAATTTATAAGGGTGAATGATAGACAAAATTCAAAATTGGGTAGTGATGGAATCTCCGTTTTATCATCTTTATTCTATCATTTTGGCCTTAAAAACCCTAGTAAATGCGTGTAAATACCCTTAATTCATGCATTTGTGTAGAAAATGTGTATAAAATATAGTTTTAATGCCAAAATTATAAAATAAGGAAATTAAAAGAAAAATAATAAAATATTGAAGATATTTTATGACCCAAAACCTCGAGACCTAGGCATCCAGATGACTTTGTCGATAAGGAATAAAGTAGGGGGACATAAGGCCAAAATCAAATAAAAAATCCCTTTTATTTTGTTCATTCTTATTCATTTTGGGACCTATTTTTAATTCTAATTTTTATACATCAAATAAAGAAACTCCAAACATGAAATTTGTAAATAATAAAACATAGAAAAATACAAAATTCATTTCATACGAAAACGATACACAGATAAAAAGTTATACTCTGAATAAAAGTCCAAAACCCAAACTTCCCAGCCATATCTCCCAAAATAAAAACTAAAAATATATCAAAATCACCTTTAATTCTATAATACTTTTAATAAGCTATTTAATGAAGGTGGTTTCATATTTTTTAGAGTTACGGTGTGAAAGTTAAGTTTTGGACCCCTATTGTATAGTTATACCGATTAAAATATTTATTTTATTTATTTTTCAATATTTTTTATAATTTTATATTTTCATAATTTTGTAAATATTATTTAAAACATGATTAAAATACTCAAGAAAACATTAAAATAAAATACTTGTATAAAATACATAGGTAAAATACCTATATCTATACCTATATAGATAATATATACTATTTATTTAATTATATATAATTTATCAGAAAAATATAACAAAAATATATTTAAAGTGTATAAAATTATTTATAATTATATAAATATTAAATTTAATTAGATAAATCAAAGATACAAAATAAAAATAAAATATTAAAATATATAGATAAATATACCTATGTATATCTCTCAAAAAATAAGTTGTAACTTTAAAGCTCTAAAAAAATAAAAATCATAACAAGATACTTCAGAAAATAATAAATATTTTTCATTTTATAACTTAAAATTAATAAAATAATTTACTATTTTTAATCAAATGTGTAAATATTTTTCTTGGGTTTTTTCTGGTTGGTCCACGTAGATCAACTAGATCTCCCCATTGGTTGACCTCGGTCAACTTTCTCACCGAGGTCTACTCTTGTCTGGATCTCATTTTTGTCCCAACTTTGATGATTTTTCGAGGTCACACCTATCATTCTTTCATCACATTCTTCTACACTTTTTCTCTCCATTGATCGGTGATACACGCTAAGGGCTTACATTGGGGATTGCGTCATCGATTCACCCTATCTCCTTCGTTCTTCGAGCCGCCCAAGCTACCTTGTACATAAGGCATTCAAACTTTCCCTTCAACTTTTTGAACCCCTTTTGACCCATCTCTCTCGGTCCTGGTGCATTAGTTGGCCGGAGGATGGTGACAGCTCCTCCGGCACCCCTCTTGGTTGTCGAAGAATCGATCCTAAGGCGGTCTCCACCACACCTCCAGCTATCGACCGTCGAGGTACATCTCTGGGCATTTTCTGGCCATTGAGGTCTGACTTTTCTACTTTTTCCTTGCATTCTTAGCTTCACCTTATCCATAGGAATCAATCCCTCAATTCCTTTCGCATTTCACGCTTCGATCGCCAATGACCACTCCTTGCCAGAGCTTGCTCCAGTGAGCTCCCATCTCGCGTCCTTCGCCTCCATACCACCACCTGACCGATCGAGGCACTTTTCCCTCGACCTCTTAGCTTTTCTTGCAGATCCATGCAACTCAGAAGCAACTGGAGCTTGTTTTGGGAGCCTCACCAAAGTACTTGGAGCTTCCTTGCTCTAGCGGCCTCGTGCGAGCCCTCCGACCTTCACCGGGGATTTTTGGAGCCGCCAGCGAATAGAGGACCGCATCTGGAAGCTTCCTGGCCATTTTAGAGCCCATCAGATCACCGTAGGGAGGAGATTGAGCACGAAGAAGCTCGCCTTGTTGGGTTGTTTCCCAGTTCCTCCTCTGCCCTCCACTGCCCTAGGATTTGGCCGGGTCTTCCAGACGCATCAGCCACCGTCCGATATCCTCACGCCAGCACCGTGGATCATCTCATGGAGATCTAATCTCGACTATAGGTTTGCAAACCAATATCGTGCGCTCTCGTGCTGCCACATGTCTAAGTGAAGGAAGCAGCACCATCCGATCCGCCTTAGGTTTGGGCATTTTGCAAAGTTAGCCCAGCCGTTTTTATTATTTAATTATTAGTTTATATTCTTTCCTTTGCCAATTAAACTATTTTGTAAAATTTGCATTAAGTCCCCCGACTCTTGGTATTTTACATTTTGGTCCTGGCCATGTCACCTCACGTGACGCATCACGTGAGGTGGACTTTTTGCGGTGGGGCCCCTTGTGGTTTTGCATATTTAGCTTTGGTCCATAGACTATTTTATGTAGTTATATATTTTTGGATTATTTGCAAATCAAGCCCTTTAATGTTTTAGTAACTACGTTTCAGTCCCCGCTAGTGGCGCACACGATCACACTCATGATCTTGGTGATTTTTGTAGAAAGGCCCTCGCAGATTTCGATTTTTGTAATTTGTCCAGGAACATCTATAATTAGTTAAATACTTTTGAGAAAATTTCACACAGGACACTGGATTTTATTTTTAATTGCATTTATTCCCCTGTTAAGACTTGTATTTTTGCATGCTTTCTCTATTTATTTTAAATATCAAATTAACTTGAAAAAATCCCAAAAATTACATGTAGCTTCCTGGTGCATTACTCTTTCACACCATATTTCAATTTACATTTTGAAGCTTTTATTATTTATAAAAAATAAAAAACTTTCCTTTTTGTCCCTGTTTGCAAAAGAAAATACCTAAAATTACAAAAACCTTTTGAAAAATTACCAAAAAAATATATTTTGTTTATTTATGTATTGTTGACCTTCAGACCAAAAAATCACTAAAAAACATAAAAGGAATATAAAAAATAGAAAAACTCTAAAAATCCTCTATAAAAATTTATAAAATCCTTAAAAAAATTCAAAAAATTGTGCTTTGTAGTTCTTAACTTTCTTTGTTTTATTATCTTTGTTTCAAAATTAATTTGGAGAATTTTCGACTCTATTTAATATTTTTCCCTTCTATTTTAGTTTTCGCTAATTTTATTATTCCCTATTTTAGGGTATTGCTGACTTTAAAAATATATAAAATTTAGCAAAATATTTAAAAAATCACTAAAACAGTAAAAAATATTAAAAACCCAAAAATATTTATTTTCTTAATTTTGATTATTTTTGATAATTTTTATATTATCCCTAGCTTATATTGTTTATATATCTCTATGTAACTCTTTATATATATCAAAAAGAAAAGGAATAAAAAAATATAAAATATAAAAAAGAAAATATGAAATCAAAAAATTAAAAATCAAAATATAAAAATATAAAATAAAAAAATATAAAACCCATAAAAAAGAGCACATATATAGACAAATACATCACATTCACTTTTGTGAACATTTTTGCCCCGATCTATCCTGCTTGTTCCCTGTGTTTGACACTCTACACATGCTTGCATCTATACACATCTTTGTCGTAGAGTTATAATAGATTTTATCTCCGCATTTATTTTCATTGCTTGATCTTGAATTGTGGGTTAATTGTTGTTTGAAGTCGGGTTTCGTGTGAGGTCAATGCATCGACTGGAATTCTCGCCTTTTGAGATTCTAGACTTCCGTAAGATCCTCTTCAACAAATGGCGCCGTTGCCGGGGCGCAACAACACATAGATCATCTTTTGATTGATTGTGTTATTTGTCTATATTTCTACTTTATTTATTTGATCATTTATTTGATCATATTGTTTGACTTGTCTAATCATCCTCTCTTGTTGACTTTGTGTGAGTTACCACAAATCGAGGGAGGCGCTCCACCCAAGGAGCCTACACACACTGACCTAGCATCAACGAAGGCTTGGAGGACTTGAGAAGACAGTCACTTTTTGAGCATTTTTATATTTATTTATTTGTGTAATTCAAGTAAGAGAGATGATTATTTATTGTAATAATACATGTACTCTAGACTCTAGACATTCATGCCAAATTTCCAAGTGTTTGTTCACTTGGGGGCTCACCGCGGTTTTCAATTTTCATTGTCTTTTTTTATTTTGTTTCTCGGTTTTGGTTTTCTTTCTTTTGTGTGATTGAGCCCTTAGTTTTAGGAGCTGCTTGACCATCGTATTAGGTCCAAAACACCTAATTATATGTGCATGTGCCTATAGTCTACGTTCTGATCTAGTCAAAGTACAAATTGCTTCTTATTTGGATTTGAGATCGAGCGACGAGAGAAGTGCTCTACAACGCTTGCATGATCTGTTGTGGAGGACACCTATGCACTTCTTAGACCGGACTTTTGGATCTCTCTTCTAGATACCTAGCATGTGGTTCTTCACGCTAATAGCAGTTTCTCATCCTAGGACGATTTCATCGGTTTGCATTGCATATAGATAGGTTTCAATTCTGTTGAGCATCTTTGCATGTAGAGTGTTGGATGCAAGGTAAGCATTTCTCTTTTAGCATTCATCATTAATTTGCCGCTTGCATTGCTTTTCCGCCTCTCCCTCTGATTTTGATCGCCTAGGTGCTAAGTAAAATTGACTCCTCGATAGGATTCGTGCATTTTCTACTAAAAATCCAAAATAAGTGATAACCAAATAAAATTGGGACTGTTAATATTACTTGACCTTAAAATTGACCAAAAAGACAAATCTTTGTCTTGGGGCGAGTAATCCCCTCATTGTCTTCGTTTATTTGCTTGTGTACACACTAAGGATTAGTGCCAAAATCCTATTCATCCCTCCTAAGTGTTTGTACAACTTCTTGACTTCTCACCTAACTCTAAAACAGACAAGATAAAATGGCCGCACTTTTGCGATCTTCACAGAGTTGAGTAGGTGAACTGAGGGGTATGTTTTGTTTTGTGTGAGTTTATCTGTGATTGACTGTGTGTATTCTAGATCATCTTTGTGCATTTGTTCATTTTTCTTCACTTCTCTTGATCTGACCTTCGTGCTCTCCCGATCATTTCATTTTATTTCAAGATGGCCGACTCGAGTTTATTTATCTAGACTTTGCGGATTCCACGTACCCTCCAGCTGGTCCACCTCACTTTCTTCAGGAGGACCTTCCTCCTACTTTTTGTAAATATCCGCCTCAGCCACAGTATCATCCCTCGGACTTTGATCAACATCCACCTCCACCTCCGCATTTTCTACCTTCACATCCACCCGAGACTGATCTGTTGGAGTCACCTTTCATGGAGTCTACCCTTGAGCACTTGACCCAGATGATGGATCATATGAGATAGAGGATTGACAACCTCACTAGTATACATAAGAGCGACCATTATATTCCACCACTTGATGACATGGGTTCACTCGAGGATTCCTATGAGAGCTTGCAATCACCCAAAATACAAAAAAATGAGAAAAATTTAAAAAACACAAAAGAATTCGGGAAACCTTTGGTTGATTCAGACTGTGAGGAGAGGTGCCATCTACCAAACCCTTCACCCACACATTCACTCACCTCCTGTCCCACCTTTGACCCCGAGGATGCCACTATACAGACTGCTCTTGGCATTCCTCGTGTATATGATGACTCTAATCTCCTCCCTTGTATGAGGAGATCCAAAAATTCAAAAAAATGTTGAATGAACTGAAGTGGTGGCCGCTATTCAAGATATCATTGATGCCCCACTTTGCCATGCCATGACCCAATTATTTGCTCCTCAACCCAAGAAGAGAAAGTGGAAGAGCAGATTTGAGCATCATATCTTGACCATGGCCACTGCCTATGCCATCACACATCGTCCTTTCCCTAGGAAAAGGAATACTACTACACCTTTCATTAGTTGCACCATCTCTGACCACACATGTGATCACACTGTCCTGGACAGCGGTGCTTCGATTAGCATCATACCGTTCTCGCTGGTATAGTCTCTTCACTTAGGGACCTCTCAGGAAAACCAGGATGATCATTCAGTTTGCTGATGGATCTATCAAGACGCCGAAGGGTATCCTAGAGAACATCGTCATTTCGATTCAGGGCATGAGCTACAATGTCAATTTCGTTGTATTGTCCATGGAGACCTCCACTGGGGAGCACTCTCCAATCATCCTGGGATGACCATTCCTCACCACTGCGAGGGTCATTATTGATTACGGATCAGAGAGATTCGCTTTCGTCCTGTTGATGAGAGCGAGGTGATCATCACTGCACCCACTGCTGACCAAAGACTTGCACCTGATGTGACCACACCTATCCTTGCTGACCCCAAGGACCATGACCTAGATGAGACTATCAGAGACTTTTGTTGCATGTTGAAATCCACTGAGACCCAAGAATTCCTCTTCAAGGAGGATGACTTGGAAAGCATGGACCTCCGGGACTTGGCGTTGCATTGATGACATCCACTGGATTTACAAGATTGACACCATTGAGCAGAGGGCAGATTCAGAGACTAGACTGGACGGACATGACTTGACTCCTTCCACTAATGAGTCCATTTTTGTTCACTTAGATATTGATGAGACCAAGGCCGAATTTGATCTTGTTGCTTTTATCCAGGAATTCGGGCCTTTTGATGAGAATGATGATCCGGTTGAGACTTTTGAGGACAAACATGATTCGACTACTTCCACTGATGAGTTCGTTCCTTCTGGTTTTGACCTAGATGAGACCTCGCAGAACGACTTTGATTTTACTTCTTCCGATGATGATGAGTTCGTCCCTTCTACTTTGATATCAACGAGACACCCCAAGGCCAAACCTAGCCACACTACTTCCACCGACCTATCTTTGCCTTCCCACTCTAGGACCACTGAGGATCCTCACCATGTCGATCCTGATCGGCTTCCGTCCACTGTGGACCTCGATGTCAACCTGCACCATATCTAATCTATTCCTTAGCGGTCCTGCAAGAATGTTTGATTTCTATCTTCTTGATTCTATGTATATCCATCTTTGTTGTATATTCGTTTTCGTCCATCTCCTATTTCGCTCATCCACCCCATTCTCGTGTGTGCCTTGCTTAGGACGTAATTTGTCCTAAGTATAGCGGGAATGGATGAGCCGAGTGTTCATTTCTCATTCCGTTTCATTCCTCAATGTTGTTGCCTGTACTTAGGGTTTCTTTTACCCTAAGTATAGGGGTAGTGATTTGTACATCCTTTTCTTTCTTCTTCCATCTTCGCATCTCTTTTCTTCTTTTCCTTTCTATTTTCTTTTTCTACCGAAAAGGTGTCGCCCCTTTTTGTCAGTCTTCTATACTTAGGACGCACTTTATCCTAAGTATAGGGGGGTGTGCACCCTATGATCTTATATTCTTTGATCTCCTCCACTGTCTCCTCTTCTTGTCTATACTTAAGGATATGTTACCCCTAAGTATTGGAGGAGACAGTCTGAGTATGATCTGTTCATTCCCACCCTTGACCTCA